>OX422217.1:32231277-32706277 GCA_949130495.1 Sambucus nigra | reverse complement strand
TATCTCAAGCTTATAAGCCCACAGATCTAACTCCATTCGAAATGTCAGCCACCATCGACTCCATTACCATACAACAACACATGAGCTTCTCTAAATAAATACCTTTCCATGCAAGGACGCAACCATCAGTTTGCGTTGCACACCTCTAATGAGACCTATAGACAGATTATACCCTGGTAATAACAGATAATGGTTCCACTATCAACGTATTCCCCTTACGAACTACTACAAGTCTGGGATACACTACCTTGGAATTTACACCATCCTCTATGGACATCAGGGTCTATGATAACACCCACATAATAGGGCCTATTAAATATGACATGGAGTTTCAAGTACTCATAGTCCAAGCCAACTTCAACCTCTTACTCAGGAGATCCTGGATACACCCCACGGTAGCATTACACTCGTCACTTCATATGATAGTTAGGATCCCATTCGACAATAAGGTCATCACCGTACATGAACTCAATATCTACCTCCGTGTGCCAGACCCCATTACCCTCCCACCTGAAACACCGCCTTCGGTCAAGCCTAGGGATACCACCAACAAACCCCATGGTACTACCAGTGGAATAAGAAAAATCACAAACCTTTTATAAAATCCATCTCCAAGGGATTCCCTTATGGAAACCCTGTTGCAGACCCGATTAGGAGCCCAAAGGCTACCCCCAAGGGAAAGAAAGACCATCTTAAGAAACACCACCTGCCCCAACCTGCAGTCAGTACCAAAGTTACCAAACGCTCAAAGTTCACTCCAAATGTACCTCTCTAAATCCCGACTCACCTCATCACCCACATCAAAGGCACTGTAGTACTAAAAAACTGGACCTCTACCCCATGCATCCCAACACCCGTCATATCGAGACCCTTTAAGTCTGTCTTGTTAGTTAAAGAGCCCCCCCTCATCTCCTGTCTTAATGTCTCCCTCTATAAGGTCGACTTTTCTGGTATTATCAATGTTTGCCTCCTAATACACCAGGGTTTCATCACGGCGCGAGAGTCACCTACCCGCCAATCGTTTTGAATTCGGCTCACCTGAACTATACAAAACCGAAATTACGACTACACTCAATGGTGGAGTATAATGGTAAGTCAGGTATTAAAAATCCATAGAGACGAGTAGATAGAATTTATAGGATTTAATACTCCTAAATAAAGTGTAGAAGATGATTATACACAAAAAGGGAAAAGATGCATAAAAGAGAAATATTAATCTAGGCGAGTGAAAATAAAGTTAGACTAATAAAGAGAGTAAAAACTATAGGTTGCGTCGAATATCCCTCACCCGAGTTAATTAGTATAAAATAATTACATGGGTCAACGAGTTATTACGAATGTGTCTCATTTCGACAGTTAATTAAATGAAGGGTTGTTGATTCGTATCGAATTATGCATTTAATTACCCTCGGGTACTTTAATGCGTATAATTATGCTCGTTAATAAAAAAACCTCAATTTATATGCTAAAATGTTATTTGAGGTATAATTGAGCTATTATAGGTATTAAAGTGCTTAGTATAAAGTTTGGGCACGTTCCAGTAAAGTTTCGTCGCGATTTGCACATTCAGAGGCATTTTCTTAATTTCACACTTCGGGATTTTTGCTCGAAGCATTCACGGAAGTTGTAGCCCTCGGGCCAAGCTTCGCGTGGCTGTAAACGGTGCACGAATCGGAGTCCTAAAAAAAGAAACACGGACCTTTAATCGGAAAAGAATTATAAGGATTTAATTTATTATCATTATATTAATATTTTAACAATTCATTTAATTACCTCCATGTCCCTTTCTCTTTCAATTTTCGGGAGACTCCATGGGCGATTTTTGCCAAGCTCGAGTTTGTGCTCGGGTTTTGGGTTCATCCAAAATTGGTGCTTTTTGTCCGAAATTGAAGCTAGGGTTGCATACGGAACTAGTTGTGGGTCGTTTGGCTCGAATTTTTGAAATACCCACTTTGGTATTTTGTTAGTTTTGGCCATTTTTGGTGAGTTTTGGTTTGAGCCATTTGGGACTTCGTTTTGGGCGTGGATTTTGACAATTTTCATGGTCCGAGAGTGGGCCACACACACGTGTTTGGATCGTTGTTTTTGGTCCCATTTCGCAAATGGGTGTTGGAGCTTTGGTACGCCGCTGTTGTGCGTGGGGGTTTTTCACAGGCGCGATCGACCGATGTTTTGGTTTTTGCCTTTGAAGTTTGGCAGTGTGCTCCCCCCTTCTCGCGCGGTCGACCGGTGCCCTGTTCCAAGACGACTCTGTTTTTGCTGTTACCCCTTCCTTTCATTTTTCTATTTTTTATTTCCTTTTTCTTTTTTATTTTTGGTCGTTAAAAGAGACTTATCCCTTTTTATTTTATTATTTCTTTTTCTTTTCTTATTTTATTTTCACTTAGTATAAAAGAATCCCTTTGTTTATTTTTGGAGATATCTTGTAATTTAATTAGTTTTTAGGTTAGAAATTGAGAGCTTCTCTCTCTTTTGTCTTTTTTCCCCTTTTTTGGTTTGTAAAGAACTATTCCTTCTCCTCCATTAATGTAAGTTCCAATCTTATTTATGCTTTATTCCTTTTATTTATTGCTTTGTTAATTTCATGCCTAGTTAATTAGTGTAATTTATTAATTTCTTGTTTTAATTATTAATTAGTTGTTTAATTTAGTTTAATCATGTTATGTGAGTAGTTAAATAGGGTTTGGGTCGTGTGTCTGCCATTGATGGGCGTCGAGCTTCTAAAATTAGGTCCGTGTGTGATGTTTTGCAAAAAACTGACCCATTTTTTATTAAATATTTAATCCCGCATCGTTGGCTTAAATTCCTTCACTTGTGATGTTTATGATTAATTAAAAATGCTCGATTAAATGTTTTCGAATCGAAATTCTAATTCCGCGTGTTTAGCCCATGGCGAGTGTGCGACCCCGACTCTCGTTTTAATTAATATTATTTAGACTTAACTTCGTATTTTTTCTTTATTTACGACCACCCATCACCTTTTACATTTTTATTCTTGAAATAATAAATCGATTAAAATCTGTCGAACACTCCCTGTGAATTTGATACCCGACTTACCACTATACTTGTATTGCAAGTGCAGTCGTAATTTAGTTTTTTGTATTAACACCGTGAAACGAATTCAACGATTAGCATTCTGATGCCACGCTACTTTTCACGCTAGATCAAAATGGCGCCGTTGTCGGGGAGTGTTTTGTTATAGATTGTAATTGTCTTATTATTTCATAGTATTTTTTCTTTTGTATTTGTATTCTTGGTTTTAACCTTTTTTTGCAAGACTTCTATATTTGAGCGCCTAGAAACGCTTGAATTTTCCAGTCGCACATTGCTTTGTGAAATTTGCCCTCTCGAGCTTTATTTTAGGGTAAGCATGTCTTATTCTAATTTTTCTAGTAATCCTAATGATAATTCTCAAAATTTCGATAAACCTATGACTTTTGGTCAATACTTACAAGCCCAAAAAATTACAACATCTAAAATGACATTGGGTGAGTATTACAAAAGTCAAAGTTTGGATTACATAAATTTTGGGATTGATCATTTCGATTTTGGGTCGCATGATCCTTATGATAAGAATTTTAAAATGAATTGCAATCATTTTCAAAATTCTTATGTTAATGATTTTGATTGTAGTCCCGAGAACAATTTTCAAAGTTCTCATTTGCAAGAATCCTCTCCTCGCCCCATGACTTTTGGTGAGGGGTTGCGCATGCTTGAAAATGAGATAATTTAAAATCGTTATCGGGAAGAAAATCGTTGTTGGAAACATGAGTTGGATTTATTATTTGAATCCGACGATGATTTTTCTTTCGAAACTTTTGAAGTCGAGGAATGTTTTGAACCAAATGAGGATTTTTTGCCTACTTTGGAACAAACCATTCTTGACTTGGCCCATGGTTTAATAGAAAATAAAAGTGAGGTTGAAATGGATGTAGTATCCATTTGCAATCAAATGATTTCATCTTTGGATCCCAAAGAAGAAAGTTTCATTGAAAATGATCCTATCTCTTTCGAAATTCCAACTTTGAGTGATGATAACTCATCCCTTGAGTTTGAATTTCTTTCCTCCCCCTTTTCATTCTCCATTATCACACCGTTATAAGTACTCGATGAGTCGGTGCCGAACTTTAAAACGTTCAACCCTTTCACCGACGAGGAGTACTTGCTCGAGTTGCTTTCCATGAAGGCATCTTTTCCCTCATGTGCACGGCCTCCCATTCCAACTTCAAAATACTTGGGAGATGATTCATTTTTTCTTGGCCCCCATGTGTATTTGTCACCCGTCCTATCCAAATCCCCCATCCTCCCTCCTAAATTTTTAATTGAGGATGGTTCACCTTTTCCACCACCCACATGCCTTCCGTTGTTCAAACGGAATTCTTATATTCCGGGAGGTATGCATGAAAGGGAGGGTCCACCGTTGATCCTCCAAAGTCAAAATGTGGTTTGGGTGGACCCTCAAAAATTTCAACTTCTAGTGTATAGTTAGTTAGAAGTTAAAATTATAGGTTGTATATAATAGCTTATTTTGCTTCTTACTTATAGTCTAGTGTAATTTGTTAAAGTTTTGTTTCTTCTTTTTATTATGCTTTGGTACTAACATGTTTTGTAGAATCTTTGGACTCGTACTTTTTAGAGATCGCTCCATTGTGGGTAATATCGCTCTTTTCCTCTCTTTAACCTTGTTCTTAATTCACATTGAGGACAATGTTAAGTTTTAAGTTAGGGGGTGTGGGATATTCTATGCATTCATTGGTAGTTTCTTTGATTTGATTACGTGTTAGTTTCCAAGTATGCTTTCTTAGAAAAAATTAAAAAATTTCAAAAATATTTTCTTTATTTTTTCTCCTTTTTTGGGCATTTTGCATTTGTTTTCGATGATAAATTTTAATAATTGCCCGATCCATTAGACAACTCAACGATGCATGTTCTCGATTTTAGAAGTTATTAGACTTTAGTCCTCAAATCATTAATATTATGAATAACTTCATGAATTAAACTTTATCCCATGAGCACATGCATTTTTCTTGTTATATTGATTTGGTTTAAAATTTTTATAACTCGATAATCTTTTGTTGCATTGTATATACTTACACCGAGTAAGCTTTATACCTTTCTTCGTTTGTGAGTGTTATACACTATTCTTTCCTCTTTGAAAACGTTGAATTCGTCGGAAATCTCTATATTCTTTCATTTGATCGTTCATTAATTGAGTTAATATATGAAATGTATTACTTGAGCATGATTTTCATATATTATTTTGACTCGAGAATTGCGTAAACTTTAGAAAATGATCATAGGCAATCTTTGTTATATCACCCATATTAGCCTTGACCTCACCTTATATGTTTACCCTCGTTAACCCCTTCGAGCCTAAATATAGCCTTTCATTTCATAACCCCATTCCCATAACGAACTCTAAATTGGAGTTATAAACCATACATACACTTTCCATACCTTTGTTTGGAATGTTACTTGGGATTGAATGATGTTGTTATGGTGTCGGTTGCAATTTAGGCATATGAGAGTTTGATAATAAAGAAAAGAAAGTAGTGAACAAAGTGAAGAAAAAGAGAAAGCAAAAAAGAAAAAGAAAACAAAAGAAAACATGAGAAAAAGAAGAAAAGAAAAGAACGAGAAAGTTGTAATTGTTGTGTATATAGTTCAATAAGCTTTGATTACTCTCCTAGATGATATATCTAAGGCTGTTTGGAGCTTGTTTTCCAATTTTGATTTTTCCCGCATCGTCCCATTATCCCGAGTTTTCATCCCGAACACTTTGAATCTCTACATAAATATCCTTCATTTCGTACCTTAGCCTAGCCTACATTATAACCCTATACAAGTCCTATATGATCTTAGGTTGATGTAATTTAAAAGTTAAAATAGTTTTTATAATCTGTAAAAATGCATATCGCCTCTTTTAATGTGCCGTATCTTTCATTAAGATTACAGTTTTTCATTTTATATATAGCGTTTCTCATTTGTGACATGTGTACGGCCTAGTTTCCACTTACATTTACACTTTATGCCCGCATGTTCTGTCTGTTAACTCCCTGTTTTGAGTGAATTCGCTTGATGAGTGTAATGCCCGTGAGGATTGAATATATGCTTGCTTTAATTTTTATCCTATTTATTTAAGTTTTTGCCAAATCACACTTTGCATATGCTCGCTCCCCTCCCACATTCTAAGGTTTCAATTCTATGAGGTGCATTCTATAATGTTAATAATACGAACTTTTGTGTGAATTCATTCACTTTACTAATAATGCGTATGAAATCCTTTTCGATATTGTTGGGCTTGTCGCATGTTGGTTTGGGCTTATTTTGAGGAAACCATATGATGTTTGTGGGTTTCATTCCAGAAAACCCACACGAGACGACACTCGTCCACTAGGGTAATGTAACAACCCGAATTTTTTAAATGGAAATTTCTAAATTAATTTTGGAAATCGAAGAAAAATGAAATTTTGGATTTTATAAATTTTATAATTTAAAGTGTTGGTTTTTATATTTGAAAAATAAATTTTCAAATGGAATTGGAATTGGAATTAAAATGGAGATTTAATTGAATTTTTATTATTTAGAAGAGTCCTCGGAACATAAAACTCTCCAGTAAATTTTTTTTAAAAAAATATTGAGCAGTCCGATCGGGCTGAAATTTTTTCTATAGCTTCCTCTCGTCTTCAGCTAATTCTTTGTAAAATTTCATCCAATTCCAACAGTCCGATCGTCCGAAATAAAATTTTTAGTGTTTGTATCTAATTAGAACTCTTTTCTTAATCAAACTCTTAATCCTTTATATATCAACAAATTCGTGGATGGACTTTTCAAATCACCTTTTCTCAAACTTTTCAACGAGAAGACCTCTCCAAAATTACTCCCTTTCGTATACAAACCATAGCCCCAAACTTATTCAAGATTTCAACCTTAGATTATAAGGCTTATTTGGTGTTTTCTCGAGTTTGGGCTAGAACGAGATTTGATTATGTTCGCAAGAGGAACGTGAGGGTCTGATTAGATTTTGAGGCTGAATTATGTGATGATTTTATGGTATGGGGTTTTACACAATATGCTCCTGAAATCTCGCGAGTGTTTATTCCGTTGAATTCTTGTTAATTGAACTCATATTTTGAATTGTTAAATTCTTGAAAATCTGAAAAAATAATTGTTGGAATTATTTTCAATCATGAGGTATTATTCATGTTATTGTTGAGCACGTTGTCATGAGATTCTAATATGGCACGGACGTTGGGCACCCGCCAAAATTCCTGCTTCCAATGGCTATGACTTGATAAAGCATATGCGGATGGGGTGAGGCCTGGTGACCCGGTTAATGTGTTGTTGCGAAATTTATTGATAAAATGCTATTGAGATTTGCATTATTTGATTTGAGTATTCGTAGTCGTATTGTTGCGCTTTGTTCATCGCTAACATCTTTGTTGTGCATATTCCTGTCGTATTGTGTACTTCCCCATCTTTTTCTTAGTTGGCAGGTGAGCACGGATTTGAGTGCTATGGACTAATTGGGATGGTTTTAGCGAGGATTATTTGGGAAGAATTTTTAATACAAGAGATGAGAAGACTTGTATTTATTTATTTTGATGTATAGAACATTGGAGATTCATTTTAGTATCGAGATGGATAGTTGTATTATTTCGAGAGAATTGTTGTATTTAATTTGAAGATGAGATTAGTGGTTTCTTTTCTATTGTGGGATTTTTAGATGCTCTATACCTTGTTATATTGTGGAATTGTTTAGTTTTATCGATGAGTAGCGCTCCGTTCGCTCTCCCCGGGCGGGCGGGGTGTTACAGAATGGTATCAGAGCACGGTCTTAGGTCTCGTATGTTATGAGTCCGTTTGGCTTCCGCGTTGCCGATCTTTGATTCCCTGTGATGATTCGTACTTCTTAAAGTAGAGGGTCTAGCATTCATGTTAGATGGGTTTATTGGAGATGTGAAGTTTTGAGTTAAGGACGCTGTAGACATTGAGTTTAGAATTAGTAAGCTTGATGTGGGGATCCTTAGAATGGATTTTGGAGACGATAATTATTTTGGAGATTTTAGTAAATATGTTAGGTACCGTATGTATCGATTTTTGATGTTGAGATTTAATTTGAGGAAGTTAGAATTTTAATGACTTTCGGATATAGGATCGAGTGGGGGATTTAGAGAGCATGTGGTACGCCATTATTTTCATAGTTATGTGTATGTATATAGGCAATATATATTATTTTGTTGCTCGTGGGGTAGGTGCGCATAGAATTGGGTGTATGGGCACCCAATTATGGCATTCTACGGGTAGGCATATGTGAGCCTTATTTTCTTTTTTTTTTGCGAGATTTAAGTGTTTATGTATATGCTTCGTTTAATTTCGAGGACGAAATTCTTTGCTAGTGGGGAAGTATGTAACAACCCGGATTTTTTAAATGGGAATTTTTAAATTAATTTTGGAAATCGAAGAAAAATGAAATTTTGGATTTTATAATTTAAAGTGTTGGTTTTTATATTTGAAAAATAAATTTTCAAATGGAATTGGAATTGGAATTAAAATGGAGATTTAATTGAATTTTTATTATTTAGAAGAGTCCTCAGAACATAAAACTCTCTAAGAGTCCTCGGAACATAAAACTCTCTAGTAAAAAAAATATTTAAAAATATTGAGCGGTCCGATTGGGCTGAAATGTTTTCTATAGCTTCCTCTCGTCTTCAGCTAATTCTCTGTAAAATTTCATCCAATTCCAACGGTCCGATCATCCGAAATAAATTTTTTAGTGTTTGTATCTAATTAGAACTCTTTTCTTAATCAAACTCTTAATCCTTTATATATCAACAAATTCGTGGATGGACTCTTCAAATCACCTTTTCTCAAACTTTTCAATGAGAAGACCTCTCCAAAATTACTCCCTTTCATATACAAACCATAGCCCCAAACTTATTCAAGATTTCAACCTTAGATTAGAAGGCTTATTTGGTGTTTTCTCGAGTTCGGGCTAGAACGAGATTTGATTATGTTCGCAAGAGGAACGTGATGGTGTGATTAGATTTTGAGACTGAATTATGTGATGATTTTGAGGTATGGGGTTTTACACAATATGCTCCTGAAATCTCGCGAGTGTTTATTCTGTTGAATTCTTGTTAATTGAACTCATATTTTGAATTGTTAAATTCTTGGAAATCTGAAAAAATAATTGTTGGAATTATTTTCATTCATGAGGTATTATTCATGTTATTGTTGAGCATGTTGTCATGAGATTTTAATATGGCACGGATGTTGGGCACCCGCCAAAATTCCTGCTTCCAATGGCTATGACTTGATAAAGCATATGCGGATGGGGTGAGGCCTGGTGACCCGGTTAATGTGTTGTTGCGAAATTTATTGATAACATGCTATTGAGATTTGCATTATTTGATTTGAGTATTCGTAGTCGTATTACTGCGCTTTGTTCATCGCTAACATCTTTGTTGAGCATATTACTGTCGTATTGTGTACTTCCCCATCTTTTTCTTAGTTGGCAGGTGAGCACGGATTTGAGTGCTATGGACTAATTGGGATGGTTTTAGCGAGGATTATTTGGGAAGAATTTTTAATACAAGAGATGAGAAGACTTGTATTTATTTATTTTGATGTATAGAACATTGGAGATTCATTTTAGTATCGAGATAGATAGTTGTATTATTTCGAGAGAATTGTTGTATTAATTTGAAGATGAGATTAGTGGTTTCTTTTCTATTGTGGGATTTTTAGATTCTCTATACCTTGTTATATTGTGAAATTTTTTTAGTTTTATCGATGAGTAGCGCTCCGTTCGCTCTCCCCGGGCGGGCGGGGTGTTACAGAATGGTATCAGAGCACGGTCTTAGGTCTCGTAGGTTATGAGTCCGTTTAGCTTCCGCGTTACCGATCTTTGATTCCCTTTGATGATTCGTACTTCTTAAAGTAGAGGGTCTAGCATTCATGTTAGATGGGTTTATTGGAGATGTGAAGTTTTGAGTTAAGGACGCTGTAGACATTGAGTTTAGAATTAGTAAGCTTGATGTGGGGATCCTTAGAATGGATTTTGGAGACGATAATTATTTTGGAGATTTTAGTAAATATGTTAGGTACCGTATGTATCGATTTTTGATGTTGAGATTTAATTTGAGGAAGTTAGAATTTTAATGACTTTCGGATATAGGATCGAGTGGGGGATTTTGAGAGCATGTGGTACGCCATTATTTTCATAGTTATGTGTATGTATATAGGCAATATATATTATTTTGTTGCTCGTGGGGTAGGTGCGCATAGAATTGGGTGTATGGGCACCCAATTATGGCATTCTACGGGTAGGCATATGTGAGCCTTATTTTCTTTTTTTTTGCGAGATTTAAGTGTTTATGTATATGCTTCGTTTAATTTCGAGGACGGAATTCTTTGCTAGTGGGGAAGTATGTAACAACCCGGATTTTTTAAATGGGAATTTTTAAATTAATTTTGTAAATCGAAGAAAAATGAAATTTTGGATTTTATAATTTAAAGTGTTGGTTTTTATATTTGAAAAATAAATTTTCAAATGGAATTGGAATTGGAATTAAAATGGAGATTTAATTGAATTTTTATTATTTAGAAGAGTCCTCGGAACATAAAACTCTCTAAGAGTCCTCGAAACATAAAACTCTCTAGTAAAAACAATATTTAAAAATATTGAGCGGTCCGATTGGGATGAAATTTTTTCTATAGATTCCTCCCGTCTTCAGCTAATTCTCTGTAAAATTTCATCCAATTCCAACGGTCCGAAATAAATTTTTTAGTGTTTGTATCTAATTAGAACTCTTTTCTTAATCAAACTCTTAATCCTTTATATATCAACAAATTTATGGATGGACTTTTCAAATCACCTTTTCTCAAACTTTTCAACCAGAAGACCTCTCCAAAATTACTCCCTTTCATATACAAACCATAGCCCCAAACTTATTCAAGATTTCAACCTTAGAGTAGAAGGCTTATTTGATGTTTTCTCGAGTTTGGGCTAGAACGAGATTTGACTATGTTCGCAAGAGGAACGTGATGGTGTGATTAGATTTTGAGGCTGAATTATGTGATAATTTTGAGGTATGGGGTTTTACACAATATGCTCGTGAAATCTCGCGAGTGTTTATTCCGTTAAATTCTTGTTAATTGAACTCATATTTTGAATTGTAAAATTCTTGGAAATCTGAAAAAATAATTGTTGGAATTATTTTCATTCATGAGGTATTATTCATGTTATTGTTGAGCACATTGTCATGAGATTTTAATATGGCACGGACGTTGGGCACCCGCCAAAATTCCTGCTTCCAATGACTATGACTTGATAAAGCATATGCGGATGGGGTGAGGCCTGGTGACCCGGTCAATGTGTTGTCGCGAAATTTATTGATAAAATGCTATTGAGATTTGCATTATTTGATTTGAGTATTCGTAGTCGTATTGTTGCGCTTTGTTCATTGCTAACATCTTTGTTGAGCATATTCCTGTCGTATTGTGTACTTCCCCATCTTTTTCTTAGTTGGCAGGTGAGCACGAATTTGAGTTCTATGGACTAATTGGGATGGTTTTAGCGAGGATTATTTGAGAAGAGTTTTTAATACAAGAGATGAGAAGACTTGTATTTATTTATTTTGATGTATAGAACATTGGAGATTCATTTTAGTATCGAGATAGATAGTTGTATTATTTCGAGAGAATTGTTGTATTTAATTTGAAGATGAGATTAGTGGTTTCTTTTCTATTGTGGGATTTTTAGATGCTCTATACCTTGTTATATTGTGGAATTGTTTAGTTTTATCGATGAGTAGCGCTCCGTTCGCTCTCCCCGGGCGGGCGGGGTGTTACAGGTAACCTAGCAGTTTAACGGCTTGTTGCATATGCTAAATGCAATCGTGTTCCCTACGAAAGTGACATTTATATTTCGATGCATATATACATGTTGTTATTTTCTTATAGTTCTTCTTGCGTTGAATTTCATTACTAGGGACTAGAAATGTGTAAGTTAGGGGGTGCGATTCGTATCGAATTATGCATTTAATTACCCTCGAACTTATGCATTTTAGCCCCCTCGGGTACTTTAATGCGTATAATTATGCTCGTTAATCATACAACCTACGTTTTATATGCTAAAATATTATTTGAGGTATAATTGAGCTATTATAGGTATTAAAGTGCTTAGTATGAAGTTTGGGCGCATTCCGGTAAACTTTCGTCGCGATTCGCCTGTTCAGGGGCATTTTCGTAATTTCACACTTCGGGATTTTTGCTCGAAGAATTCACGAAAGTTGTAGCCCTCGGGCCAAGCTTCGTGTGGCCATGAACGGTGCACGAATCAGAGTCCGAACAAAGTAAACACGGACCTTTAATCGGGGAAGAATTATAAGGATTTAATTTATTATTATATTAATATTTTAACAATTCATTTAATTACCTCCATGTCCCTTTCTCTTTAAATTTTCGGGAGACTCCATGGGTGATTTTTACCAAGATCGGGTTTGTGCTCGGGTTTTGGGTTCGTCCAAAATTGGTGCTTTTTGTCCGAAATTGAAGTTGGGGTCGCTTACGGAACTAGTTGTGGGTCGTGTGGCTCGGATTTTTGGAATGCCTACTTTGGTATTTTGTTAGTTTTGGCCATTTTTGGTGGGTTTTGGTTTGAACCATTTGGGACTTCGTTTTGGGCGTGGATTTTGACAATTTTCATGGTCCGAGAGTGGGCCACACACACACGTGCTTGGATCGTTGTTTTTTGGTCCCATTTCGCAAGTGGGTGTTGGAGCTTTGGCTGCAGCTGTTGTGCGTGGGGTTTTTTTGCAGGCGCGGTCGACCGGTGTTTTGGTTTTTGCCTTCAAAGTTTGGAAGTGTGCTCCCCCCTTCTCGCACGGTCGACCGGTGCCCTGTTCCAAGCCGACTCTGTTTTTGCTGTTACCCCTTGCTTTCATTTTTCTATTTTTTATTTCCTTTTTCTTTTTTATTTTTGATCGTTAAAAGATACTTATCCCTTTTTATTTTATTATTCCTTTTTTTTCTTATTTTATTTTCACTTAGTATAAAAGAAACCCTTTGTTTATTTTTGGAGATATCTTGTAATTTAATTAGTTTTTAGGTTAGAAATTGAGAGCTTCTCTCTCTTCTGTCTTTTTTCCCATTTTTTGGTTTGTAAAGAACTATTCCTTCTCCTCCATTAATGTAAGTTCCAATCTTATTTATGCTTTATTCCTTTTATTTATTGCTTTGTTAATTTCATGTCTAGTTAATTTGTGTACTTTATTTATTTCTTGTTTTAATTATTAATTAATTATTTAATTTAGTTTAATCATGTTGTGTGAGTAGTTAAATAGTGTTTGGGTCGTGTGTCTGCCATTGATGGGCGTCGAGCTCCGAAAATTAGGTTTTGTGTAAAATTTTATTTAATTGAGACCTCGCGTATTAAAATGGGATTATTATGTGTTTAACTTTCATTGTCACTCAATGTTAGTATTTAAAGCGCTAATCCAATTTTAAGACGCGTGTCGCCATTTTTTATTAAATATTTAATCTCGCATTGTTGGCTTAAATTCCTTCATGTGTGATGTTTATGATTAATTAAAAATGCTCGATTAAATGTTTTCGAACCGAAATTCTAATTTCGCGTGTTTAGCCCATGGTGAGTACGCAACCCCAACTCTCGTTTTATTTAATATTGTTTAGACTTAACTTCTTATTTTTTTCTTTATTTACAACCACCCATCACCTTTTACATTTTTATTCTTGAAATAATAAATCGATTAAAATCTGTCGAACACTCCCTGTGGATTTGATACCTGACTTACCGATATACTTGTATCGCAAGTGTAGTCGTAATTTAGATTTTTGTATTAACGCGGTGAAACGAATTCAACAATTAGCGTTTTGACGCGATGCTACTTTTCACGCTTGATCAATTGTCACGCCCCTAAATTCGTATAAAAGCCTAATACAGTTTTGGCATCAACAAATACCCCGTAGATTACTCACACAAGGTCGTAAGCACAGAACATACATGACATTCCCCGTTAAATCTCCTAGGCGTAATACTAGGACAACGCACCCGAAATAGACCCGTAAACTCCATCATCAAATCAAAGAAACACGTCAACCCGAAATGAATTCAATACGACACAACCTAGACTAATTTAGCTAAAAAGCATATTAAAAACGCGATAATGGAAAGAGGTAAATAAACGAGATAAATCTACAGTAGAAAGTAACTGAATCAAAGCATATAAACTAAATTAGAAAGAAAGTAAATTAACTACAAAGAAAGAATAATGGAAATACATATTATATTAATGGAGAGGGAATAAGAAAAGTTCAATCTTACAAACCCAAATGTTATCACACCAAATGAGGAAGAAAAAATGAGTTCTCAACTTCCAAACCCTAAGCTAAGCTAAACTAACCTAAAATATATTATATCTGTTATTTACAACAAAATGGGTATATATAGTAAGTGAAATTAAATTAGAAAAGAAAAGGAAAAAGAAAAGAAAAGGAAAAGATCAACAAATATCTGGTATACACGGTCGACCGGTCGCAGGGGCGCGGTCGACTACGCCTTCAATTTGAGGCACACTTTCTCCTTTCCGTGGAAAAATGCAAAACCACAGTCAACCGGGCCTTGAACCGCGATCGACCGACACTCTATTTTTGGCAGCTCTTTGGTCCATGAAGAGGGAAAAAGGTTGCAAACGAAAACATCCATAACTTCATTGTCTGGACTCAGAATCGCGCACCGTTTGCGGCCACGTGAAGCTTGTTCAATGAACTACGCATCCATGGAAATTCCATGAGCCAAAGATGAAATGTGAATTGACTAAAATTCCCTTGAATTAGCATTCGGCGATGGAAATTCTCCGAAATGCAACGGATCCTCACTTTTAGCGTTCCAATACCTATAAAAGCACAATTAACCATTGTAAAGCATGTATATATCCAAATCCAAGGTTGTCTAGTTAATGAGCATAAATATAGGCATTAAGGACCGTAAAAGTTCTAGAATTCATAAAGATATAGGGAATAAATATGCAATATTTGATACGGATCACACCCCCTAACTTAGACATCGCTAGTCCCTAGTGATGAAACAAACAAAACCGGTCCACAGAAGGTAGCACAAGATGTTTATATGCATCGAAATATAAATGCCACTTTAGTAGGGATCATGATTGCATTTAGCATATGCAATAAGCCGTTAAGCCCCTAGGTTACCCTAGTGGACGAGTGTCATATCGTGAGGGTTTTCATGGATGATACCCACAAACATCACATAGTTTCCTGAAAATAAGCCCAAAACAACATGCGACAAGCCTAATAATAGAGAAAAAGATTTCATAAGAATTATTAGCAAAATGAACGAATTCAAACAAAAGTCCAAAATCATTAACATTATAGAATGCACCTCATAGAATTGATACCTTAAAATGTGAGAGGGGAGTGAGCACGTGCAAAGTGTGATTTGGCAAAAACATATATAAACCAGATAAATATTAAAGCAGACATATATTCAATTCTCACGGGCATTACACTCATCAAGTGAATTCACTCAAAGCAGGGAGTTAATACACGGATCATGCGGGCATAAAGAGTATATGTAAATGGAAACTAGGCCGCACACATGTCACAAATGAAGAACGCTATATATAAAATGAAAAACATGTAATCTCAATGAAAGATATCGCTCATTAAAAAAACGAAATGCATTTTCACAGATTATCAAAACTATTTAAACCTTTGAATTGCATCTACTTAAGATCACATAGGACTTTAATAGGGTTGTAATGTAGGCTAGGCTAGGGTACAAAATGAAAGGGATGCATATACGGATTCAAAGTGTTTGGGAATGAAACTCGGGATAATGGTTAAAAAAGTGGTCAATAACAAAATTTGACAAATAACATCCAAACAAGAATTACATATATCAATCGAGAGAGCAATCAAGGCTTATTGAATCACTATAAACAATATATACAAATTTCTTTCTTTTTATTTTCTTCTTTTTCTCACTTTTTCTTTTGGTTTCTTTTGTTTTCTACTTTTCTCTTTTTCTTATTCTTTTCTTTCACCATTCTTTTCTCACACTTTTCATGTTCAAATTGAAACCACAATACACAACATCATTCAATACCAAGTAACATTCCAAACAAAGGCATGTAAGGTATTTAGAGTTGGTTATGGGATTTTGGGTAATGAAATGAAAGGCTAGTGTTTAGGCTCAATTGGGTTGACTAGGGAACATATAAAAGGTGAGGTCAAGGTCATATGGGTGATATAAAAAGATGGACTATGATCATTTCACAAAGTTTACACAATTCTCGAGTCAAAATAATATATGAAAATCATGCTCAAGTAACACATTTCATGTATGAACTCAATTAATGAACGATCAATGAAAGAATAGAGAGATTACCGACGAATTCAAAGTTTTCAAAGAGGACAGAATAGTGTATAACACTCACAAATGCCGAAAGGTACAAAGCTTACTCGGGGTAAGTATATACAATGCAATAAAAGATTATCGAGTTATAAATATCTTAAACCAAATTAATAGAACGATAAAAGTGCATGTTCTCATGGGACTAAAGTTTAATTCATGAAGTTATTCATAATATCAATAATTAGGACTTAAGTCTAATAACTTCTAAAGTCGAGAACATGCATCATTGAGTTGTCTATTGGATCGAGCAATTCTTGAAATTTATCATCGGAAACAAAGGCGAAATGCCCAATAAAGGAGAAAAAGAAAGAAAATCTTTTTGAAAATTTTGAATTTTCTAAGAAAAGCATACTAAGTAACTAACATGTGAGCAAAAACATGGACTAAATAAAGAAATGGATAGAATATCCCACGCCCCCTAACTTAAAACTTGACATTGTCCTCAATGTGAATTAAGAACCAAGTTAAAGAGAGGAAAATAGCGATATTACCAAAAATTGGAGCGATCCCCATAAGAACAAGCCCAAAGAATCTACAAACAAGTTAGTATCAAGCATAGAAAAAACAAATAACAAAGAATTAACTAATTACAAGAGACTAAATTAAAAGAAAGAAAAAAATAAAAAGAATAAAAAGCTAACTATATACAACCTACTATTTAGGCTTCACACTAACTATACACTAGAAGTCTAAATAGCTGAGGGTCCACCGCAAAAACAATTTGACTTTGGAGGATAACCGGTGTACCCTCACACTCAAGCATGCCTTTCGAAAAATATGAATTCCGTTTGAACAACGGAAGGCATGTGTAAGGAGGAAGAAATGAACCATCGTCAATTAAATGTTTTGGAGGGACGATGGGGGATTTGGATTGAATGAGTGATAAAAACATGTGGGGACTGAGAAAAATATAATATTCTCCTAAAGATTTTGAAATTGGAATGGGAGGGGGCGCACACAAAGGTACAAATGCCTTCATGGAAGGCGAATTGAGCAAGTACTCCTCATCAGTGAAAAGTTTTAAAACATTAAAATTTGAAACCGAATCATCAGGTACATGTGACGGTGTGATAACAGAAAATGAAAATGGCGAGGAAAGAAATTCAAACTCAAGAGATGAGTCATCATCGCTTGAAGATTGAGTTTCGAAGGAAATAAGATCATTTTCAATGAAATGTTCTTCTTTGGGGGCCAAAGAAGAAATCATTTCATTGCAAATAGATATTACGTAGTTTTCATCGTCACTTTCAATATCTATTACGCAATGGGCAAAGTCAATAATGGTTTGTTCCAAAGTAGGCACAAAGTCCTCATTTGGTTCAAAAAATTCCTCGACTTCAAAAGTCTCGGAAGACAAATTGTCGTCGAATTCAAATAATAACTCCAATTCATGTTCCCACAAACGATTTTCTTCCCGATAACGATTTTCAATTTTCTCATTTTCAAGCATACGCAAGCGCTCGCCAAAAGTCATAGGCCGAGGTGCGGATACTTGAAAATGGGAAATTTGAAAATTATCATCGGACTTAAGCTTAAACTCAATATTATAAGAATTTTGAAAACTATTGCAATTCGTTTCAAAATTCCTATTATAAGGAGGTAAAGGCCCAAAATCATTATCATCCTCCTCAAAATATACGAACTCCAAAACTTGACTTTTGTAATACTCGCCCAAAGTCATTTTAGATGTTGCAATTTTTTAGGATTCTAAGTATTTACCAAAAGTCAAAGGAGTACGGGGATTTTGAGAATTATCATAATGATTACCGAAAGAATTGGAATAAGACATGCTTACCCCAAAAATGGCTCGAAGTGGAGAATTCCACAAAGTAGATGCACGCGCGAGAAATTCAAGCGTTTTTGGCGCTCAAATGTAGAAGTCCTGCAAAAAGGTTAGCGAAAAAATACAAATAGAAAGAAAATACTACGAAATACTAAATCAAATAAATTCTAAAACAAACTCATCCCCGAAAACGGTGCCATTTGATTGGCCAGGGTTTCGTCGCGGCACGAGAGTCACCTACGCGCCGATCATTTTGAATTCGGATCACCTGAACTATACAAAACTTAAACTACGACTACACTCAACGGGTGAGTATAGCGGTAAGTCGGGTATTGAAAATCCACAGAGACGAGTGGATAGAATTTATAGGATTTAACACTCCTAAATAAAAGGGTAAAAGATGCATAAAAGGGAAATATTAATCTAGGTGAGTGAAAATAAAGCTAGACTAATAAAGAGAGTAAAAACTATAGGTTGCGTCGAATATCCCTCACCCGAGTTAATTAGTATAAAATGGTTACATGGGTCGATTAGTTATTACGAATGCGTCATGTTTTGACAGATAATTAAATAAGGGGTGGTCACGCCTCTAAATTCGCATAAAATCCTAATACGATTTTGGCATCAATAAATACCTCGGATATTACACACGCAAGGTCATAAGCACGAAACATAAATGATATGCCTCGTCAAATCTCCTAGTCGTAATAACTAGGACAATGCACCCGAAATAGACCCGTAAACTCCATAACCAAAGCAAATCAACACGTCAACCCGAAATGAATTCAATCATACACAACCTAAACTAATTTAGCTAGAAAGCATATTAAAAATGGAGTAAAGAAAAGTGGTAAATAAACGCGATAAATCTACACTAGAAAGAAACTGAATCAAAGCATGTAAACTAAATTAGAAAGCAAATAAATTAACTACAAAGCAAGAATAATGGAAATACAACTTATATTAATGGAGAGGGAATAAGAAAAGTTCAATCTTACAAACCCAAATGTTTTCACACCAAATGAGGAAGAAGAAATGAGCTCTCAACTACCAAACCCTAAGCTAAGCTAAACTAACCTAAAATCTATTATATCTGTTATTTACAATAAAATGGGTATATATAGTAAGTGAAATTAAATTAGAAAAGAAAAGGAAAAAGAAAAGAATAGGAAAATATCAACAAATATCTGGTATACGCGGTCGACCGGTCACAGGGGCGCGATCGACCGCGCCTTCAATTTAAGTCACACTATCTCCTTTCCACGGGAAAATGCAAAACCGCGGTCGACCGGCACTCTATTTTTGGCATCTCTCTGGTCCATGAAGAGGGGGAAAATGTTGAAAATGGAAATGACCATAACTTCATCATCCGGACTCAGAATT
Organism: Sambucus nigra; assembly: GCA_949130495.1. Taxonomy (NCBI): domain Eukaryota; kingdom Viridiplantae; phylum Streptophyta; class Magnoliopsida; order Dipsacales; family Adoxaceae; genus Sambucus; species Sambucus nigra. The sequence goes on along the minus strand of OX422217.1, from coordinate 32,686,649 downwards.
GCGCATTCAACGAACTACGCATCCGTGGAAATTCCATGAGTTGAAGATTAAATGTGACTTGACTAAAATGCCCTTGAAGTAGCATCCGACGATAAAACTTCTCCGAAATGCAACGGATCCTCACTTTTAGCATTCCAATACCTACAAAAGCACAATTAACCCCTACAAAGCATGTATATATCCAAATCCAAGGTTGTCTAGTTAATGAGCATAAATATAGGCATTAAGGATCGTAAAAGTGCTAGAATGCATAAAGATATAGTCCAGAAATATGCAATATTTGATACGAATCACCTCCCTCCCTTTGATGGAACAATAAAAAGTGATTTTTAGTATTTGACTTTGTGTGTTAATACGATAATTATGAATCCATAAATGGATTAGATGTCACCCCTATTGACGATAACTCTGGAGACTAAAAATACTTAAAACACTTATAAATTTGACCAAAGTCAAAATATACGAATGTCTCCCAACGAGGATGACACAATAACCATAAACTTGGGAACTCCTTAAACCCCCACACAATTACAAATATGGTCCTCCATAGATGAAAATGAACATAAAGAACACACATACCTCCTCGCGAGTTTCATGGATGTTTTCGATTGGTCCTACGCTGACATACCCAGCATTGACCCGACTATCGTCATACATGAGATACCCACTCTCCCCGATACAAAACCCACTAAGCAAAGAATTATCAAGATAATACCCATATGGTCCTTGAAAGTAAAGGAAGAAGTAGAGAAAAATCTCAGTGTCAGATTCATTCGATTAATCGAATACCCTACTTGTCTAGCCAACATCGTACCGGTACCTAAAATAAATGGCAAAGTCAAAATATGCATAGTTTATAGGATATTAATCGGGCTTGTCCCAAATGTGATTTCCCTCTACCAAATATTGACTTACTGGTAGACAACACAACCAGTAATCCACTCAAATACTTCATCGACAGATTCACATGCTATAATCAAATAAAAATGCACCCTCACCACCAAGAGAAAATGGTTCATTACCCATTATGGTATGTAATATTTTATAGTTATGCCCTTCGATTTAAAAATGAACGGGCAACCTACCAAAGAGTGGACACAACCATCCTACACGATCTCATACACAAAAAAATGGGGTTCTACATAGATGACATGATCATCAAATACAAACACCGAGAATGACACATCATGGCACTCCAAAAATTCATCAAAAGGTTACACTTCTTCAAAATGATGCTAAATAGACAAAACGTGTCTTCGGAGTAACTAAAAGGAAGGTGCTCACCTTCATCGTCAACAAATATGGAATCAAGGTGGAACCCCACCAAGGCCAAAGCCATACGGGAAAAGCCACCACTCAGAATAAAAAAGGAAGCTAGAGGGTTCCTAGTCCAAGTACAATTCATAAGCAGGATCATCAGCCAGCTCACCACCACTTGTGAACCCATCTTTCAGATACTCAATAAGGACTCACCCAAATAATGGAATGCTCAATGACACAATGCATTCGATAAATATAAGAATACCTCACTCACCCACCAATGCTAGTACCGACCCAAATGGGATAACCTCTCCTATTCTAGATGACCATAATTGACACGCCAGTTGGAGAAATATTGTCCCAATACGTAGAGAGTTACTAAAAGGAATGTGTAATACCCCGTACTTTTGGCTATATTTATTTTTGGGATTAATTAATTAAATGCGTATTAATTGGAAATTAATCCGGGTTAAGAATACTAACAAGATGCGAGTTGGTATTTGATCATGTGCATATATGATTATATATGAATTTGGAATCATGAAATTTGTGGTGAGATTAATATATGGCAAATTGGGAATTTTGTTGAGACGCGTGTGACCGCCGCGTCATGGTATTATGTTAATTATAAAAGTGATTTTTATTTCTATTATCCGTATGGTCATTTTGAGTGCGCCAACGCGTCCGGAAGGGTCGAGATAGTCTGAAAACACTAGACGGGGGTGTAGTTTGGATTCCCGGGTATTTTTAGGCCATACCGGCATCATAAAGGGTATTTTGGTAATTTTATATTTTGAGGAATTAATAATGACGAAAATTGGGAGTTTTAAATCTGATGTGGATTTAACCCACTAAACCCACTAACCAACCCATATTAACCCATTAAGCTACAGAGGCTATCATTAGGTTTACAACTTTCCCAAAGAAAAACCCTAGCCACCATAAACCACCATTGGAGAAGAGAGCTTGAAGAGAGAAGAAATTCTGCAGAAAAGCTCTATCAAACCATCATCCAAACTCAGAGACAATCAAGGCAAGTGTTTTAATTATATTTAAATTCGTAGAATGTTCCTTCCATGTTAGAAATTGAAGAATATAAATTGTTCTTGAAAGATAATGAAAACCCATGTATTTTGAAGCTTAGAACTTGAAATCTTGAGGAGAATTGCATGTAGAATGATAGGTAGATGATTATTCTCATGATATTTGTGATTGGAAGAAATTAAAACGGAATTATATTGGATTAATTCATGATTCATAAAGTTAGGGTTTATGTTCTTGAATAATTGGGAAAAAGTGTAGAGATTTGTAAATTTGATTGATGTTAGGATGGATTGATCCCTTAAAAACATGTTAGGATGTGACTATATATGTTTAGGATTGATTAGAGACCTTAAAACATAGTTGGGACGAAGTTTAGAGGAGATTTGAGAAGTAGAAATTGGGTGAAAAATGATTTTGGAAATTCTGGGCTCGCAGCTGGTCGCTCGTTAGAAACCAACCCAGGTCGTTCGAACGAGCTCGTTCGAACGAGCTTCTAAAGAGTTGACCAGTCGCTTCTAACGAGGGGCAGTTTCGTTCGATATCTCGTTCGAACGAGATATCGTTAGAAGGTACAATTCGTTCGAACGAACTGGAATCTCGTTCGAACAGTCTCGTTCGAACGAGATTTCTAACGAGTTGACAGTGGAATTTCGTTCGAACAGTCTCGTTCGAACGAGTTGGCAGTCTACGCCTTTTTGGACTGTTTTGATTTTTGGAGTCCCGTAAACTTGTTCGAGGATATAGATAACATTCCGATGATGATGTAATGGTAGAATTGGGACTTTTGGGTATTTATGAGAAGGAAATTATATACGAGAGTTATATTAAAAGGACGGTTTGGGTTGAGACGTGAGTGTCTACTACGACGTGAGAATAAATTATGGCGCGTATGATTATAAACCGGAATAGTATAAATTGTGATAATTATAAGTTAGTACGAGAATGCGATATGTACTACGATTAAACTACGGGATTACTAAGACGTGTGTTTACTTAGTATTGGTATATGAATTGTGTGTATGACATACCTACCATACTTGCTATCACGGGAGGTTTGCGTTCGCTTAGGGCCCTTTAATCCTTGTGTTGCCCGGATTTAGACTGGTTACCTTGATGAACATAGGTCATAGAAAGACTTATTGGGATATTAATAAGTCCGTTGATCGTGGGAGCGTAGGTATGTGCGTGACCCATGTGATGTGACTGTGTTCGCCTCCATTATTTGTGATGTTGTTATCTGTGGACTATGCCTGAGAGATTCGGAATATGTAATCCTTATATACGTGATGTACCGGGATTGATAGCAGAGTATGTGTGCACCGCAGCTTAGTTCTCGGGGTGCTTATATTGTATATTTATGATGTGAATAATATACACTTAATTAATGGGAACCTTCATGTTAATGTTGTGAATATAATTATGGTATTGCTTCGAGAAATATAACGAGTTAACTGATAGTGATATATATTTCATATTGAGCATCTGAGTTTACGTTAAACCCCTATTGAATTACGAGCGTTATAATGTTAATAGAACCGAGTAATATGGGTAGGACCTATGACATTCTAGCTAGATATGATGTCACTTAGCTAGTGGGTTGTGTCGTTATAGATGGGTACTTACGTTAGGAGTGCACAGTTAGACGAGAGGTGAGAATAGCATGTGAGTGCACGTCCTAACATGTACTTTGCATTTAATGTTTTAAATGTTTTTAAAGCACTTGCAGGTTTTTAAAATATAACTCCACATTCGGGCTCTGAACCGTTGGCTTTTCAAATCTATTTTTCTTTGTAAAACCATTTTAGGTGCCCAGCCACAAGGACACCATGCATAGGATATTCATTCAGGTGACGAGCTGTAGCTGTTTGGGGAAGCTACAGGGATTTGCTTGTAGACGCTTCTATCACTTGGATTCCAGATTCATCATCTATCAGTTGTAGGGCATGTTGCCCATTTCTATTAGAGTTACTTTTCCATTACAGTTTTCAGACTTTGGCATGTACTGTTTTAGTTTTCGGTTTACTTATTTCAGTTGTGGGATTGTAGTGAGGAGTTTTTCCTCCAGACTTTATTTACGTTATGTGATGGTCATTCTATTTACTTCATTATGGTGAATGGTGTTATTATTCTTTATTACACTTGTTGCATGTTAATCAGACTTTAATTAAAATTTGGCACTTACTTTTTAAATACTAGGTGGTTAGTAATCATTAAAATGTTTCCGACAGTGATGCTATTAATTGGACCAACTTGGCATTCTGAATTAATTTAATAAAGGAGTAGCTACCCGGTATTTAATTAGTCGGGGTGTCACAGAATGTTTCATTTATTATGTAGAAAAAATCTAGTCTCCTATGATCTCAAATAGACTCGTTTGGAGAAGTCTTATGTATCACTCGTATGGATCACTAGCAAACTAAGACACTATGTCATGTCCTTCAGTATGCGTCTCATCCACGTGAAGGATCCCTTGAAATACCTTTTTGAGAAACTCGTTGTCTCTAAAAGAATGGAAGAATGTCTATTGATGCTATGTAAGTTTGAGATAACATATGTCACATAAAAATCCACCCAAGGGTTATCCATCTCTGACTTTCTCTTGAGGAAACCCATTATTGATGTCTAAATATGGATCTAATATATATTTATAACCACAAATAACAATATAGTAAATTAATAAAATCACGCACAAAAGAGAAGAGATTTTTAGAGTGGTTTATCTTTAAAATAGCCAACATCCATTGTTGGTATTATTTAGTTGGTTTGACAATATCTCAGTAGGGTGTGCATATGAGTGATTCGAGTTGTGCCTTCCAGCTGAGGGAGTATTTCGTATTTGTAATGGTGTAGAACCCTAGAGATGGAATGCCTTTATATTGCCTGACATTTACATTTGTGTATAATAAATGAAACTCTTAGAATTAGGCGTTGGTTGGCATCCCATCCGAGTAAGTTTTGGTATTCCTGATGATTGGCATTCCTGGGGTTGGTCGGCTATCCATCCAACTAAGTATCTCTGATGCCGATCAACATGGCTAGTCAGCCATGTAGGAGGACATGTGTACATTTATATTTAGTCCACATAGGAGAGAAATTTTTACATACAACAAAAGCCCCCAGTGCTCCATGCTTGATGATTGATCAAAAGTATGGAGTAGTTGGTCCAGGAATTACTCGACGTACTATTTTGAGTATCTAGTCAGAAGCCTACTTCCCACACTTGTAAAAAATTTCACTGGTACTATTTGATAATGGAATTTGTGTAAATAATTCTAACTTTTTTGAATCGCCAAAGGATACAATAGTCTTTTGAAGCATCAAGAGGCGTGCATACGATGATAGTTCAACAGTTCATTCAATTAATCATTTCATTCCCTTTTATCGAGGCAACCTATAAATAGGTACGATTTTCCCTCCATTATTTTCACCTCAAACCTTCTTCACTTGAAAGTTTTCCTTCGCCTTCAAGCTTTCTTTGTACGATCGTTTGCGGCCATTATTTTTGTTCAGTTCTTGTAGTTACCTTAGATTCACTATAATCCTTCTTTCCCTCTTTATCTATTTTTATCATCCTTTTATATTTTTCCACCGTGGTTCACTTCGTAGATGAGGGTTCATTAGATGCGTTTAGAGAAAAAAGAAAAATCCCCTATTGGGTAGATTTATAGATTGACCAGGGTCCCATAAATGTGTATTCTCTTCCTAAAGGTCACTCGATACCCACCTTATTTATAGTTCAGTGTGGCATTACTTTTCCACTAAACCCCCTTTTTCTTTAATTATGCTAATACTTTGACGTGGTCACTGCTAGGGTAGCACCCAACACTTGGAGGGTTATAAATGGTGTCTATGGGTTAAATGAAATTTATGGGACTCATGTTGTGGTCCAGGAGTTGATGTTTTGTTACAAATGGGGTACTATAGGAGATAACACATGCTATTTGAAGACTAGGCAAGCAAATAGGGCCTTAGTAGTGAATTTACCCGATTCTAATAAGGATTATTAGGATTATGGTGTAGTTGTTAAGAACTAGCAACATGCCCCTCTTCCATAAGGAGTATCTTATATTAGGCCCAAGTGTCCTCAAACAGGGCGTGGCATAGGTTACAATTCTGTCCTTTATGTGTTCTTTTTTTGTTATGTGTTTCTAAGTTCTGTTGACTAACTTTGTTATTTCCTTTTTGATGCAAAGGAAAGTAAGTAGAGGGATCCCAAAGATGGGGAAATTAATATTGGCGAGTTCATGTTTTTGCGGGGACTTAACCAGAGGGTTGGATAGGAACATCCTCGAGCTACCTCTTTGTTATTGGAAAATAATAGTTCAATTACTTATTTTGTTGCTTGACCAACACTTGTGCTGCCCCAAGTTACTATTAACTTAGAGGAGGGTCATGTACCTACTTCTTCAGCTACAGAAGTTGTTGGTGTTGAGTTGGGAGGAACTTCTTCCTCATTTGAATCTTTTAACATTTATAAGATCCCACTTTCTTCTCAAGTCGACATGACTAAGAAGCAGATGCCCAATTTCATGAGTGGGACATTGTCTCCTCCCTCCAAGAAGAATGCTGACACTAGTAATAAGCCACTTGAGAAGAAATCCGTCTAGGGATACGAGGCCTCTTGGTGCTAAAGAGACTCAAACAACTGAGTCTCAAATTCAGAGATTGAGGAGAGGTTTGCTTAACCCTCATAAACAGGCCCAAAAAAGTCAAGGCGACCATCTTTGACTGCTTCTCATCAGGATCTGGAAACAAAGAAGAATTCTTAGTAATAGGAACTAAAAAAGGCTAATGATAGAGTAGCCACAACCGAAGGAAAAATAAAGGTTGCTGATGAAAACACTACAATAAAAAACATCATTTATGTCAGTTTAAAAAGTGACGTTATGTCGGACAAATGTAAACTGATATAAATGATATTTATTTACGTCAATTTGACTTTAAAGGTATATATTTATTTCAATTTCAGTAAAATTGAGATAAAAACTAAACCATTTATCTCATTTTTATATATCAATAGCATAAATATAATGTTAATTATTTTAACCTTCAAGTCAAAACTGAGTTAAATGGAAAAAGGAGCGGTTTTTTTTCACACTCCCGCTCCAAAATTTGTTCCTCAAAATTATTTGGCGGATGGAGGCTCTTTCAACAACACTCTCTCTCTCGGCCGCACGACTCTCTATCTCTCTCTCACACGACTCTCTCTCTCACACGACTCTCATCTTTGCTCACCTCCTGCGCCGGCCAGGCTCAATCGCAGGTAAAAAAGCTCTCGATTTACTTGCTTCGATTTGTGTATATGTGTTCGTGTGTGTGCAATTTGTGTATATGCTATTTGTTCTTGATTTTGTGTATGCGCTTTGTGTATATGTGTCTATGTGTTATTGATTTGTTTATACATGATTTGTTCTTGATTTGTTTATACGGGATTTGTTCTTGATTTGTGTGTGGGGGATTTGTGCAGGGGCGTCCCCATTAAGTCCTGAGTGGGTGCGGGCACACCCACATAATTTTTGGGATTTTTTGTATATATACAGTGTTCTTTTGAAATTATATGGGCCTTGGTGTAATTTTTCGAACTAAAATGCAGCTGAAAAATGCTGCTAGATAACTCAGGAGCGACCTCTGTAATTATTTTAAAATCTTTTAGAAAAATCCACTTAGTTGTACAACTCCTTGCGATATTTGGGTTATTCTCATTTTAAAGGGGGAAAACCCTAACATTTAAAAACCCAATGTAGCAGCCTATGTGCACACCACTGCTAAATTATGTGTTTCTTTTTGTGGTTTATCAAATACAAATTTCAAGTTTTGATGTCTTGATAAGTTATTTGGCTCTTTCTTTAATGGACGTGGCAATCATTTGAATAGTTGTTGTCATGTCGTAGTTTGATTAGATTTGTAAATCAAACATTTACATCTGAAAATTATCCTTTAAAACAATTTCTGTTAAAAATTTCCTTTACATGTCTTAGTTTGATTAGATTTGTTGGTGATTAGGTGCACATTCTTATTTTTGTTTGGGTATTGTTAAAATTAGTGGGGTGTTGTTAATATTAATTGGTTATTATTTTGCATTTCCAAATTTAGTTGGATGTTGTTATTTAGGGTTTGAAGTTGATTTGGTATTGTTCATTTAAATTAAGTATTGTTATTTGGTACCCAAATTTTTTTATTTGGAGTTGTTGATTTTATGTATTATGATAGTATAATGGAAATTTATACCAAATACAACCCTTAGAATTTCATTGAGATCAAATGAGAAAAAAAAATGTTTATGTTGATTTTGTATTTTTGGCACTTAATGCATGATATTTAACAATCATGTGGGTTTCATACATAGTTTTAATCACCCAAACACTGATAATCCGAAAGTACATTTTTTTTAGCATTGTTGTCATGTTTGTGGAGAGAGGGGTTAACTAATCACCTATGTTTAATATGTATGTTAATATTTTATTGAGAATCATGTACCAGTTAAATTTTACCCCCTAGATTACTGATGATAATCATATCCTCCATTAAAGGTGCTCTGTTTTGTAGTATCTTCCAAAATTAAGTCGCTATGTCTATTTCTCTATGATGTTTTTAGGCAACTGACAAATATAAAAAAGATAATGAAATTAGGAAATTGTGTAAAGTATATTAAAGTTGTTTGTTAAGCCGTATTCTTAGTTTTAGAAAGCACAATTCCATATATTTGTGGGCATGGAATTGCTATTGAAATGAAGTGAATGGTACCATATATTGAAATTCTAAATAAGATAATTCACATTAGGGAATCGGTAATTGCTATGAATGATGAAGTGAGAGAGCACTAAAATTAGCAATGATATGTAACTCATTAACACTAACTGATCAATATTACAGATTCGCAATATTTTTATTTTTATTTTTATGCTGTCACTTGTAAGAAGTTTCAGAGCCCTTGTTTACTTTTATAGGTGTTAAAAGATGCTCAATACCTAATTCCAATACAATATAACACATCTTATTAAAATCCAGTTATGGTGCTTGTACATGCAATTTTGAACCCCAATTACACTGTCATTCGACATTTGCTCACTACTGCTTTGACGTAGCAATGCGTATACAAACATTTAGATAAAAGATGTATTGGAAAAAGGAATAATGTACAAAGCCTATTGATGACAAGGTGATAATAACCAAGTAAAGAGTTGAAATAAGATTCAAACATCATGTTTTTATAGTATCCCCATTAAGCTCAAATATTCATTGGATACCAGAAGATTTCCATTACTCCATGAATAGAAGGTGTTTAGGTATAATAATTTCAGGTGACTCGCTAGAGTTGTGTTCTTGTTCGTATGAATAGAAAGAATTTTTTTGTACCATAGGGTGCGTTACGATATGTTAAAGTTTGGTTTTGAAATTTCAGGTGACTCGCTACAGTTTTGTAGTTTGGTTTTAGTATGTATATCATATACTCTCTAATGCCTCACTTGTGTGCTTTCATTAATTTTTTGCATTGCTTCATATGTTCTTGGACCATGCTTATACTGTGTACTTTCATTATATTATAGGTATATAATCGCTAATGGTTGTTGCTTGTATGTATAATATGTATAACATCATAGTATAATTTTTTAATAATTTTGTGAATTGAAGTTCTTCAATGATTGGAATTGGTTTTGGTTGTATAGTGTTTGTGTGTTGTGTTAGTGTTCTTGAGTTGGTTAGTTATAATTGATTGAGTCTTATTACTGTTAGGTGTTGGTGTATTTGGTAGTTGTTGTGATAGTTTTAGAGGGATATTATGCTTTCTAAAATATTTTCTAATGGTGTGAATGTATTATGTTGTATGATATTGCATTATGTTTAACAATTACATATCTTTTATTGCTTATATCTCACTCGTGGTGGTTTACATACTTAGGCCAGAATGGATAGGTCTTGGATGAGTAAGGACAGATTATCAAAAGAATACATAGAAGGTGTTGATAATTTTCTTGGGGTTTCTCAACATGCCTCCTTGGATGAGAACTTCATACGATGCCCTTGTAATCAATGTGAGAATATATTAAAAATGGGTGTTAAAGAAATCAGAAAACATTTGTATAGTTCGGGTATCGATCCGAATTATAATGTATGGAAATGGCACGGAGAGGAGGATCATCGTGAAACAATGTCGGATGTTAATATGGGTGATCCTGTCTGTGACGATCATAATATGGATACCATGGAGGATGTTGAAGAGTTGATTGACATGGTGGAGGCTATAAAAGAAGACTTCATAGGAAATGCATAAATTTTTCAGAAGTTGCTTGTAGATGCGGAGAAGCCATTGTATGAAAGATGTAAAAAGTATACAAAGTTATCCGCTATCATCAAGCTATTCAATCTTAAAGCAAAGAGTGGGATGTCTGATAAATGCTTTTCAAATATGCTATCAATCATTGCTGACATGCTTCCGCATGACAATGTATTGCCTTCATCCAATAATGAGGCAAAACGTTGCTTATCGGTATTTGGAATGGACTTTCAGAAGATACACGCATGTCATAATGACTGTATACTCTATAGAAAAGAGTATAAAGAAGCTGTTGAATGCCCTACTTGTGGAACATCCAAGTTCAAACAAAAGAAGAATTTGAAAGAACAAAAAAAGGATGAGGGGAAACGAGGTGTTCCTGCAAAAGTGTTATGGTACTTTTCACCCATTCTGAGATTTAAAAGGTGGTTTCAATCTGCAGAGACTGCTAAGTCTCTGACATGGCATGCAGATGATAGAATTGTTGATGGTTTGTTGCGTCACCCAGCGGACTCACCAACATGGAAATTAGTTGATGAAAAGTGGCACGATTTTGCAGCAGAACCAAGAAATCTTCGGTTAGCACTATCAGCGGACGAAATTAATCCTTTTAGTTCCCTTAGTAGTAGGTACAGTTGTTGGTCGGTTATGTTAAACACATATAACTTTGAACCGGAATTGTGTATGAAGAGAAAGTTTACAATGTTGACTATGTTGATATCGGGTCCAAAACAACTGGGGAAAAATATAGATGTTTATTTGGATCCGTTAATAGAAGATCTGAATACCTTATGTCATAAAGGAGTTAAAGCCCACCACACCTTTCGACAATAATCTTTTACTTTGAGGGCAATACTGTTGTGGACAATTAATGATTTTCCAGCATATGGATATTTATCTGGAAGTGTTGTTCAGGGCTATAATTCTTGTCCAATATGTAGTGAAAAAAGTATTCCATCAGATTACAATACTGTGGCAAGTGTGTTTATATGGGACATAGGATATAACTTCCACAAAACCATCCATTTCGAAGCCAGAAAAAGGCTTTTAACGGTGAGCAAGAGTTCCAAGCCTCCCCTGAATCTTTAAGCGGCGAACAAATATTAATAAAAGTTGGGAGACTTAAGGTTGCATGGGGAAATAAGGCAAAAAAGGTGAGGGCGGTTAATTTTAAGAAATCATTAAAGCGTAAGAGACCGAGGAGGGTAGCTAATGGGGTTGAAAAAGGCGATCCTAGTAACAATAGGGTTGAAAATTTTTGGAAGAAGAAATCGATATTTTTTTAACTTCCTTATTGGAAGGATTTGCCTATTCGACATAACTTAGATGTCATGAACATTGAAAATAATGTCTATGATATTATCATTGGAACCTTGCTTAATATTCCAGGAAAAATAAAAGACGGGGTGAAGTGTCGACTCGACCTTGAAAAAATGGGCTTAAGAAGTGAGTTAGCACCGCAGGTTAATGAAAAAAGAACATACCTACCGCCAGCATGTTATACGTTATCGAGAGAGGAAAGAAAAATATTCTACCAAACTTTGTTTGAACTTAAGGTCCCGAATGGGTACAATTCTAATTTTAGAATCCATGTCTCTATGGAAGATTTGAAAATGTATGTCTTGAAGTCTCATGATTGCCATATTCTAAAGCAACAACTTCTTCCAATTGCAATTCGATCGGTGTTGCCAAAACATGTGAGATATGCGATCATGAGAGTATGTTTTTTCTTCAATCATCTTTGTGCCAAAGTAGTGGACTTGAAAAAACTAAAAGAAATTCAGAATGAAATTGTGATCACATTGTGTTTGTTGGAAAAATACTTTCCACCATCCTTTTTTGACATTATGGTGAATTTAATGGTGCATCTTGTGAGGAAGGTCGAACTTTGCGGTCCTGTTTTCTTTTGATGGATGTACCCAATTGAAAGGTTGGGACAATTTACTTTACTATCATGTATAAATATAAGTAAATAAGTGAATCGATTTAGTTTTCTTTTTAATGTGTTAGGTACATGAAAGTATTAAAGGGTTATGTGAGAAATAGTAATCGCCCAGAAGGTTGTATTGCTCAATGTTACATAGAAGAAGAAGCTATTGAGTTTTGTTCCGAGTTCTTATCGGAATTAGATTCAATTTGAATTCCGGCGAGGAACGATGATGATAAACTGATAGGAGGTTCGGATGTCGTTGAAGTTGATCGCATGTCCTTGGAGCAGGCACATCTTCATGTGTAACATAACACAAATGATGTTCAACCTTATATAGAGTATGACTTTCCTAACTTCCCATTAATATGAAGTTAGTTCCTCACATACTTATCTCATATATTAATAACTAATGTTGCGTTACTCATTAATACCTTGCTAGGGAGCATGAACAGTACTTGAAAGAAACCCATCCTCGAAAAGGGAAAAATAAGAAATGGCTTGAGGAAGAGCACAACCGCACGTTTATCCATTGGTTAAGTAAAAGGGTATGATTTAGGGACATGTTGACTTAACCACCACTTTAATTTTCATTAAACTTTACCCATTTTTTAGTTTTCTTTTAAACAATGCCACTGTTTTTTATTTATTAGTTGCAAATCTTAGTGAAAAACAATTTCGAAGTCTAATACCAACTAATGGAAAATAGTGGTAGAGTGTAAAGTAAAACTAAATAGTTGGTGAGGTCTAACATTAAAAACTAAAGTGGGAATATAGACAAAATATCCCCATACTTTAATATGTTAATTTGATTTTTGTTTTGTAAGTAACTAAAATTCTTATATTAGTAGGTTGCTCTCGAAGAAGAACTCCCAAACAACAATATCTCAGATGACTTAAAATGGATTGCTCATGGACCTCGTCGAGACGTCATCAAAGTTCATGGATATGTCATTAATGGTGTTCGTTACCTAACAAAGGATCGCGATGATGCACGAGTAACCCAAAACAGTGGAGTGAGCCTAGTTGCTAAGACGTTGCAAATAGCTAGTGCAAAGGACAACAATCTTGTTCGTACCGATATGATTTTCTACGGTGTCATAAGGGAGATATGGATACTTGACTATTTTTCAATTCAGATTCCTTTATTCAAGTGTGATTGGGTTGACAACAAAAATGGAATTAACATAGACGAGCTTGGTTTTACATCCGTCGATCTTGATAGAGTTGGTCATAAATCCGATTCTTTCATCTTAGCCTCTCAAGCGAAAAAAGTTTTCTATGTTCCGGACCAAATCAGTCCTAAATATTCAATTGTATTGTCAACTCCTCAAAGGGATTACTATGATAAAGATGATGAAGATGATCTCAATGATGGATGTCTTGGGGATGATATTTGCACTATAGTTTTGCCAACTATTGAATCCTTTGACGTGGTTGAGGAATCTCTCGAAACTTATATGCGTGAAGATTGTGAGGGGACATGGATAAACAATACGCCAACATAATTGTGTTAGATAATGTTATGATGCTTAATGTTTGAATTGTTCTTTATTATTAGTTTTAGTTGCTTAAAATGTAAGCTTGTTTGGTGACGTTGTCCAACTTTTTAATTTTTTGTGTGGAACCTACAACAGTTGATTATTGGAAATTGAATGTATGGAATATGGGCTATGTGACATTTGTTCTAGACCATGGATTATTATTTTCGGCTTAATATTTTGATAATTGTGCTCTTGTACATTTTAATTAACATAGATTAAAATGGTGAATTTTAATTTGTGGTACATTTCAATAATTGTATTGTTTGAGTATTTATGACTTGTATTGATGAAATCTATATTATTGCTCTTTTTTGTGTTTCAATAGTTCGATTGCTTTAACTTGAAATGGAAGACATTGATCTTGAACCCGTGGAGAAACCTTCACAATATAGTAGTAAAGGTAGAGGTGCGGCGAAGCTAAAGCGATTGACTAAAATAAAGAGTAGTGAAGAACGGATAAGAGTTTTATATAATGATCTTGGTCAACCAATAAGTACTAGAAAAAAAGAATTATCAAGTTATGGGGGTTTGATGGTGAAGTGCTTTGTGCCGATAACTTATCCAAGTTGGCCTAAAGTGCCAATCAAATTGAAGAATGATTTGTGGGAGGCAATATATATATATATATATATATATATATATATATATATATATATATATATATATATATATATAGCTGTTATATATAGAAAATGCTAGGGTATGCCCGTGCTTGAAGGCACGATGCTAATTTTCTAAAGTATGTAATCGCGAAACAGTAAAAAATTTCAAAGAACATAATTGTAAAACCCACAAAATTTCATTCCCCGAGAAAACCAAGTATAATTTAAAAAAAATTGATCATAATTTCCAAAGTCATGCGCCTACGTGAAGACACGGTTCAAACTTTACAAAAAAATACGACACTTTTTTGCGACATGAATGGTATACGCACACCATTTTCCGAAATAGTTTTTTACAAACTACAAATCCATGAAACTGCGTCGACTAAGACTTAATCATAGAATTTATTATATAAAATACAAAAATGTGTACATGATTCAGTATACTTCAATAAATTATACTTAAGGAATGGACTCTGTGGCTCGAGTTTCAATGCTAAAAGAGTGTCTGCATACTAAAAGAATGCCTGCATAAACTATTGTCAAATCATATAGTTGCAAAGAAATCCTTTTTGCAAGTAATCACCCCCCTGTTGGGGGAACATCCCCAATATAACTTGCGTACAGTTAAAACACACTGGATGTGATGTATAAACCATTCTTGTAAATATATCGCACCATACACTAAATAATAATGCATTATTATTATTATTATTATTATTATTATTATTATTATTATTATTATTATTATTATTATTATTATTATTATTATTATTATTATTATTATTATTATTATTATTATTATTATTATCTGCACAAAACAACCGTTAGAATTGATGTCACAAAACATACAAACACAATACATTGTGCTTTATAGCAAATTACATACTTAACTCCAAAACCCAACAGAGAACATTTGGAAAACATTCACCCCAAGCAAACAATAGCTAAAAGAGTCTGCAAGCCTGCAGTCGATTTCAATAAGTTACTCTGAAGTTTTCTTTCTTCTATAAGATCCTGATCATGCTCATGTGCACCTTCTCCACTCATTTTGGCTTCTTGAGAGGCTTGTGACTCCCCCACTCCCCAGCCATGAATTTACAGTTCATTTAATCCAAACAACAGTCCTCTCAACTCCAAATTTATCAGCATTATCACCTCCCCTAGAATCTTCAATCACTGTGCCAAATTACCAGGCCACCTCCTCCGACTCCGTCACCTTCCCCAGTGGTTTTCCCTCCCCTGGGTTCCCGGGTTCTTCACTCGTCTTATGAGCAACATCCTAAATCACCTCGGAAGTTTCCTTGTGTCCCACTGGATTTGCCACTTCTTCCTTGCGCTTATGAAGAGCTCCTGTAATGACCTCTGAAAGTTCCCTATCTTCATCCCCTGGCCTAAGTTTCTCCACTAAGTACGTCTTCCCAGAGACGCCCCTATCCTTATCATGATCCTTATTATCTTCACCTTCTTGTAAAGTTCCAGTTCCAACTATTGTGTGTGAACCAACAACCTTCCCATACACAGTCATCACTGCAGTGCCTGCACCAGCACCCTTCCCATACACGGGTGATAATTTATCCGTCACTGTTATAGTAACCTTCCCATACAAATGTTAGCTGCATAAGATGTGAGAAATAGTTATATACAAAATTACGACAAAATAATATTTGAAAACTTATATTAACCCCATAATCTCATGAAATGAGCCATACATTATCTTGGATTTGGATTTATGTGAGAGTGTGGCATGTCTACATTATTTCTCACTCGGGCAGTAAGAAAATGTGCCCTTCAAAGCCTTCATGGTTGCTATTTGGTATGCTATAGGGCTTCTATACAGTTAACTGCTGCAACTGTGAATGTATGGATGGTCTATAACTGTGAATGTAAACTGTGTTTAGTCCATACGGTCCAAAAGCTTAAGAGCTTATTAACATTGTAAACACAAAAGCTTAAATAACCTTGTTTATCTCAAAATAAGACTGTCCCATTTCTGGAGTTATAACAATTCATACATTTGGATTAAAAATATTGGATTAAAAAAGATGGGAATAAATATATGAGTTATAAATCAATGAGAAAATATGGGATTAAAAAAGATGGAACTGCATTTGATTACCTGTTCAACGCCGTAAGCTTTTTTACAGCACTATATTTGGAGGACACTTGATAATAGGAGCTGCTGAGTGTGGGGGTTGAGGCTGTGTTTGTAGCCTTTGACTCACTCGTCAAGGAATGTTATAACATGGAAGATTGGTGTCCATGTACTCTTGAAAACATGGAAGAAAAAAAAATTTGTCTGAAAAAAACATTATAGCATCCCTCTAATAACACGTACCTTATTTGTTCCAATACTTTTTCTGAGCCAATATTTGGGGAATATCTCATTATTCAGGGGGTGCAAACTGCCTGGTAATATCTCAATTCTCAGATAGATTTTGTCGTCGTCGTCGTCGTCTTTCGGGGGTGCAAATTGCCTGATAGCCGAGATATTATCCAGGGAACCAAAGGTGCTCTCTGTGGTGGCTGGGGAGTTGGTGGTTTTGATTACCTAAGCTCATGATCTCTATCTATAAACTCAATATAAGTCATTGGTGCAACGTCACTAACTTGTATCCAAGCTTGGAGCATTCTCATGTATCCGCCTGCTTTATTTTTCAATCGATAAAATGAAACCCAAATCAAAATATGTAAAGGTCGAATATATTCTGTTGTGCGATCTTCAAAACAAAATGAAAGGTCAATAAAATGAAATCCAAATCAAAAATAAAGATTAGCAGATAGAATATATTCTGTTGTGGGATCTTCAAAACAAAATGAAATCCAAATCAAAATATGAGTGACAAAAGTTTGTAATCTCATTTAAAAATTGAAAGATCGTGATGAGAGAGGAAAAGTGAGATGTTTTAGATGGAGTTTTTTTTTGTCTCCAAAACAAAATAATGTTTTAATTTTTGGTCATAGTTTTTTCGTGGAGATGAAGGTTTACCTGAGGCAGTGGCAGAGGGAAGAACTTTACCAAATAATTTATTGGCCATGATCCAGTAAATATATAAAATTGGAAAGAAAAACTATCAACTCAATTTATTTTAAACAAATCACATCGATTTACATTGGTTATATATACTAAAAAATTAAAAATTTATTTACTTTCTAGAATTAGATGCCATTTCATTGATTGGTATATGCATGAGTGTGTTAGACACGTGAGTGGATTAAAAGACATCACTCCCCTTTATTTTTAACAGCATTCTACAAGTGACCGACCTGGTCAAGTTGTCGTAGTTCTAAGTATTTGAGATGACCAAGATGTGAATGCTAGTGTTTAAAATGTTGTAATTAGTCTAAAATGTAATCTACATTGAAATATGCTAAATAAATCGAATTCACAACAAATATCAAGCATTATATGCTCTATTCATAATCTATAATAAAACGCAAAACCACACCGAACACCCTATTTTATCTAACATGATTAACTCAACTAAATGTACCCCGTACCTTTAAATGTGAGTGCCAACACAGCTCAACTAAATGTACGCCATACCTTTAAATGTAACATGAGAAAAAATCATATAAAAATCATGCAAATATGAAAAAGAGGAACATGATCCTCAAATAGTCAAGGTTCATCCCATACATAAAAAAATTCATGCTTGGCAACATTAGAGAACTTATATTACAGCTAAGGCCCTGTTTCAACCCATAATTTAAGACAACCTAAAGTTATTCAGTCATAACCATGATAACTTTTGTATGATACGGACCAAATACTCTTTTTAAAGAAACATGAGGAAATAAACTCATATTTCCCATCTCTAAATTTCAGTTATTAGTTACCACCACCAATTACAAAGATAACTAATTTTCATCTTCATCAAAGTCAAAGTCCTCCGTTGCTTCATCACTCCTAAATCATGAAGAACATACGTCTTCTTGGCATGGTTCACCCTCTGAGTTCTAACTCTGGGCGCCACCATGACTTCATTCACGATTCAACACTACCAGTAGTAGAACCTGATCCACCCATTTTCTCCTCACTACCGGGCTCCTCATTCATGATTCTTTTCTTTGTTGCTGCTGCTACTGCAGGTGGTGTGGCAGTTGCTGCTGCTGCCCCACTATCTGAGTCTGCCCCACTCTATAATTTACCAGAGATGAAGGGTTGACCTAGTGATTCTGGTATCATCCAACTATAAAAATAGCAACTTACCATCATGTCTAATTGGAGGAACAACTTGCTGCTAAAAACTTGTACTCATGCCTCCCGTTTGATGACGTAATTTAAATAGTAAAAAATAAATCTCATTAGGTCTACAATTAGAGGGAATTGGTGCTTTGAATCACTATAATTGCATCAATTAACCAAAATTTTTAACAGAGCGGTGAGTTTATGATTGATAATTAGTCACTCAACTATGGATCTATCTAAATAGTCACATTCTAGTTCACTGATACAGGCTCCATCCACATTAGACGGTCATTTTGATATTAACTGTCAAGCTTGTCCAATGGCAATGAAAAATGTGGTGGTCTACTAAAAATACAGGTAAAATATCAACGGAAATTGGTCTATGAAGTAAAGATTTTAAGAAAAATGCATGGAAAACTCCCTTTTACTACATAGTTTTAGAAAGAAGATCTTTGTTCTAGAGGTTGGAAGCTCGTCCGTGGTCGAAGCAGGCTCAGGGGGAGTTTTAATGCTTGACACCACAGGGCTTGGGCTTTGAATTCGGCCATGGCCTTGGATTGGCATTGGCCATGGCTTCGGATTCTGTAAATGTTCTCTGAACAGTGGAAACACCATCCACAAATTTGGGACAGCTGTAGCCTGAATTTAGACGTAAACTATGGCCTGAATCTCCCCTAGCATGTGAGGCGACATTAATGCTTGAAGCTAGCCAGGTGACTTAGTCCGTCCAATTTAGAAGATCTATCATTGAGAGTGAAAGTATAGCCAATGAATTTATAAAAAAGGATGACACTAAACTATGAATGTGACGTCGTAACACAGTATAATGACACTTAACTGCGACACTCAACTGTGAATGTGAAGCTGTAACACAAAATATAGCCAATGAATTTATCAAAAAGGATGTCTAGACAATATAATGTATGTTATATTATCTATTAATGTATTTGATAAGAATGAGATGATATCAGACAAAACATACACGGTAGAATCGACTAAAAAAACTATTATTCAGACTATTCCCCAAATGTGCCTGGTGAACCCTGTTTATTTGGATATAATAAAATCCCAAACAGTAATGATAAATTGAAATTATAATTCTGTACAATACAGTTACATGGCTTAATCTACAATCACAAAGTAATTGATAAATGAATAACACTTAACTCTTCAAACAAAATTCTCATAATCAAAGTGTCTGAATTTGTCCAAATGTTTTCATTCATAAATCTCTTGAATTTTATTTGCTTTAGAGTAAGTGAAAGGAACTCTTGTAGTATGCACGACAATCTAAGTGTCTAATGAATAAAGTGATACATGAGTTATGCATTATATAAAACACCTATCAAGAAACTATCAAAATGTAAAACCAGTTTTCTGCATAATGAAGTTTTGATTATTTATCCCATGATGCTGCAGAATCATATTATAAACCACTATTCTACCTTATATAGTGGTCCTGACGACACTATGGGCAATGATCTCATATTTAATATGGTTCCCATTCTTGTTTCCTATGAAGATGATGCAATGCTTACTTCTATTCCTGTATATGAAAAGACTAAATCCAATGTCTTCTTGATGGATCCTCAGTCCTCTCCTAGACCTAATGACTTCAATAGACTACCTTATAGATCTTTGTATACACAGAAAAGATGTATCTCCTCTTCATAATGATCATTATCACAAATAACACTCAAGTTCCCTTCTTCAACAATCTTAGTATACGCAGAATAAATTTCTATCGTAATTCAAGAAATAAATAGGTGAATACAATTAAGATATATTGCCCAGTACACAGACTAACACTTATTGCATATCCCAATAGGGTGACAATGCTTTATAAGAGAAAATCCTTTTGCCTAAGCATTTGAATCTTTTCCTCAGTAAATACACAATATTGCACTCCACTATACACATTCCAAGAAAAACTCCTTGCCTGATGTATTTTAGGACCCCATAACATACAAATAGAAAGAAAAACTCCTTTCTTGTATATGCCTTGAATATAATGAAAACTAAACATATTTTCATTAACATTGCCTCTTTCATATTATATATGCCTTAAATCTTTGCATTAAACAAATAGAAAGAAAAAAAAAACAAAAAAATCATACTTTTATTCCATTAAAAATTAAATAAAGTAATAGTTAATAATTACTTCATTACCACAACTTACGATCCAAAAAAATAAGTATGCATACATGATCATTGAACTAAAGAAAATTAGAATGAAGACAAAAACTTCAAATTAGAAACAAAACAAAAAAAATTCTTAGAATCATAAGTTAACCAAACTCCAAGAATAATAACATCACCTTTAGTAACAAAGAAAAAATAAAATAGACACGTGAAATGGATAGAAAATGTGAACAACATAACTATTCAGTAATAAAATAAAAACATAGAATTAGAGGGAAAATAGAACTTAAGAAAATCGAGTATACCTGATTATGTTCTTGAAGAGTTAGATCTACGAAATAGAAGAACCAGTTAGAACTCACAAATATATATATATATATATATATATATATATATATATATATATATATAACATATATATACAATACTGTTATATATAACACCATATATATATAACAGTATATATATATATATATATATATATATAACACCATATATATATACTGTTATATATATATGGTGTTATATATAACAGTATTGTATATATATGTTATATATATATATATATATATATATATATATATATATATATATATATATAACAGTATATTTATATATATACATAACAGTATATGATGTTATATAACTATTATGTATATATATAAATATACTGTTATATATATATATATATATATAACTGTCAATGCTTCAATCGGTAATCAACTTAATTTTTAGACTCTCAACAACTCACATGTCTTTAATGATACAATATCCAAGAGTTTTTTTTTGTAAGGAATAGACAAATGTTCAATTTTGCTATCATAGAGAGTGAGGTAGTTGGCATATGGCCATGTGAATTTGGAATTTTGAAATTTAGTTTTTGAGTACGATGATTTTCAGCTAGATGGATGAGGTGCACTTGATAGTTTTGTTGTTGGAGTATTTTATTTTTTTTGAATCGGGTGGATAGTCCTGTAAAGAGAGGAGATTCTGCCCAAAATTATTATAGTTTTTACAACTATTTGTGTTGTATAAAAAATATTTTAGACTTGTACTCTTTTATTATTTGTTCAGTAATAATGTTTTCTGTTAACTAGTGCCCAATGCAAGGAAATGGTACTCTTTATTGCGGATATTTTGGGTTGAAGTTCATGAAGTACTTCATGGAGGATCCTTTTATACCTTTTGAAACAAAGGTATGTTACCAATGTTCTCTTTTTGTCCTATTATATAAAATATTGTTTAGTTATTAACTATTATATACCGTAATAATAAATTCAATTCTATCTTCAATTTTTTAGATGAGAAGATTGTCCGATAAAGTGACATACACGTTGAATGAACTAAATGAAGTTCGAATGGAGTTCATTGAGTTCATTATGGATTATATATATTAAGTATTTCCGAGTAATTGTATTTTGTTATGTTATAATGACAATGTGTTGAGATGATTGTGTTTTGATGAAAACTATGTTGATTATATTTGATTGCAGGGTTACTCATTCTGGGTTGGATAGCGTCGAGAACACATTGGATCGAATATTACGTTCGACAACATCCTAGCTTGAGTAATATTTTGGATTGTGGTTCTTATGATGTAATTCGCAATGCTAGTTTTTGGATATTGTGATGTATCATCACTATTTTTAGGATATTATCACGTAAATAACTAGACGTTAGGTAGTTTTTGAATATGATGTAACATCACATCAATTTGATTCTAAATATCTTGATGTATATCAAGTTAGTGATATTTATGACCTTCGTTATTATCTATTTAGAATGGTTGATTTGACTTCAAATAATAGTTTTTTATTGATGGATTAATGATTTTTTTTAAATTTTTTATATTAACATTTATGTCAGTTTTGAAAAAACTCTCATAAAATTATTAAAACTGACATAAATGTAATTTTATTTATGTCAGTTTTTTATGAAAATGTGATTAAAAACATGTTGAATGTCGTAGTTTTTATGTGTGTTCTTAAAAATTGAGATAAATGTGATCTTATTTATGTCAGTTTTACAAACATTTATGTTTGGACTTTATATATCAGTTTTTGACTGACATAAATGACCATTTTTCTTGTAGTGAAAGGCTAGATTATCGAGGGGAAACTAGGTGATGCTAAAGACAAACTTACAGAAGTCACTACTCGGGCTCAAACTACTGAAGATAAAGTGGTTGGCTTGACTTATGAGGTCTTTTCCTTGAAGGATAAGGGCAAAGGTACTTTTAACAAGGGTTGGGAGAAAGCTCTCTTTGCTGCCTCCATCCAGATTGAATATGCCAAGAAGCTGTCCTTTAAGGAAGGTTGGTCCGAAGCTTTGAAGGTGGCCCGCACAGAGGAAAACTCAAATCTTTTCAAAAGGCATGATCCCAGTACTCCTCCTAACATGGATGAGGAGTTTGATGATGATGAGGGGTCTGTAGAGTCTTCTATAATGCCCATTGAGTCTTCATTGGTGCCTAATGCTAGTGCCGACCAACCAAATGCCAGCTAAGACCAGGCAAAGGACAAGGAGAAGGTCTAGCTCCTTTTTATCAAGTTTATTTTTTCCTTTTCTTTTTTGATGATGTATTAGTCTCTGTACTTCAATGATTAATCAATGAAAGAACATATGGTTTTTGCTCCATTGTTGATGCATTTGACTGCCTTCTATTTCTTACTGGTTTGTTATTTTTTTTATCGACCATTTCTCTAGATTTTCTATATAAACTCATATACTTGTAACTTTTCAGTTTGATGCCAGGAAAAAAGTTATTATCTTTACTGAATCTGACCTACACAAGCGGTATCAAAATCTCTTTGAGGCAGGATATATTCCTTTGTTCGAGGAAAATTTATCAAGGTTGCTCGGCCTAGAAGTTTTTGATCAAGTGAAGGAGTCTTACATTCATCTCCATTGCCTCTTGGACAGAGCTATTGCTAATAATGTTGGTTATTATGAAATGATTGAGCAGATGCAGGAGGATCACAAACTTTTTGAAGTACTGCTTCATCCTGATTATGAGGCCAAATATAAAGCATTAAGTGAAGGCTGGGGCTTTGACAAGAAGTTCAAAGACATTACTTCTGCTTTGAATAAGAAAGAATTGGCTTTGAATCAAGAACTGAAGAATGCCCGATCAATTGCTACCATGCTGAAAAGGGAAAATAATGCATTCAGGAAAGAACTTGACAGTCTGAAGAGGTCAACCACTACCGATCCTGATTAGGTTGTTTCATTTTTGGAGGTTGAAAATTCTAGGTTGTCAAAGGAGCTACAGGCTCTACAAAAGAAAAAGACCAAACCTGGGAAAGCCTCCAGGCAAAGTATAGTTGTTCGACCAACCATAGAGGAGGAAAGAAGCAAGAAGATTCTTGCGGACCAAGCTGTCTTTCTAAATCCAAAATATATCCCTCAAGAAGCTCCAAGATTAAGTTGATAGGCTGACATTCCATTTTCATAATAAACCAAGAGAAGTTTGGATGGATGGCTTTAATGAGGCCTTAACTCACTTGGATGATCATCTCGCCCCAAGAAATTTTGAAGGCTACAAATGGGTGTGGACAAACTTATTGACCTTGCTGAAGTATGATCAAGACAGTAACTTGTGGCATTGGAATGACCCATGTTTCTTGGAATGTGCCAAGCCTCCCTTCAAACTAGACACAAGTTGGATTCCACCTTATTCCATTTCTCAATTTATGATAAATAAATATTTGGGTGATTATGGCCTCAATAATAAATGTGAGATGGTTCATCCTCCTCACTTGCTTGATAGGGCGAGCTGCAATAATAGGCAGCTATTAAGAGATTTCAACAAAATAAATTCACCATATACCCTTAATGATCCCCTTGTCAGGATAGACAAGGCACAAGGGATCCGTCCAGCAAAATAAATTTATATTTATTTTTCTATTGTAATGCATCTAGATCAATGAAATGAAGTAATTTTTTTATTGAGTTCTCTTTATTTAAGCTTATAGTTGATATTAATCTTTTTGCCGACTAGGTAACTGATTAGGCATAAATTCTTCACATTTATCCCCTTAATTTCGGTATTTTTATGATTCCGTGCGGTGTAAATAGCTTGGATTTGACTTATATTTATGATACTATCCCTCTTTGGCAAGTATTTCCAATTTTTTGTATCTCTTATGTGTTTTACAGATATTTCATGCAAGTTAGTGCCAAAGAGAACCCAAAACAGTGAAAGAAAACCAAGAAATGGGGAGTAAAGGGCATTTTTGTATTTTTTCATCCTTATTACTGAGGTGGGGCCAACTGGAAAGTTGAAGAGCTTTCAATTACAAGAACACTGGAAAAAACGGCACCTCAATCGGAGTCCCGGTGTGAAAGTTATGAGCAGTCAAAGATAGAAGAAAAAGTCAAAGAAAGACAGGAACGGTCCGACCAGAAATTAAAAGAACCGGTCCGCAGTGCAACATTCCAGAGAACCCCGGACCGAAGGCAAACCGAAGAGGGAGGAAAAATAAAAGAACCGGTCTGCCCCGAACCGATCCTCCCCAGAAATAAAAGAACCGGTCCGCATTCCAGGCAGACCGATCCGCATGAGCCTCAGACCGGTGTGGCTTTCGAGTTTTGAAATTTTGTCTTTCTCTAATGGAGAGTCCTAGTGCAGCTAAAATTCCTGAAACTTTGTAGGGTATATAAACCCGTTTTATTATCATTCTTAGGATGGAGAATTAATATAATTTTCCAATTCTTTCGAGGAAACCCTAGCTTAGAGATAGTTTATTCTTTTAATTTCAAGATTGAAGATTATTCAGAATTCTGTGATTACAAGTGTTCTTAATTGCTGATTTTATTGCTTTCGTAAGATTAGGAGTTATTTTTCTCCAGTCAAATTCCTTTCTAAATAATTCCACAAATTTTCCTTATTTTAATCATGGTTTTCTGCAATTCAAAAATTGTTTTCATTAGTTTCAGCATGCTAGGCTAGATTTTCTAAGGTCGGGATACATGAACCAAACCTGATGTGATAGTTGCATGTATATTACATTAATCCTCTGAATTTAGTGATTTATTACAACCGTATTGCGTAGGAACACGACAATTGTAGATCTTTGGATCTCGTTTGCTTCAGGGTAACCAGGATGCTTCAGAATGCAATTCGAGTGTAACTATCGCAATACCGATTTACTCGTCCTCCGATTAAGTATGGTGCAGTCTTGAACCTCATATACGTAATGCTTGGGAGTACTAAATTCTGGGTCTAATTAATCATTTAAATTTACGATTAGTATTATACCTGCAATACACTAGAGTTGGGGAATTGTATTCCCGTCCTGTTTTTCTCATCATATAGTTTAAAGTTTTAAATCAGTATTCATCAGTATTTTAGGTAATTTAGTATAATTGCACCTTTTCATAACTTCATAATTGCATCTAGTGTAGTCATTCCACAAATAAAATCAATTTTCTTTTTCCTTTAGAGTCAGAGTTAGGATTTCTTCGTCTATCCAACGTCGTCACAATTCCATTATCCTATTTCCTTGAGGATACGATCCCAACTTACCGGGTTTATTACTAACGCGACAAGCTTGCACTTGAGCCTAGAGTGAACGCACATTATAGACCAGATGGTGGACGCAACAGCAGGGCACGAGCTCATGAGCTTCATGGATGCTTATTCAGTTTATAACCAAATCTTCATGGACGCCGAAGACTCTGAGAAGACAGCCTTCATCACTGACAAGGGGACGTATTGTTATAAAGTGATGCCCTTTGGTCTGAAAAATGCGGGGGCAACATATCAGCGTCTCGTCAATAGGATGTTCGAGGAACAGATAGGTAAGACCATGGAGGTGTACGTGGACGATATGCTAACGAAGAGCCTGAAGGCACGTACTCACGTGGCAGACCTTGAGAAGACCTTTGATGTCATGGATTCATACAGAATGAAGCTCAACCCGTCGAAATGTGTCTTCGGTGTAGGAGCTGGGAAATTTCTGGGGTTCATAGTTAATCAGAGGGGGATTGAGGCAAACCCTGAGAAGATCAAGGCATTGCTCGACATGAATACTCCTAGGAGTATCAAGGATGTCCAAAGACTTACTGGAAGAGTAGCTTCCCTGAACAGGTTTGTTTCGAGGGCAACGGATAAGTGTCTTCCATTCTTCAAGATTCTAAGGAAGGCCTTCCAGTGGGATGAAGAGTGTGAAAAAGCCTTTGATCAACTCAAGTCCTACTTAGGATCTCCCTTGCTGCTGTCCCGGCCCATTGTGGGAGAAAGGTTATTTGTGTACTTGGCAGTCTCTGAGTCGGCTATTAGCGCGGCCATCATACGAGAGGAAGGAGGAGTTCAGAGGCCTGTATACTTCAACAGTAAGGCCCTACAAGGGTCTGAGCAGAACTATCCCAGAATGGAGAAATTGGCTTATGCTCTTATCCATGCTTCAAAGAAAATGAAACCCTACTTTCAAGCTCACTCTATGATAGTCCTTACAGACTCCCCACTAAGACAGGTTCTGCACAAGCCTGAGAAGTCCGGGAGATTGATGGCCTGGGCCATTGAACTAGGAGAGTATGATCTTACTTACCAGCCCAGGACAGCCATTAAGGGGAAGGCCCTTGCAGACTTTGTCGCAGAATTCACTTGGGAAGAGACTGAGTCAGAGAGGAGCTTGGATGGCGACGAACAGAAGAGCCGAGCTGTTTCTCGAGATTCGGAAGAGACAGACCCTTACATCTTCCAAGGCCGAGAAGAGGTAGTCCTAGTTAAGGCTCGGAGGAGGGTAGAAGAAAACGAAGAGAATCGATACCTCTTCGAAAAAAGAGTGATTAGAGAAGGGGTCTTCTCTTCAGATGAAGACGTGTGGAGCCACTTCGTGGATGGATCCTCTTGTGATGGTGGAAGCGGCGCGGGGCTAGTACTCTCAGCTCCAGATGGCGCCAACATTGAGTATGCCTTAAGATTCAACTTCCAGGCTTCAAACAACGAGTCTGAGTATGAGGCCATGATAGCGGGCCTCCTATTAGCAACAACTCTGCGGGTAAAGCGGCTTCTACTCCATACCGACTCAAGGTTGGTTGTTAACCAAGTGTTGGGGGCATACGAGGCCAAGGATGAGAGGATGGCCAGGTACTTAAAAAAGGTAAGAGGATTGTTAGAGTTTTTTGAAGAGGCCAAACTGAAGAGAGTGCCTAGACTGAGCAATAACCACGCTGATGCATTGGCAAGACTGGCCTCAGCAATGAAGACAGATTTGGGAAGAACCATCCCAATTGAAGTTTTGGGAAAAGCAAGCATCGAGGAGGACGAGGTATGTAACCCTTGTCACAATATAAACCCTAAGACTCGTGGATTGACCCGATTGTCAGATACCTAAGGGAGGGGGAGTGACCTGAGTCCAAGATAGAAAGGAAAAAGTTGAGATACAGGGCTGCCAAGTTCTCATTGATAGGAGACGTCTTGTACAAAAAAGGTTTCCTCTTTCCCCTCCTCAGATGTGTTCACCCCTTGGAGGTACCCCGGATCTTACAGGAGGCCCATGAAGGCTCTTGCTCTAGCCATATAGGAGGAAGACCCTTAGCCAAGAGAATCATCACTCAGGGATATTGGTGGCCAACCTTGTCTAGGGACTCTGCTGATTATGTGAAGAGGTGCGACAAATGTCAGAGGTTCGCCACTATCCCTCATCAACCCCATCAGTCCATGACATCAATCTCTTCTCCATGGCCGTTCGCGGTATGGGGAATTGACTTGGTAGGACCTTTGCCAAGAGCAGTCAACAACTATAGATTCTTGATAGTTTCCATTGACTACTTTTCAAAATGGGTAGAAGCCGAACCCATGATAACAATTACGGAGCAGAAGACCTTTCAGTTCATCTGGAAGAACATCATATGTAGGTATGGCCTCCCAAACACGCTCATCTCAGATAATGGGACCCAGTTCAAGAACGCCTCCTTGGAGAAGTATTGCCAGTTTGGGGATTAAACAGTTCTTCTCATCTCCTGGTCGACCTCAGGCTAATGGCCAGACTGAGGTTACAAATAGGACTATCTTGGATGGAATCAAGAAGAGGTTAGAAGACGCGAAGGGGAGATGGATAGAAGAGGTTTACGCTGTGCTATGGGCTTACAGGACCACAGCAAGGACACCCACGGGAGAAACCCCATTCATGCTGGCACACGGTTCAGAAGCCGTCATACCAACGGAGATAGGCCTACCAACTCATCGGATTCAGACCTATGATAATGACAGCAATGGGGAAAGGAGGAGGTTAGACCTGGACCTTATTGAAGAAAGAAGGGAAGACGCAGAGGTCAGGAAAGCAGCCTACCAGCAGAGGGCGGCAAAATTCTACAATCAAAGGGTGAAGACAAGACCCATTACGATAGGAGACCTAGTTCTTAAGAAGACCCTACAGAAAACAAACAAGCTACACCCGAACTGGCATGGCCCCTACAGAGTAACGGAAGAGGTTGTGCCTGACACGTATAGGTTAGAGAACCTATAGGGAGAACCCTTCACCAACCCATGGAATGCCGACCACCTAAAGAAATATTTCATATAATGTTGCATCTATTTTGTCAATTGTAAATGTACCATCTTATTGAGAAGAGGTTGTGAATAAAGATCAGTTTCCATGGCAAATTCTTGTTTCATTTTAACATCATTAATTTGGTGACATTGTGAGGCTTACCTCGGCCTAGGTGATGACCTCAGACCTTCATAACATCACTCGGTGGTGATGAGGTCTGAGCTCCGACACCTCGGCTAGAGGACCTCAGACTCTTAACATCATTCATTTGGTGATTTAATATGGGGCTAACCTCTTAAGTGAGGACCTCAGACCTTTAACATCATTAATTTGGTGATATTATGAGGCTTACCTCGGCCTAGGTGATGACCTCAGACCTTCATAACATCACTCGGTGGTGACGAGGTCTGAGCTCCGACACCTCGGCTAGAGGACCTCAGACCTTTAACATCATTAATTTGGTGACATTATGAGGCTTATCTCGGCCTAGGTGATGACCTCAGACCTTCATAACATCACTCAGTGGTGACGAGGTCTGAGCTCCGACACCTCGGCTAGAGGACCTCAGACTCTTAACATCATTCATTTGGTGATTTAATATGGGGCTAACCTCTTAGGTGAGGACCTCGGACCTTTAACATCATTAATTTGGTGACATTATGAGGCTTATCTCGGCCTAGGTGATGACCTCAGACCTTCATAACATCACTCGGTGGTGACGAGGTCTGAGCTCCGACACCTCGGCTAGAGGACCTCAGACTCTTAACATCATTCATTTGGTGATTTAATATGGGGCTAACCTCTTAGGAGAGGACCTCAGACCTTTAACATCATATTTTTGATAATTTACTATGGGGCTAACCTCTTAGGTGAGGACCTCAGACTCTTAAGTAATGGTTGTGGTACATTATTCAGTAATGACTTCAGAGAGTGCATAGAATTCATGTATATTCACAAATAAAGATGAAGGAAACACCTTGACATTCAGTAGAAGAAATTACAACATTTAAATGTCTCAGAAAAAACAGAGGTACATAACGTTCAGGATTACAAATCAAAACAATTTAAGGCAAAATACAAGTCAAACATCGGAAGGAGGAACATTTGATGTCTCGTTTGGGTTGGCCTGCTCGGTATTGGTCACCTCAGCTACTTCGTTTGCAGGGTCAGTCTCTCCGAGGTCAGTCCCTTCCAGAGTAACAGTTTGACCAGGGGCATCAGCTTCATCCTCTATCTCCTGCAAGGCCTAGGCAAACTGGGCGTCGGCAAGGCCGAGGCCCACAAAATCTGAGGCCTTAATAGTGCCAACCTCGGCCTCCCTTACCTCAGCCCATTTGGAGGTGGCCTTGATACCCCTTTCAAGGTACTCCAAACCAAAACCTACAAACTCCTCGGAGACCTTATAGTCAGCAATTATTGTCTCCGAGGCATCTGCAAGAGAAGCCTTCACCGCAGCATCAACCTTCCTCTGCAAAGCATCGTCCTTGTCCTTCAGGGCCTTGGTGTGGCTCTGAACGAGTGCAGAGATGTCCTTCTCTAGAGCTTGGGCCTTATTTTCAGAGGTCTGAGCCTTGGTCTCAGCCTCCTGTAACTCGGACCTCAGACGAGCAACCTCGGCCTTCAGGGTGCCCTCAACTTTCTCAGCCTCCTGCCCCTTCTGAATGAGAGGCAATTTCCTCAGGGCCCAGTTGGATAGCTGATACATGGCAGCCGCACCCTGCACAGTAAATGAAGAAGTTAGATGAGAGCAAAATCAGACGTTGCACTTTGGACAAGAGAACAAGTTATACCTGGACTACTCTATGAAGGCCAAATTCAACCATCATAGGGGTCTCCATGGCCCTGAAAAAATGCTTGTCGGCCTCAGTCATCATGTTGTTGAGAGCGTCCATGGCCTGTCGGCTGTGGCCGACCACGCTATCAGAAAGTTTTAACTGGTCCAGACGGGCTGATAACGTGTCGGCCGTGACGGGGATCGCAGTGTCTGAGGCCCTCTTTGTCCTGGAGCTCGGCCTCTGATCCTCAGGAGGATGGACCTCGGGTGCCCTCTTCTTGGACTTGGATGTTGAGGGAGCAGGTGGAGGAGCATTCATGCCAGTCCTCTTGACAAGTCTGGACAAGCTTGGAGCTGCCATCTCCCACAACTCGTCTGAAATGTCTGGTGGTTTCTCTGCAAAAGTAAAGAGATATGAGTCAGAAATAAAGTACGTATGATAAGAGGCTACACTGGGTCAAAATAAAAATCCTTACCAAAGTCAGCTAGGGGACTTCCGCCCAGGCTCGTCCCCGAGAGATACTGGGGGGGTCAGCAGATGCTCAAACTTGACAAACATCCCATGGGCCCCTTGGTCCTGCAGGGCCTTCACCTTTTTGCCATGTTGCACACTTAGTCCAGGGTCGGCCCTGGAAGCCATGGTGACTTTGCCCCATTTCAGGGGTATCCTCGGATCATAGATGGAAGAGGGAATGGAAGAACCAAATTCCCACGGCCCTGAGACAAAAAAGTACCTGGGTTTCCAATTATGGTTGGAGGTCTGAGTGACCAGGAGCATCTTTTTCTCAGGCCTCCGAGCCACAAAGTGATAGTAGCTCGGATGATTTTTGGCCGAGGTAGGGACGTAACAACCAGCAAAGACCTGCACTGGGAGGTCAGAGTGGTGAATCGCCCTCCACAAGATGATGGCCCCTATAATAACCCTCCATGCGTTGGGAGAGAGCTGCGAGGGGGCCAAGTTAATGAATGATAGAATGGACCTAATGACGGGGTGGAAGGGAAGACGAAAACCTAACTTGAACATCTGCTCGTACAGGCAGAATTCACCATCCCTGCCGTGGTAGGCCCTCTCTTCCCTCAGAGGTCTCCCTAAGTGAATAGAGGGGCTAATGGAGTATAAGTACCTGAAGTGCAGTAGATCCACCTCAGTAATTGTGCTCTCATACTCGGCCGCCTCAGATGTGTCTACATCACTTTCGGCATCCTCATCATCGTCAGACTCAACGTCGGCTGGAGCAGACGTGGACGGGTTATCGGGGAACCTCTGAGCAAACTCGGCCTCGGTGACGGCCGACAGGGGAATAGCATTTAGAATGGGAGGCACAGCCACACTTGTCTCTACAAGTTCAACCTCTGAAGAAGAACTAGAGGCTCTTGTGCCATTTTGAGACGAGGCACGACTGGAGACCTCGGCATGGTCAGGGTTCTGATCAGCCTGAGTAGTGAAGTCCATGGCCTCTTGGAAAGAGTCCACTGACATCGGGTCAGAGGTGGAAGACTCAGACTCAGACATCGGCAAGTTGTTGGCAGAGACGTCTGTCTGGTAAAAATTTTCAGGTGGACGAGGGTATACAACCTTGAGAGGTGGAGGAAAGAGAGGTATGACAGGGGACTCTTGTGACCTACGAGCTTCTTCCTGAGCTCTCTCTATTTGCCTAATTTTTTCTAAGGTCTTTTCTTTTAGAGATGGGAAGTCTTCAAGAAGTTGGTACATGGGTCTGAGCATCTGGGGACGACCCAAGGCTTTGGCAGACCCTAAACTTATAGAAATATCCTAAAAACTACAAACAAATGTCGCTTGAAAAGTTAAGGGAATCAAAGATCAAACCAAGGAACCTATGCAGGAAACCTGGCTCACCGGAAAATTCAAATGCTCACCAGAAAACTCAAGAGCTCGCCGGAAAATTCAAAATAAAAAGTATCAAAAACGAAGGAAATGGAGAGGGAGGATACCTGAAGGTGAGATTGATGAATAAGGTGGAGAGAATCGCGCAGAAAGTGAGGTGTCCCCCTGCAGAACAATAACTGGAACCAGGGCTAACTTCAGAGAGAAATGGAAAGTCGCAGAAAACAGCTGGACGCTTGAACAGGAGAAAAATGAGGAAGAAGAAGAAGAAGAAGAAAGGGTTTTAACCTTTAAATACTTGGGCACGACTCCCAAGGCTCATCATTGCCTTGGGAAGCCCAAGGGACAACTGACAACACGTGCCAACCAAATAGGCACGCCTTGGATTAGGACAAGTGTCATGCAGGTGTTGACCTTGGGGTGAATAGACCTCGGAGGCAAGAATCCCCTAGCCACCTACTCTCGCAAATGACTAAGGGCTGGGGGGTGATTGATATACCCAAGTATGACCTCGTCCTAGAGGTACCTACCTCGGCCATGATGAGAGCCGAGACGATGACCGACCCCCAGTGCGTCGGGGTCCACGATATCATACCTCGGCCAAGGCTACCTCGGCCAAGGCCGACACTACCACATGCACCTCCCCAAGGACACTTCTCATGTCACAGATGTCAACATCCACCCCAGGTACCAAGGAATAGTAACACCGGTCAACAGTGGGCAGAGATAACAAGAAACTCCATGCATCTTCAACATGAACCTTACCTCGGCTTAGGCCGAGGTTACCAGAGGCATTAC
This sequence comes from Sambucus nigra, assembly GCA_949130495.1. NCBI lineage: Eukaryota > Viridiplantae > Streptophyta > Magnoliopsida > Dipsacales > Adoxaceae > Sambucus > Sambucus nigra. Next base: position 32,652,747 of record OX422217.1, on the reverse strand, counting down.
TTATCACCAGCACGCCCTGTCCCGGCTCTGGCCGACACCAGCATACACCTCGGCCTACATCAGGCCGAGACTCCTCATGGCACTTCGCGGGATGATCGGACGACCAACCTTTATAGCTCGGCCTCTCCTAGGCCGAGGCCATTCACCAACATGACTGCCGAAGCATCTGTTGACATTTGGATAAGGACACCTGGGCATAAATCAGTTATAACAAGATTATTCTCCACATGTGGGAGAATATTTCACCATCATTGCTTACATGTGACAAGGACAGGTGGCATTCCCACATTGGTGAGGATACCATACACATGCTCACTGCATGCATGGGGGGTACATTACACCCCTAGATACTATATATAGGGATCATCCCCTACCTTGTAAAAGGATCCAGAGATAAAAACCCTAGCTGAAACTCTGTCTAAAGACACACAGGAGAGAGAGTAAGCTTGAGAGATTGTATCCATGGCCATTAGTGCCTTCTTACAATAATATTACTCACGCACACTCACAGTGGATGTAGGCCAGATAGGCTGAACCACCTATATTCAGGTGTCATTCTTCTTATCCTCCCCCCATTCTTACCTTATTCATATAGCTGTGTTGCCATTGTTACACCTGTATTGAGCTTGCAAACACCTCACCTGGTGGTGCTGATTCCCAGCATCATCAGTCAACGCAACTTGACTCAATTTACCAAAAATGTGAATGCTTTCTCCCGAATGTACCCTAATCCTATGGACTCTCACTACACACGCGACACTCATCTACTATACACAAGAATTCACCCCATACGCGTCGGGGGTGCGACGACCTTACTGTAGCAGCTCACTCTACCCCGTGAACGGGGTCCGATAACCAAACGGTGTCGACTTCTTCCACACATGCCTCTAGATATGGCTTTAGGTGTTTTCCATTTACTTTGAATGTATTTCCCCCTTTCAAATCGTCTAATTCAACAACTCCATGAGGGAAAACAATCTTTACAACGAACGGGCCAAACCATCGTGACCGCAACTTTCCCGAAAAGAGATGAAGCCGAGAGTTACAGAGAAGAACTTTTTGCCCGGGAAGAAACTCTTTGCGACGAATGATGTTATCGTGAGCTAGTTTCATCCTTTCTTTGGAAATTTTAGCATTCTCATACGCATGATTGCGTAGCTCTTCTAACTCATTTAATTGAAGCTTGCGAGCTTCACCGGCCTTATCCATGGCATAGTTTAACTCCTTAATTGCCCAATACGCCTTGTGGTCTAACTCAACGGGAAGATGGCAAGGTTTTCCATACACAAAGCGGAAAGGGGACATGCCGAGTGGATTTTTATATGCGATGCGATATGCCTATTGTGAATCGTTCAATTTAAGTGGCCAATCTTTCCGGTTAGGATTGACGATCTTTTCAAGAATGTTCTTAATATCTCAATTTTCTAGTTCGGCCTGCCCATTCCTTTGCGGGTGATAAGTCGTTCCAACCTTGTGAACGACACTATACTTTCTCATTATCTTCTCAAATGGACTATTGCAAAAGTGCGTGCCATTATCGCTTTCGGTGCACCAAAGTGGGAAAGTATGTGTTCCTGCAGGAACTTTATCACCACTTTGTTATCATTTGCCTTGGTAGCTATGGCTTCCACCCATTTAGAAATGTAGTCTACCGCAACAAGGATGCATTGGAAACCAAAGGACGGGGGGAAAGGACCCATGAAGTCAATACCCCAATAGTCGAAGATCTCAATGATGAGTATGGGGGTAGGAGGCATCATGTCTCATCGGGTAATGGCTCCCATCCGTTGGCACCTATTACGAGATTTACAAGCAGCATTTACACCCCAAAATATTGTGGGCCAATAGAGGCTGCATTGCAGAATTTTAGCGGCCGTATTTTTCGTCAAAAAGTGGCCTCCACAAGCTTCTGAATGACAAAACTGGATGACTTTTTGGATCTCGTCATCCGGTACACATCGTTGGATGATTTTGTCGGCGCAATATTTAAAAAGGAATGGATCATCATAGAAAAATATGTGCGACCAAGTAATGAACATCTTCTTATCTTACAGTGTCCAGTCGGGAGGGACGGCTCCCGTGACAAAGTAGTTTACTCTATCCGCAAACCAGGGAAAAGAAGAGGTAGCAAAGAGTTGCTCATCCGAAAAGTATTCATCTATGGGTATGGGATCACTAGGTGCGTCGGATGAAATCCGTGATAAGTGGTCGATAACGACGTTTTCAACCCCTTTCTTATATTTAATAGAGAGATTGAACTCTTGTAGGAGTAGGATCCACCTTATGAGGCGCGACTTCACATCTTTCTTTGCAAGTAGGTATTTCAATGTCGCGTGGTCGGTGAAGAAAGTAATGGGAGAACCAATAAAGTATGACCAAAATTTATCAAGGGCAAAGACTTCCGCTAATAATTCCTTCTCCGTGGTAGAGTAGTTGAGTTGTGGTCTGGTAAGAGTCCGTCTAGCGTAGTAGATGACGTGAGCCTGCTTATTTTTTCTTTGGCCCAAAACAGCCCTAATCGCATAATCGCTAGCATCACACATAAGTTCAAATGGTAAAGACCAATCCAGATCTTGCGTGATGGGAGTGGATACAAGCATGGTTTTTAGTTTTTCAAAAGAGCTTTGGCATGATTCTATCCACTCAAATGGGGTGTTCTTCATGAGTAGGTTGCTTAAGGGTCTAGCGATGGCGCTAAATTCCTTAATGAACCTTCGATAAAACCCCGCGTGGCCCAAGAATGAGCGCACATCTTTGAGAGATTTTGGTGGGGGAAGATCAGCTATGACATCTATTTTTTCCCTATCAACTTCTATCACCTTGGATGATACTATGTGTCCAAGAACTATTCCCTCAGTGACCATGAATTGGCATTTCTCCCAATTCAGCACTAAGTTCTTTTCATCACACCGGGCAAGCACTTGATCTAGTTTTTCTAGACAAAGATCGAAAGAGGTGCCAAAAATGCTGAAATCATCCATGAACACTTCGAGTCCTCTCTCGACCAAGTCACTAAATAGGCTCAACATGCACCTTTGAAAAGTCGCGGGTGCATTACACATGCCGAACGACATACGTTTGTAGGAAAATGTACGAAAAGGGCAAGTGAAGGTCGTTTTCTCCTGGTCAAGTACATCTACCTCAATTTGGTTATATCCGAAATAAGCATCAAGGAAGTAATAGTAAGGGTGGCACGCTACTCTTTCAAGCATTTGATAAATAAATGGTAAGGGGAAATGGTCTTTCCTAGTTCTCGCATTGAGTTTTTGGTAATCAATTCAAACGCGCCATCCGATGGTGGTACGTTGGGGAACTAGCTCTCCCTTAGAATTCTCAATCACTGTCATGCCCGACTTTTTCGGGATGACTTGAATAGGGCTCACCCGCTTGCTATCCAAGATTGGGTAGATAATCCCGGCATCCAGTAATTTAATAATTTCGATTCTCAGTACTTCTTTCATATTGGGATTTAGCCTTCTTTGCATTTCTCTTGAGGGCTTGACATCCTCTTCGAGATGGATCTTATGAGTGCAAATCAAAGGACTTATCCCCTTTAAATCAGCAATGCACCAACCAAAAGCACTTTGGTGCTTTCTCAAAATTTTTAACAGCTTACCCTCCTGCTCTTCGTCTAGGCTAGAGGAGACAACAACAAGAAATGTCTCATCCTCTCCTAAGTACACATATTTAATATGGGAGGGGAGTTTCTTCAACTCGAGGGTTGGAAATTTTTCGTTGGAGGGAACCATGCGTGTATCTCTCGATGGTAACTCCTCGAATCTAGAAACATAATTTACATCTTTCGCATCCTCGTCCGATGCTCTCTCATTAAGTAATTATCTCAACTCCCCAACCTCCCTCTCAAATTCGGTGTACGTTCCCTCGCTCTCGTGACTGGACACTAAATAGGACCCTAAGGCGTCTCCGCAATAATTCTCCTCAAAGTACTCCTCTACTATCTCATCTATGAAGCTCACCGCGTGAGGATCATCTTCTTCCCCCGTATGTTGGGTTATATGGAAGATGTTGGTCTCTAAGGTCATGTTCCCAAAAGTGAGTTTCATCTGCCCATTCCTGGTGTTGATAATAGCGTTAGCCGTAGCTAAAAATGGGCGCCCATGAATGATGGGAAAATTATTGCTCGAGGCGAATGAAGGCTGCGTGTCCCAAATGACAAAGTCTACCAGAAGTAGAAAGTGTTAACTCGGACGATCACATCCTCAACTATACCTCGTGGGATCTTCACAGTTCGATCCGCTAATTGGAGAGTGATTCTTGTGGGCTTGAGGTCGCCCAAATCAAGTTTCCTATAGATGGACTAAAGGAGGATATTGACACTTGCTCCCAAATAAAGTAAGGCTTTTTCGATTTTGTTTTCTCCAATGATGCAGGAAATGGTGGGTGCACCGGGATCTTTGAATTTAGGCAGGAGATCGTTAAGTAGAATGGAGCTCACGTTCGGTGCTAGAAAAACATTTTTCTTTACCTTCATCTTTCTCTTTACCGTCAACAAATCTTTGATGACTTTTGCATAAGCTGGAATTTGCTTAGTTGCATCGAGGAAAGGTAAATTCAGATTTACTTGCTTTAACACGTCTACCAAGTCCTCACGTGGGTCTCCCTTATGGGAAGGAATTAACTGTGAGGAAACGGTGCCGCGGTGGGTGGTTTCACTACTACCTCGGGCTCACTAGTGTCTTCTTTGTCACTCTCATTCAAGGGGACATCTTTGGCCTCTTTCGTTCCGAGCAAAATCTCCTTATCTTTCATTGTGTCGTGTGGGGGAGGTGATAAATCAACGAATCTCCCACTACGAAGAGTGGTCACGGCTTGACATTGCTCCTGATGTTCAGTAGAGGTGGAGCTAGCACTAGTTTGACCTTGGGGAGGTCTTTGGCCCTGGGCAGGAAACTTTCCCTTCTCTTGGACACTCAACGAGGATTGTATCTTTGATAGACTTGCATTTATGTCACTAATCAGGAGATTATATCTCGCATTGGTTGAAGTCTGGCTAGTGATAAGTTGATTCATAGTATCCTTGAGAGTTCTCCGTGGTGGTGGGATATATGCTCCTTGAGGTGGTGGTGCTTGCACATGTCCTTGCATGTGTGGATCTTGTTGAAAGTGTTGTGGTGGAGGAGGGGAAACATGTGAAGTAGGGTTCATTGCAGCATGTTGTTGCCCATAGCTAAAACTAGGAGGGTTTTTCCATGAAGGGTTGTAAGAATTCCCGTGCGGTGCACCGAAATTACCCTTAAATCCTCCTGTACCACTAACTTCCTCCTGAAGCATCACTTTGTAGGCGGGTATAGTCGGGCATTCCTCAGTTGCATGACCCACCTCACAAATCGCACACACATTTTCGTTGGGATTTGGTATGGATCCAGTTGATCCTCTTCCATATACCTCACATAGGTATCTAAATCCTTTCTCAAGCATATCTAATCGATTGTCCATCATAGAATTCTTATCTACGTGAAATAGATCGGACGCCGCTGGAGTGGTGGTCACTTGACGATTTTGATTTTGAGCATTAGGATCAGATGTATCCCAGGATTGGGTAGTCTCGGTGACATACCTCAGGTGAAGCTCAACATCGTGGGAATCTAGTTCGACAAAAGGACCACTACCTGTGGTTTCAACGAGTTATTTGGAATTAAGATTCAGCCCATTATAGAGAAAGGACATGACTTGCGCTGTATCAAATCCATGATGGGGGCACGAGGTAACTAACTCATTGAAATGCTCGAAGCATCGATGAAATGGCTCATTTTCTGATTGTCTGAACGCTTGAATTTGAGCCTTTATGGAGATTGTTCGATGTGGTGGAAAGAATTTCTTGAGAAATCTAGATTGTAACTCGTTCCAAGTTGGAATCGAGCTTGGGGGTAAAGACCATATCCAGGTCTTAGCTTTATCTTTTAGAGAGAAGGGGAAGATTTTGAGGAGGATCACCTCTTGTGTGAAAGTTTGATCATTGAGAGTATCGCACACATCCTCAAATTCCCTAATGTGGAGATATGGCTTTTCAAAATCCATACCATGGTAATGGGGTAACATCTGGATCATCCCATTTTTAAAACAAAATTTCTCGGCATTATACAAGAGTATAATGCATCCCGGAGTGACAATGCGCTCGGGATATAAGATTTCTCTTAGGGGCGGTATGGGGCTTCTTCCTCACCGGCGGCAGCACTACCTTGTTGCGACATCTCTCTCTTTCTCATCGGCTCGGTGTCCTCAGTAACCTATATAATGATTAGTTAATCAACCTATATACTAAATAACCTACTCAAATTTTTAATATTTGATTCATTTTTGAATCATTTTTATGGACTTAAGTTCGACTAATTCACTTAGATAAAACTATAAATACATTTATTGTACTAAGTGGTAGCATTAGTTATCAGTGGCGACCAAGTGTATTAGGAATGTATAATTATTCTTGCATTTTACCTTGGTCAGTTAAAATCTCTAATTAAGAAATTTTACTGACTTCTTGTTCGTGACTTACTGGGGAGAAATCATACATCAAGTTTAACTTTTCTGAAGTTAGAAAAGTTTGGCAAAGTTTGAACCATGCACTTTTCTGAAGTTGGAAAGGTTGGAGAGGAACTTTTTGACACTTATAAACAACTCTTCTTACGTTGGAAAAGTTCTGAATCATGCTCTATTCTAACGAGGAACGTTTCGACAAATATAAAGAAATTTTTCGAAGTTGGAAAAGTTTGAACCATGCTCTTTTCTAAAGTTGGAAAAGTTTGAATTAAAATGGATCGTTAAAGTAATAATTTAAGGTGTTGCACCATACTCCAAAAAACACAACATAGAAAGGATCTTACATGAAATTTCATTAACATGATAGGCAATTACATTAAAAATGGAATTTTTAAAAATTGAATTACTAATAATACTTGCGCAGATGGTCTGCGTTCCAAGGATTCTTGAATTCTTCTCCTTCTAGAGATTCCAAGTGATAAGTTCTTGGTCAGATGACCACCGAGATATGGTATGGACCATGCCAATTAGGCTATAACTTGTTGCTCTTCTAGATTACTTTTTTGAGCTCCAGATCTCCTTGTTTCAGGTTGGTCGGCCTAACCCTTCGATTATAAGAACTTGAAGTCCTTTGATGATAAGCAACCATCCGAATAAAGGCATCTTATAAGACTTCTTTTATCATATCCAAATCTAGTCGCCTCATGAGGTCACTCTTGGGTGATTCAAAGTTCAATACCCTGTGAGTCGACAAACCTATTTCCATTGATATTACTGCCCCAGTGCCAAAAGATAGCATGTATGGGGTTTCCCCCATTGCTGTTCTGGGATTATTTATATATACCCAAAGGAAATATGGAGTTCATTAATCCAGTTGCTTTTAGCCTTATCCAACCTTTTCTTCAATCCATCTAGTAAGGTTTTGTTTGTGATTTATGTCTGGTCATTACACTGTGGGTGCCTAGGTTCTGAATAATGTTTCTTCATGCAAGAACTAATACAATACTCTTCAAATTATTAATTATCAAATTAAGTTCCATGGTCGATGATAAAGACACAAGTCATTCCATACTTGAAAATGATATGCTTCCATAGGAACTGGAAAACCCACTGATAGGGCATATCAATCAAAGGCTCGGCCTCCACCCATTTGGTGAAGTAATCAACTGCTACAACTAAATATTTGACCCTTCCTTTGGTGGTCAACAGTGGCCCGACCAAGTCAACTCCCCACATATTGAAAATCCATGGAAAAGTGATGGGTGTCAAAGTTTTTCCTAGTCTTCTATGGATGATGGAAATTTTTTAGCATTTCTCACACTTCTTGGTGAAAGCAACACAATCTGCTTTCATCGTCGCCCAATAGTAACCTTGCATTACTATGCATTATCATTGAGACCTCCCGACTGTGTGAGCTACACATGGGCCTTCATGGACCTCTTTAATCAGATCATTTACTTCGTTTGGATGAACATAATGAAGTAGGGAAACAATGTATCCATGCCTATACAGGAACCTTTTTTCTAACACATAACTGGATGCTTCGTATCTCATCTTCTTAGCTTCTTTCTAGTCGGACGGTAGTGTTCCCCTTTCAATGTACTCTCTAATTGGGTCCATCCACGAGGGACCTAATTTTATAGATAGGAAGTTGAATTCCATCCCATCAATACTTATATAGGCAAGAATTTCCACTAGGATCATTTACTTGTGTTCTATTTGAGTTGTTGAAGCAAGCCAAGCAAGAGCGTCAGCTCTGGCATTCTCTATTCTCGAATCCTTACCATCCCGAGTGAAGTGAAAAAATAAATAACCTCCATAGTGTTTTTATTATATCTCATCATAGTTTCCCCTTTTACGCCATAAATTTGCTGCATTTAATTGACAATCAGTTGGGAATCACTATGCACTAACACCTGGTCGACACCCAATGATGAAGCCAGTTCTAATCATGTGACCAATGATTCATATTCAGCCTCACTGCTGGAAGCCTTAAATTGAAATCTCAGAGCATATTACACATCAAAGTTGTACAGAGAGTTGATGATGAGACATGTTCCACTTCTAGTAGCACATAAGGATCCATCTAAAAATAATTGTCAAATAGGAGCATCCTCAGAGAAATATTCCTCTGAAAGCACTCCTTGTTTGAACATCTTTTTTCTCTGTTGAATTATTTCTTAAACAACCAATGAGTCTAGTTGATCATCCACAATCTCTGTTTGCTTTTGAGCTAAGCTCTCTTCCGAATAAGTCTGCTCGACAGGAAAACTTAGATTATGTTGCACTTCTTCATATATGAATTCGGCTATGAAGTTTTCCACTGCTTGGACTTTTATTACAACCATGGGTTCATAAAAAATTTCATACTCTCCTAATTCAACAGACTTTGTAGGTTTATGTAATTTTTATCACAGAGGTAAATACGTGTAGATGATAATGGTGTGAGATTGAAAATATGCTCTCATTCTCCTGTAAGCTTCAATGAGAGCTAATGCTAACTTCTCCAGGCGTAGATATCAGATTTATGCTCATAAAAATTCCTTTCTAGCATAATATACAGGACTCTAAACTCCTCCATCTAGTCGGATCAAAGTTGAACTGACACCTGACTCTGAAATACCCAAGTATAGATATAATTTTTCTCCCAAAACTGGGCGGGAAAGGAGTGGGGGAGAGCCTAAGTACTTCTTCACATCGAGGAATGCTTTATCACATTCATCATTCCATTCAAAGGTCTTTATAAGCACATTAAAGAATGGAAGACATTTATTAGTTGATCGGGAGATAAAATGATTAAATGCAACTACTCTTTATGTGAGCTTTTGAACATCTTTCTTGTTGGTCGGGGACTGCATTTCAAGAAAGGCTTTAGTTTTGGCGGGGTTTTCTTATATTCCCTTTTGATTAACAATGTACCCTAGGAACAGTCCTTCATGTACCCCAAAATTACATTTGGTTGGGTTGACCTTCATCTGATGTTTTTCTAGTTAATAAAAGTTTGATCTAAGTTTTCAATGTGGTCAGTAGTAAATTTTCTCTTGGTGAGCATATCATCTACATATGCTTCCATTTTTTTTCCAATTTGGTCTTAAAAAACCTTGTTCACTAGTCTCAGATAGGTAGCTCCAGTGTTCTTCAACCCAAAGGGCATGACATTGTAACAATAAGTTCCTCGGCTAATAATAAAGGACGTATTTTCCTTGTGTTCTGGTTTCATCTTAATCTGATTATAACCAGAATATGCATCCATTAACCTGAGCAATTCATGATGTGCAGTAGCATCTACCAATTGATCAATACTTGGTAAAAGAAAATGATCTTTTAGGCATGCCTTATTGAGGTTAGAGAAGTCAACACACATGCGCCATTTGTCATTCTTTTTCTTAACCATTACCACATTAGCCAATCGGCTGGGATACTTGACATCTTCAATGAATTGTGCTCACTGCAATTTCTCCAATTTCTCATGGATTGCCAAATTCTTCTCAGGGCTGAAAACTCTTCATTTTTTCTTGATCGACTCGGAATCTGGATAGATATTAAGTACATGTAAAATGAAGTTTGTTAAATTATCGACATATCTTTATGGCTCCAATCGAGCACAGTTTTCCTTTCTCTAAGGAATGTAATTAATTTTTGCTTGAGAGAAGGAGATAATCTTGAACCAATCTGGGTAATTCTTTCTGGATTATCATCATTTAGTATAATATCTTCCCTTTCTTCCATAACTTTCCCCTTCACCAACTCCTCCTCTTCCCGAGGATCCAGAGTGTCAATGTGGAAAGTGGTTGTGCCCTTCATTTGTATCTCCTATTGGTCGGTCAACGTATAATAACATTCCCTGGCCTCTTTCTAATTGCCATTTACTATGTCGACTCCATAATTTGTTAGAAATTTCATGCATTGATGCATTGTAGATGGCATAAACTTTAATTGTTCTATTCCCACTCTTCCTAGGATGATGTTGTGAGCTGATGGGACATTTTTATCCAACACAAAGAAACAAATTCTTTCTCTCCTTATCACCGACCAGATGCTGACCAAAACTTCTAGGTTGATCGTTCCAAATGGGTATACTATCTCTCTTATAAATCCTATGGGAGGTCTATGATATGGTTCCATCTTATTGTCTCTTAGCCCGAAGCTTTGGAAATAGTTGTGTAACATTACATCATCTGAACTCCCATTATCAACTAATATCATTGTAACTTTTCCATGATGAACTCTGCATGTGATAACTAATGGATCTTCGTTAGGGTAAAGGACTCCGCTCCAATCATTTTTTGAGAACCTTATCACGAGCTTGTCTTTATTGACTTTCCTTGATCGACTATTATTAGATACATCCCTATCAATCTGTTTGATAGTTTAGGCAGACCTTGGCTTCATTTAAGTAAGATTTCCTTTTTGCAGTCGCGTCTTCTCCTCCAGCATCTCCTCCTATAATGAAGTGTCATCCAAAGGATATCATGCCTACCTCCACCCCTGGTTCATCAGGCTTCTTCGGCAAGTTTGGATCTTCTTAAAAATCATTATATCTTACTTTTTTGTTGTCTTCCCTTGCTCGGGCTGGAGATTCAGACCTCCTTCGATCATCTCGATTGCCATTTCGATACCCAAACTTGCTCAATTTTCCCCACCGAATAAGATTTTCACTATCATTCTTTAGTGCAATGCAACTGTTGGTGTTATCCCCATGGCCCCTATGAAAATCATAGTACTTGAACTTATCCCTCTTATTGTGTATCTTCAACATTCAAGGTCAATTCAATTCTTGATTCCCCTTGATTTCCTCCAGGATACTGTGAACACCTTTGTTAAGGGGTGTTTACTCATCATACTTCTTCATTCTATCAAGCTTTTTGTCTTTTTCAACCTTCTTGAGAGAGTTAGAATTGTTTTTCTGATTTTCACCCTTGGTCTCAGTAGTTTCCTTGGCTTCCATAGCCTCCTCGGCATTCATTATCTTTCCAGATTTAGCCGTCAATTCTGTCATGGTTTTGGGTGGATTCTTCACTAAATCATAGTAGAGATCTTTAGTGATCAACCCAATCATAAGTGATGCAATTTATGTCTTCTCCTCATAGTTCACCACCTCTTGTTTTTCATTATTAACATGTATAATATATTATCTAGTACTTTATCCCGACTTTTGTCGCACGATCAAGAGATGAATGACACCCTTGATTGGCTTATCCCACAAACAAAAGTTATCATTGAATAATTAAGTTAACTATTAAAAACTAGATATTTTACCTCTTGAGAGATTATTATTATTATACCAAATTTGGGCTAGCCCTGTGCTAGAACTGGAGAAAGCTCTACATCTCATCTCGTCGGGAACTGAGTAGATCTCGATAATAGCTTGGTATTTCTTTATGGGCAGGATTGGATCAATTTTCCCATCATACTTGGGAGTGACCACTAGTGGCTTGAACTTGGAAAGTTTGGCGTATTCCACAATAGCCTTGATGAAAGGCAAGCCTTTAATAAAACTCCTTTGCAATAAATTCTTGGTTTTGGCCATTTCACCTAGCCGATCTTCCAACTGTTGCATGGATCCTTTCCAGGACTGTTCTTCTGTCTTAGATTTAGCCGAGGTAGATTTGGCAGTTGTATTGTGTCTATGTGTTGAACTCTCCTCCTGAGAGGTCTGCTCGACACGCACAGAGCCACTCCTACTTATTGAGGTTTTGGTGTGGAAAAACCTTAACTTTCCTCTCTCCGAATGTTAAGAGATGGGCGAATAATCAGAATTTTGGATTGGTTGAGTTAGAGTTTGATGACTATGGTGGAATTCCACGACTATTTTAGGCAAATAAGAGTGGTCAGTTGTTCGTATGGTTTCTCTCAGAATGGGAGTTTTGTGTTTAGATAAATCCGAGTAATTGTTAGGTAGTGAGGTGCGGCCTCCGATTGATATTGAAATAATGGGAATGAATAATGTATAGGCGTGTCTTATGCGAATGTTATCGGATAGGAGAACAATGTTAAGTTTCTTCAATGAGAGTGTTAAACAAGCTTGCTGTGAGATGGGGGCTATAGTGATTGAGCGCCTTACTATGTAAATAGTTTGCGCACAGATAAGGTATCCAGAATTGTTTTACCAGGTAGGCCTTATTTTTCGAATTTCGGGACAAAATTCCATTATTAGGGGGGAAGTATGTAATACCCCGTTTTTTTATGGCTTTTAAATTTAGGGATTTATTAAATTTAATTGAGATATATTAATTTAATATTAATCTCGAAATTTGTTTTAAATATTTACTAGCGTGACGAGAGTTAGTAATTATTGGAAAATTATTGATTTGTTAAATATTACTTATTGAGTAGAGTAATATGTAGAATTAAATTTATTAAAATTGTCATGAGGGAATAATATGACAATTATGGAAATTAAGTCAGGACGTGCATGTGCCGTATTGGGACTAAATTATTATTATTATTATTATTATTATAAGTGAATAAATTATAAATCGCTCGTATGGTCATTTCGAGCATGCCAACATGTCCGGAAGGGTCTAGACAGTCAGAAAAGTGTACCCGAGGGTTTAGTTTGGGTCTTGGGGCAATTTTAAGCCTAATTGGCATCCCGGGAGGGTATAATAGTCATTTTGTATTTTTGGGTAATTAAACCCACGAATTTCCCTAAGATATATCAACCATTTGAGTTAGGCTTTTAGGGTTAATGTTCACAGAACCTAAGAACGGCCATTAGAGAAGAAGGTAGGAAGCTTTCCAAGCAATTCAAGGCTAAGAACTCATCCATTTGCACTGCCACAACCACCAAAACGTAGATCGCACGATGAGGAACGCAACCATACCTTTTCCATACACAAATCGAAACCTTGAATTCCAGGCAAGTATCAATCTTGATTTGTTTTTAGTTAGTGTCTCATCCATGTTAGTTTAGGATTGTTAAGAACATGTTTTATGAAAGAAAATGATAATTTGGAGACTTAAAATCGTATATTTTAAAGAAACTAAATGTATTCTGGACATACCCATCATATGTAGAGGATTATCCACGAATTAGTATGGATTTAGAGGCAAGAAATCTGGAAAAGAATTAGAAGAATGAATGTTTCATGTAAAATTAGGGTTCTTGATAATTATGTTAAATTATCCCATAAATTCAATACCTTTGACGAATTTGGACATGTTTCACATGGGAAATCATGTATATAGGTATATGTAACTATTAGAAATGTTGTTTAGGAATAGATAATTGCGTTTTGGAGTAATTTGGAACATGAAACCCGTAGGTTGAAACTGCAGTTTCTGGGCAAGAACTGTTGATCGAACGATCGACCCAAGAACATCGATCGATCAATGATCGATCGATCAACCCGCTTTCCTCGATCGATCGACCCTTCCTGGAAAATTGCATATTCGTCCCCTTTTTGTTTAATCTGATTTAAATATGTGGGAACCCTTGATTATTATTTATAGAGTATAATGGGTCGTGAGGAGGACCAGTAGGGTCTAAATAGACTCAATTGAATGAAATTTAATGTGGGATGAAATTGTGGGTTAACGTGGAATTTCGTTACACAATAGAGATTATGCGTAAGTTCGTAAATAAAATTGAGGGACTTGTGAAAGTCTTAAACCAGAAGGTTAGAGAGGGTATACCTACTGAAATTGTATTTAGCAAGAGAATACTTCGAGATATGAGAAGTATGTACGAAATGAATTATAAATGGTATTAAAAGAGACAAATCTGTTATGCGAGATAATTGAGTAATTTGTGCTAAGAACGAATAATTATAATTAAGGGTCATGGGCACACCTAATTTAGAAAATGTGAATATTTATATATATGACTGTGTGACTGTGCATATATTATGTATTTCTGTAAAACTAATATCCGAGCTACTTCCTATCATGGAGGTTTTCGCGCCGGGACAATCTTATCTCGATTGGAACTTTAGAGGGGATATTGACTCGTACCCTAGAAGATAGTTGTGACAACCCGAATATAATTATGATAAATCATGTTTAAATTATGATTACCTTATGTGATATGGATAATATGTTATCAGTATATATATAATGTTAAGTCATTATGATTAGTTTAATCCTACCTTCATAAAGCTTGAAGTATCGAATTAGTTATAACTGTGAAATTTTAAAGTTTTCGGTAGGAATGTTCCTGTTGGAGGCTAGTTTTGACCTTTATGACATAACAATGAACTTGAGGTGTAAACTATATATTTGAATATATATGAGTTAGGTTTATAACAAAACAAACGGTTTATCGAATGGATATCCGAGTGGGAAGATATTGTCTTTTTACAAACACTGGGTAAAGTAGTCATTTAGCCTTAAACGATATTTTGTTTTATATAATGCCACATGTTAGATTTTGATTGGACCAAGGGGGTGTGACCTTATGCCGACTTATAACCCTTGAATTAAGCACTTCCTTCAGCATATTTCATCCATGGAAGAGTTTTAACCTAAGGAAAGAGAGTTTTGAAGTTTAGGAAGAAAGTGTTTGGAGAAATTGAAGAAAAATTCATAGAAAAATTACATAAGAGCCCCTAAGGTATTTCCATCCATAAATATTGTTTATTTTTTTATATTACTTATTTAAATGATTTAAATAATCACTTTTTTACCTAAATTTCATGTCTTTATGTGTACTTATAGATAGATGTAAGTTTAAGCAAACTTGAATGTGTAAACCCTTAAGATTGTTTTGTTTAGGAACCTTGTTTATTCAAACTTCTATATATTTCTGTATACTTACTGGAATTTATTGATTCCAATTGAAGATTGACCTGGACTCATATATGTATGACATATCAAAAAATCATGTGAAAATACCATGAAATGAGTCTTTAGTGAGAGTTTGAAGTTCGGGTATGAAATATGCCCCAAGGGTGAAAGTATGCATATCATATGTTTGATGTCTTACTTGACATAGCAAATGAACTCTAAAAATTCTAAAATTTTAATCATGTATTTTTCAGTATTTTTATTGATATTGGGTTAAATATCATATAAATTTATGATGTATAAAAATTATGAAAATTCCTGGAAGTTGAATGAACGATAAAAGAGCCTATAGGCCAGACTTGCTATGTGGTATAGAAATGGACATATCTTGCTCTAGGAGACTTGAAATGATGTACCGTCATTTGAATTGGAATAATAATATGATAAGGATTGAATTACCTAGAATAAATGAATATATGTTTCGTCTTTGACTTGGATATGACAATTATATTAACATGAATTTGGATGAAACTTCATCTTTGACAAATGATTTGAATATAATCATATGATGCTTACGAATTGAGTTATGTTCAAGTTATTCTTTGAATTGTTAATATTGTTATGATGACACTAATATTGTAAGAATGATAGGAAGGGAAGAAGATCTGATTGAACAAGTACTGGATAAAGGCAAGGGAAAAGCTAGTTAAACTGTCAAGGTGAGTGTACTTATGATTGTTTCATATATAGATATGAAAATGATATGTTGGATTTGAATATAGCTCTAAGAGCGGATTTGTTTGAATACTTCGGTATTTAGGATTTGTTTGGATATTAAAATATCCAGGATTTATTTGGGTCTTATGATCCAGTATTGGAATTGGACAAATATCCGATGATTTGTTGGAACTTATGTTCCAGGATTTGTTATTGCCAATGGGTAGAATTATTTGGATCTTATGATCCAGGATTTGTTATTGCCAATGGGAAGGATTGTTTGGATTTTATATCCACAGATTCAATAAAGAATTGTTATTCCATTGCAGGGGAAAAGTACCTCACTAAGCTTAATGCTTACGGTTTATATATTAACATTTTCAGGTTTGTACGTTGCCAGCTAGGATACTATATGACCAGTAACTTTGAGAGTTGCACCGTTGGAAGAGCTGGGGTTTAAATATGGGGATTTTAACCTTGTCACACTGAAGATTTTAGTACACTAACATATTGTATATATAAATTTAACATCGATTGAGTTGACCATAGTTAATCACGTTATTGTATGTCTGCTTAATTATGACTCTGATATTGATTTCGGTATGGAATAAGAATAATATTATATTCATTGTGCACATTATGTAAGAAAAATATTGATAAATGAATTATATTTTCAATGGGCTCAAGATCATGATCTAATTATTATAATGAGAAATTATTAGTATGGAATTTGGTTTGGGGTGTGACAATAGTATCCTCGATACAGGCTATCTGAGAATGATTGTCAGATGTACTAAGAGATGTGAGGGTATGTGCTAACCTCTTAGGTCCTGGAACTATGGTTCGCCTTTATTTTTTTGTGTGTTGTGTTAATACAGTTCGAGAGTGATTTCTAACTAGTATTTCCCTTGCTTTGAGTGATACGGGGACTTGATAGCAGAGTATGCCAACACCATAGATTTTATATGGGGTGCCGTTAGTATATATATTATATGTGTCACTAATATATATACATATATCTATATGGGAACTTTCTACTGTGCATATAAGTAGATAAGTAATGAATAAATTCTTCAACTTTATTATAAGTGTTCGGGAACTTTATAACCCTAAGGAGTTGTAGTAAAATAACATAAGAAATCTGGAAGATAATGATTTCCTAAAGTAAATATCATAACCTTGCTTTTCACGTGACAAAACCTTATGGAGAATAAGTTAGAGAAACTTAGGAGATTTATTAGTACGGTAGGCGTGCACAATAGATGACAAGTGAGAATTCTCAAGATAATGTCGCATACTAACATGGTTGTTGCATTAGCCGATAAGCATTTTAAATACTTGCTAAGCTATTTTTAAAATTGTTTTACACTCGGGCTCTGACCCGTTTCCTATTTTTTTCTCTCTCTTGTGTGTATATATATATATATATGTATTACAGGTGCCCAACCACAGGGGCGTCATGCATAGGTTCTTTGGATTGGACGCGCTATAGCTGATGTGGGAGATGCATGCCGTTTCTTTAGACGACCTCTTCATTGATTCTATTCTTTTTTTAATTCTGCTTAGTCATGGCATCTGTCGCCCGTTTCCCTATTCAGTTTGGATTTGTCAGAGATTTATGGTTGTTTATATTTCTAGTATTCAGTATTCCTTGGGAGTTAACTTTTGTCAGGATGATTTCATGTATGGTTATTTGACTTGTTTTGGTTAATCTAGATGGATTAATTCTTTTGTGTTGATCGCTATCCGTAGAACATTTGTGATTCTTAGACTATTGATTATTTAAAAAGGTTTTCAAGTTGAAATTTAAAAATGGAAATAAGACTTTAAAATGCTTTGACACTCAGCTTAATTATTTAGGGTGTTTAATTTGGAAATTTTATTTTGGCGACATTAATTCTAAGAATTAACCAACCGTTCACCCTGATTTTTAATTTAGTAAATGACTGATCACCAGGTATTTAATTAGGCGGGGTGTCACATACTTAACTTTCTTCAAAATATTGAGAAAGGCATTTGAGTAGAATGAGGAGTGCGAGAATGCCTTTTTAGATCAAAAGAAGTATTTCAGATCTCCACCACTACAATCCCTACCACTCATGAGAGAGACCCTATATTTATATCTTACAATATCTCGACACTTATCCGACTAGAGAATGGGGTACATAAATCAGTCTATTATAACACCAAGGCCTTCCAAGGAGAAGAAAGTCGATACCCATGTATCAAAAATATTACTTTATACCTCATTGAAGCATTATGAAAGATGAAACCATATTTCTAGGCCAACACTATTGTGGTTTACACAGACTTACCATTACGCCAAGTCATTCAAAAACCAAAAAAATTAGGGAGATTAATGGCGTGAGTTGTATAGCTTAGAGAGTACGATATATATTATGAACCCATGATAGTGTTGAAAGGCCAGACATTAACAAATTTCATAGCTGAGTTCATTTATGAAGAAAAACCTACCTAGAAGACTCCAACAGGAGAGAGCTCAGTAGTAAGGACAACCGATCAGACTTCTCTGGAAGACATCTCAATCATTAACGAGCCTGAGACGTCCACTATGAGATAAACCTCCGCGCGATACTCATAGGAAAGCCTAAAAATATTCAAGTATGTGTCCCTGGATAAAGCAAACTTTAATGAAGAATTACCCTTGTGGAAAATGTATGTGGATAGATCCTCATAAGCTATTGGTAGCGGCAATGGATTAATAATCAACACTCCTGATGATATATATGTGGAATACGCACTCAGGATTCAATTCAAGGCTTATAAAAATAAATTAGAGTTTAAGGAATTGATCATAGGCTTTGAATTAGCTCTATCGTTAGGCACCGAGCAAATATCGACTCACAATGATTCCCAATTAATCGCCAATCAAATGTTAGGAATATATGGGGTCAAAGGAGAATTTATGACAAGGTATCAGGACAAGGCTCAAGACTAAATATCCAAGTTTTCAGTGGTCCAAAATGTTGTAATACCTAAAATCAAAAATGCCCAAGAAGATGCACTTTCTTGGCTAGCTTCTGCGACCAGGACGGAGTTAAGGAAGACCATTCCTGTAGAAATCCTAGAAAACAAGAGCATTGAGAAGGAGAACATCAAATTGATTGCATTAGATTTGGTTCCCTCATTGAAGGATCCCATCAATGGATATATTGAAAAAGTTACCCTGCCAGGCGATCCAACAGCGACTAGCCTTCCTGGACGACTGGCCACCCTTGGATTTCTTCAAATTTTCAATTACATCCATTTACCTAACATCCTCCTGTTCTAAAAATGAGGCTCCTTCACTCTGATCAAT
Source organism: Sambucus nigra (assembly GCA_949130495.1). Lineage (NCBI taxonomy): Eukaryota > Viridiplantae > Streptophyta > Magnoliopsida > Dipsacales > Adoxaceae > Sambucus > Sambucus nigra. Next base: position 32,633,486 of record OX422217.1, on the reverse strand, counting down.
GCTGACAGACCTCTTTAATCCCTCTAATTCATCCTCCATCATATTATTCTCCTGCTCTAATAGACCAGGCACTTCTCGATCACTGTCCACCTCGGATTTCAGAACAAATTCCTTATTAGAAATGGCCGAGGAGATATCTCACACTTTCTTATCAAATCCATTTTTGCTACTAAGCATAACGAACTTCTTCTCATCATCGACTGATAAACAAGAGGGAGCTTCCTTGTGATCTTTCTACATCTGCAGTATCATTTCATAATAGGGGGAATTGGTCGCCACTGCTTGACTAAACATCATGTGTGAATGAAGATACAAATCCTAAACCTGGTAAAAAATGACTAAGCCAAGCAATTCTTCTAACTCTTCCTCATCAAGATCTTTGTGACCTGCCCCAAATATCTGGACACTCCTTTTATATCGGTCGCTCTTGGTAGCTGCTAGAACAACCTTCCTAGAATTAAACTGAAAGAGATTAACATGGCATAAGTACGGAAAAGTTAAGAAAAATGCACAACAGACAACAATGATGCTGGGAAAGGAAAGTCAACTTTATTATTAAGTAGGATTACAAGAGATGATCAATTCATATTAAAAGGAGAACAACAATATAAGAAAAAATCTTGAAGATGAACCTAAACATCTACACCTTCTCCTTGTCCTGGGAAACATACTCCTCGGGATGAGGATCGATTACAACTCTCTCCTGGGGTGAACATGACTAGTCCATTCCCTCTTCATCATCAATCTCCTCAAAGATCACCAGAGGAGTACCAGGGTTGTGCTGTTGGAAGAGCTCAGAGTCTGGGATAGTGCCAACTTGGGTCAAGGAAGCATCCCATCCTTATTTAAAGGATGATTTATTCAGATAATCCACTTGCACGGTGGCAGTGGAAAATGCCTTGTACCAACCTCGGGTGTAGGCATCTTCCTTGGTATTTACCGTTGAAATCCACCAAACTTTCTCGTCCTGCTCTTCCCTATTAACTACATTGCCAACAGTCTTCACGACATCATTCTTGTCCTTATCCATATTCTCTAGAGCATCCTTTAATTTCTTTTGATCCTTATTATGGGACTTTTTGGCAGCGCCCAGAGAATCCCTCGGACCTCGAAAAATAGCCTTAACATCCATTGAGGACCCCTTCAACTAGTCGTCTCTTCTCAATAGTTGGTCATAATCAACCAAAATTTGCAAAGTCCAAGAAAATTAGTAAGTCAATAACTACAAGAAAAAAATACAAATAGATAAAGGAGAGTAGTTGGAGAGATAATTGGTGATATACATAAGTATGGTCTCGTTAAGACGAGACATGACCTGGAAACATTCCCCCTCACACCCCACTTAAGCCTCATCCTGCCGTGGCCCCCACCCTCTAATGGAACTGATTAAATAATCTCGTCCTTCAAGACTTACTTCTAAGGACATCCATTAGTGATTCGTAAAGGTTACTACTTTTAGGTTATGGCATTATAATGTATTAGCCTTAACTTGTGTCGGCCTCATATATTATCACTAGGTCGAGAAACCCGTTATCGAACATACTCACCAAGATGTAGATGTCAGAATCAACCTCATCCTCGTTGAGAGCTGCCTCACCAGTCTCGGCCAGCCAAGACCTCATAACACTGACACCAGTAATTTGCATGGAACATGTGATCTGGGTAATGATGGAACAAATGGACAAAAACTTTGAAGTAAATCAGCCCCACATAAGGGGAATACTTCCTCATCATGGATTACTCATTTGATACATAGATGTCGCTCTCTCATTATCTCATCTACTTCATGCACATGGGATGAATGCTAGGGGTGACATTATGCACCCCCAAAACTATAAAAGGCCTGCCACTTTATCCTGTTAGGATATAGATCATCAATTACCTACTCTTATACTGATAAACTGTAATTATTGATAGAAAGAGAGGGATGTAACTTGTAATCCTTCAATGGATTCCAGCCAATGTTTATAGTGGAAATACTTATCACATTGCACAATGGACATAGGCCAAGGACGAACCACTTAAACACTTATGACCTTTTATTCTCTCTCGTCTCTTTCACTTACTTTCTATATATATATATATATTGATTCATTAATCCACCATGGATGCACACACCTAGGAGTTGAGTTGAACACGTCTTAGGGTGATATTTTATATCATCATTTTTGGCACCGTCTGTGGGAAGATAATGTGTTTCTTCTTCTTCTTCTTCTTCTTCTTCTTCTTCTTCTTAGCTTGGTCACTCTCCTTCTTATCTCTAGTGGTGATCCAGATCCACCACTACTGGAGATGAATCACAATTGAAAGAGCTTGAGCTGGGAATTTGTTAAGATTTATATAATTCAGCTCATTTCCAGTTTCCTATTATTTCCTCTATTTTTCTCTTTACTGATAAGATAATTCTCTCCTGAGATGGCCACCAATCATTCGTACGATGCCGGGGTTGGTTCTAGAAAACCGCCTCAACAGTCTAAAATGGATGATGTAGCGGCAATGCTAAGATGCCTTGAGGAAAGTCAACAAAAAATGCATCATAAGTTTTTAGCCTTCAGCCAGAGTGTGATGGGTAGGATTACTGATGATCTAATGGTGAACATTATAACTCCAGCAGCTAAAGACGTGGCAGATGCAATGGTAGGGGGACCACCCCCAGCCCTAGTCAAAGAGGCACAATACCGTCATAGACAAAGGGACGTCATCGATCCATGATGTATTCACCTTGGAACGCAGGTTAAAGGGTGCTCGAACAACCAAGCTCACGATAAGGAAGACTGATAGGAGAGGTACGAAGTTTTATATGACTCCTATCGCTCTAGGGATACGCCATAACCAACTTACTAGGGAAAAAGTGTTCAGCATACCCTTAGAGCCATCAAAGAGGTTCAACCTTTTACAAACTGAGCATAGGCTCTGGTTTTGATCATCCCGGCCCCAGGAATGAAGCCAGACGAGACCATCACTCTCTCTTATAGTGTAGGTGGCACGCGAGCAACATGATGTCGAAATAATGAAAGTTTGAGACATGACCTAGATAGGGAGGATCAAAGGGAAGTCAACGGCAGGCAGAGAACTGTCGGATGAGATCCGATCCCTGAGGTAGTTATGGTTGAAGGAGCTGGAGACAATGTAGCATCAGAAGAAAAACCCTTGAACCATTCCATCCAGAGGCTGGAGGATAAGATTGGTAATCTGATAAAAGTCGAGACCCCAGTCACTGAGGGTAAATGGAGGGGTCACCGTTTGTGTCAAGGATTATCAGTTATCCTACCCCTGCCAAGTTCAAACCGCCGAGCGTAACACCAAGGTACGACGGGAGCACAAATCCTGTACACCACATTAAAATGTATCAGTCAGTGACTGACATTTATTCAAGAACTATCGAGATGAGTTACCTAGATTTTTTAAGTAGTCTCACAGGAACGATGCATGTATGGTACACCTACCTACCATGAGGCTATATAGAGAATTTCCAATAGTTGGCGGAGAAGTTTATTCATAACTTCTCATTCGGCATGAAGACACCAAAGCACGTGACAAACCTCTTGAATGTTAAACAAAGAAAGAGTAAGCCTATGAGGGAGTATATCATTCGCTTCAATAAGGATACATTATAGGTGAAAAACTATGACAAGCGCATTGCAATAATAACCCTTATTAGTGGGCTACAATCGAGAAAAATCATATGGAACTCTCAGAAGATCCTCCGAAAACCATAACAAAACTCCTAGCTACGGTCAGGAGAATCATGAATGCAGATGAGGCTATAGAGGCTAAGAGAGAGGACATAAAGAAGATCGACAATGACAAGTCCGACCAAGGCAAAGATAAGGAGTTGAAGACGAGGTCGAGTGACGAGAAGTTTGCTAAATACATTCAACTAACTGTGAGCCCGAATCTAATTTTGAATGAGATTAAGGATGATATGGAACTTACGTGGCCGGAAAAACTAAAATCTCCACCTTATAAAAGAGATAAGAGTAAATTGTGTGAATTCCACCAAGATCACGACCACACGATGGATAAATGATTTTTCGTTCAAGACAAGATTAAAAACTTGTTAAAATAGGGGAAACTATAAAAGATTATGTCGACAAGAGTGGAAGCCGAGTTGAGGGGCGGAAGAAATTCAATGGAAGGAAGGATAATAGACCAAATAAATAAGTGCAAGCAAATAAGAATGAAGAAGAGTAAGACGAGAGTTGTGATGACGATCTCGATCTTCCATAAAAAATCCCAGCACCAGAAGGTAACTTACAAATGATTTCCTTTAATGTCAAAATGATCTATAGACGATTGGCATGCCTAGTCACTCAGCTATCGAACATAAAAGCCCATGTAGTTGAGGCAAAAGCAACACCTAAGAGGGTTGAGGTTAACTCTGTCGAGACTGAAGCAAAGCCAGGTAAACTAAAGAAGTTTGACATGTATAGTATAGTCATTGTATTTTCAAGGCTATACTTTAAGTGAATTTTGGCCCCACATGATGAACCCTTAGTCATCAGTACACGAGTTCACAGATGTAATGCTCATGGGGGAAGTTCGGCCCACGCACCCTTTTGTGATTATTTCAAGGGATTAAAGTTGAGCAAGAAAGGATAGTCCCCTATCATCAACCATTAATCAGTTTCAGTAAAGAGAAGGTGCATTTGCTTGGAGTCTATGAAATGGACGTGTGCATGGGGATGTGGACGAAGGGTTTAACCGAAAGATTAAATTTCATTGTGATGGATGACCATGTTTTCTCGGCCTACAACATCATTCCAGGGAGAGTGGCACTAAAGGAATTTGAAGTTGTGCCTTCCACCGTACACCTAATGATGAAATTCCTGACCCCTATAAGGTGATCAAGTGGAGGCCCGAGAGTGTTACTTCACCTCGGCTATAGAGAGACAGGTGTAACACCCCCTGTTTTAATTATCTGACTTCAATAAATTTGGAGTAAAATAAAATTTTGGAGTTAATAGCCTTTAAGAACTTAACTTGGTTTTATTCTTATTTTCAACCGGGAATTAATTTGAGTCTTTTATAAAAAGGTTATAAGTTTATATTTAAATTTTTTAACTGGAAGGTGCATATTTGTCCAGCTAATATATTTTATCAGATAATGAAGTTGGATTTTTAAATAATAAATTTTGTATTGTGGGTCTCGTTCAAACGACATGCCCTGTTGTTCGAACGACGCCGCATTATCGTTCAAATGACACGCATGCTCATTCGAACGACCGTGTCAGTGGATGGATGGTTATACTCCTAATTATGTTTTAACTCTTAAACCCTTTATATACTAAACACAAACGGGGCTGGAACTTGATAAATCATTTTCTCTCAAACTTTCTCCAGAAAGCTTTTCCAAAACATATTTCTCTCATCCTCAACCCCTAGGCCCTACTTTTTACAAGTTTGGAAGACTCAATTGGAGTTTTTTCAAGAGTATTTCAACTTTCTATTCAAATTTTCGTTCAAGTTATTATAAGGCATGAATTCATTTTCCTTTAGTATTATGCGTTTTAAGTGTTACCTAAGCCTTAATCTTAAGATTTTCTTTAAAACTAATTAGCAATCTAATTGGAGAAAGTGAACACTAAAGTTTGAGGTTGATTTTATGAAATATTTTAATATGACTAATATTCATAACCTTTGGGTATTTAGGATTCATGAGAAAATTTTGAGTTTTGTTTGCGTAGAATGCATGTAGAAAAACCCTAGTTTTGAATTAAATGAATTTGGGGGCGTATAACTCACGTAGTTTATGTAGAGATTATGATATTGGAATTTTGATGTATAAATGATGAAAACTAGGTATATTTAATTTAATATAATGAAATGAGATTAATTGGGCATTTTCTAGTTGTTATAATTAAATTAAGATTTAATTGAATTGTACTAGCATGCGTAGTTTTATACGTTGATTAATTATGTGTGTTTATGTGACTTGTTGGAATTATTGATTTTCTATTGTGACAATAGGTCATTTGGGTATCTTGCTCTCCCTATATTTTAGGATGCCGTCTAGGAATGGGACTAGTGGGTAGGCCTTTTGATGATTTATGCCTTCTAGGTAGGGGACTAGTGAGGCTAGATTATCAAGACTTTGTTAGGTCAGGGGTGGGCTAATTTTTAATGCTTTAACGTCGTTATGCTAGTCTATGCAAGTGACTAGGTTGAGGTTTATGTTATAAATTCATCCTATACATAGGGTAGGATGTATTAATAACCAGGGGACCCTTAGGTATGGGACTAAGGGATATTTTGAGGATATCACATCGATTAAAAGGGTGGAGTGATTTATAAATTGAGAATTTGAAAATTAATGCCTAAGATAAAAATGTGTATTGACATTGGTGGCGACATAATGTGTCAGGGACCGACAGTTTAAATGGGTCAGCTTGGGCGACTTATGTCGTGTCTTGAGTTGGAACCTTGTCATATTATTGGGGATCGACAGTTTAAACGGATTCGGCTGGCTAATGACAAGGGGAAGTGTGACACTTTGTTGGATTACCACCCGGGACGGAAGGACCGTCATAATAAAATGTGAGAACAATAATAAAAGTTGGTTAATTTAGTAAAATTAACATCGTGGGACTTGGGAGTTTAAAATCATATTGGCATGTCTTTCTAAATGGGGATCTCTGCGGGTAGTTATTGATTTATAATTATCACGCTTAATTATTCCGTTTAATTTAAAATATTCTATTGTGATATTTATTGCGTATAATGCTACTATCTGGATTCAAGGATCCTATTTGATGGGAGTAGTGTGTATTCATGCTCGGGGATCTGACCTCGTGTGTTGACTAGCCTTTTCAGGATAAGTTTTGGAGAAGCAACATTGGATTATCGAAGTTATCGTTGGAGGTGCAGATAGAGTCATTCGTTTTATTACATTGTTTAGTTAGACTTTCCTTTTCAGTCGTATTTAATTATGAGACTTGATTTAAGTTTTCATGGGCCATTCGGTTCCAAAGTTGTTTAGAGGATTTCAGTTGTGTTATTCAGTTGGTTTATTATTCAGATTTATAATATTCAGATTTTATTTAGTTATTATTAGAGATTGGATTATTTAAGAGTTTTAGCATGTGATGGATCTTTAGCGTTCATTTATTTGGATTGATTCTATTATTTATCTTGTGGACTGATTTATTTATGTCTCATATCTGTCTCACGCTAAGAATGGTATTTATTTAGTTCACGTTCGCCTTAGTTAGGCGGCGGTGGATGGCCACCCCTTATGTCGGATTTTGCGGGGTGTGACAGATGGTTTTATAGCATGATCTTAGGTCTCCCAAGTTATGAGTTGGTTTTAGCTTTCGTGTTTCTTATCTTTGATTACTTTTTGATAATTTGTACTCTTAGTCATTTCGATTCTGATGTTGTTTTGTTCTTATCTTTTCAGATGGTGAACACAAGGAGAGCTGGGAGTAGGAGAAATGAGTCAGTTTCTGTTCCCGTGACTCTAAAGAGGCGGCGTCAGATTGTTTTCGAGGCCGAGGAGTTAACGACTATCATTCGTGAGGCCACGGAGGCCGGTTTGGAGATTGGGAGACAGAAATAGGTGACCTTAGAGGCACAGCAGCGGGGTACACCCATCTCAGCTTGGGATAAGGTGAGAACCAGTTTCTTTAAGGTTAATCCTCCCACCTTTGGAGGGGGACCTGACCATATGATTGCTCATCAGTGGAGGAGAGACATTTGAGGATGGTGGACTGCACGAATGTGTATAAGAAAATGTCAGCCACATTTAAGCTGATAGGGGATGCATTGCAATGGTGGGAGAGTGCCACCACATCTGAGGAGAGAGATCAGTTGGGATATGCAGAGTTTCTGATCAAGTTTAACAACAAGTACTTTTCGTATGCAAAGAAAAGAGAATTTATGGAGTTGGTGCAAGGTTCAAAGTCAATTGTCAAGTATGAACAAGAGTTCACAAATTTATCTACGTTTGTACCAGAGGACGTTAGCACTGAGGTGAAGAAAATGGAATGTTTCATTCAGGGATTATCATGGTCAATTAGGCAAATGGTGTTGGGGAATCCGGCGTACACTACTTATGCTCAGGTGGTGGATGTCGCAATGCTACTATGGCAAGATAAGGCCAATTATCAAAAGAAGTTGGGAAAGAGACAATAGTCTAATGGATAAGGAAATGAGAATAAGGGTCGCAATGATCAAGAATGGAAGAGACAGAGGATCAATCAGGAATAACAAGGTCGAGGATAGGAACAAGCCAATACTAGAAGTTTTAAAGGTGAATGCTTTTACTGTGGGAAAGTAGGACATAAGGCGGCTAAGTCTTTCAACAAAGAGGAAAAACAAGGCCAAGCGGCACAGGTCCAACCACGACAAGTTATGAAAGGGCAAGGAGTTTAGGTACAGCTAGGACCAAGGCCTCCAGTCATAGCAGCAATGAGTATTCAGGGAACGCCAACAACACCGACAATGTCAGGTGCGCAGGAGATGGGCGCAGCACCAAACCAAACGGGGTATAGGAGGTGCTATTTACTTTAGCGGCAGTTAGAGCAGTCTAGATTGCGTGGCTAGTAGAGTATCACGGTACGTAATACTTTCCTATAAACTTATATATATAGACATTATATATATTGTATTTTGTTGAGGTTTACGTTCGGGTAGATTAGGTGTATGGGATCCTAATTATGATACGTTAGGGGTAGGCATATGTGAGCCTTTGTTTATGTTGCGTGAATTTACACATTTCATGTGTATTCTTCATCTAATTCGAGGACAAAATTCTTTTCTAGTGGGGAAGTATGTAACACCCCGTGTTTTAATTATTTAACTTAAATAAATTTGGAGTAAAATAAACTTTTGGAGTTAATAGACTTTAAGAACCTAACTTGGTTTTATTATTATTTTCAAATGGGAATTAATTTGAGTCTTTTATAAAAAGGTTATAAGTTTTCATTAAAACTTTTTAACTGGCAGGTGTGTATTTCTCCAGCTAATATATATTATCTAATAATGAAGTTGGATTTTTAAAAGATAAAATTTTAGGATTGTGGGGCTCGTTTGAACAACATGCCCTGTCGTTCGAACGACGTCGCATTGGCGTTTGAATGACATGTGTGCTCGTTCGAACGACCGTGTCAGTGGATGGATGGTTAGACTCCTAATTGTGTTTTAACTCTTAAATCCCTTATATACAAAACACAAACGGGGATGGAACTAGATAAATCATTTTTCTCTCAAACTTTCTCCAGAAAGCTTTTTCAAAACATATTTCTATCATCTTCAACCGCTAGCCCCTACTTTTTACAAGTTTGGAAGACTTAATTGGTGTTTTCTCAAGAGGAGTTCAACTTTCTATTTAGATGTTGATTCAAGTTATTATAAGACATGAATACTCTATTATTTTCCTTTAGCATTATGAGTTTTAAGTGTTGCCTAAACCTTAATCTCATGTTTTTCTTAAAAACTAATTAGCAATCTAATTAGAGATAGTGAACACTAAAGTTTGAGGCTGATTTTTTGAAATCTTTTAATATGCTAATATTCATAACCTTTGGGTACGTAGGATTCATGAGCTAATTTTGGGTTTTATTTGTGTAGGTTGCATGTATAAAAACCCTAGTTTTGAATTAAATGAATTTGTGGGCGTTTAACTCACATAGTTAATGTAGAGATTATGATATTGGAATTTTGATGTAAAAATGATGAAAACACGGTATATTTAATTTAATATAATGAAATGAGATTAATTGGGTATTTTGGAGTTGTGATAATTAAATTAAGATTTAATTGAATTGTACTAACATGCGTAGTTTTATACGTTGATTAATTATGTGTGTTTATGTGACTTGTTGGTATTATTGATTTTCTATTGCGACGACAGGTCATTTGGGTACCTTGATCTACCTATATTTTAGGATGCCTTCTAGGTATGAGACTAGTGTGTAGGCCTTTTGATGATTTATTCCTTCTAGGTAGGGGACTAGTGAGGGTAGATTATTAAGACTTTGTTATGCCAGGGGTAGGGTGATTTTTAATGCTTTAACGTCATTACGCTAGTTTATGCATGTGACTAGGTTGAGGTTTATGTTAGAAATTCATCCTATACATAGGGTAGGATGTGTTGATAATATGGGGACCCTTAGGTATGGGACTAAGGGATATTTTGATGATCTCACATTGATTAAAAGGGTGGGGTGATTTATAAATGGAGAATTTGAAAATTAATTCCTAAGTTAAAAACGGGTATTAAAATTGGTGGCGACATAATGTGTCAGGGACCGATCGTTTTGGGCGATTGGTGTCATTTCTTGAGTTGGAACCTTGTCATATTGTTGGGGATCGACAGTTTAAACGGATTTGGCTAGCTATTGACAAGGGAAAGTGTGACACTTTGGTGGATTACCACCCGGGATGGGAGGGCCGTCATAATAAAAAGTGAAAACAATAATAAAAGTTAGTTAATTTAATAAAATTAACATCGTGGGACTTGAGAATTTAAAACCATATTGGTGGGTCTTTATAAATGGGGATCTCTGCGGGTAGTTAGTGATTTATAATTATCGCGCTTAATTATTTTGTTTAATTTAAAATATTCTATTTTGATATTTATTGCGTATAATGCTACTGTATGGATTCAAGGATCATATTTGAGGGGAGTAGTGTGTATTCATGCTCGGGGATCTGACCACGTGCGTTGACTAACCTTTTCAGGATAAGTTTTCGAGAAGCTGCATTGGATTATCAAAGTTATCGTTGGAGGTGCAGTTGGAATTTATTCGTTTTATTGCATTGTTTAGTTAGACTTTCCTTTTCAGTCGTATTTAATTATGATACTTCATATGAGTTTTTATGGGCCATTCGGTTCCAAATTTTTTTAGAGGATATTAGTTGAATTATTCAGTTGGTTTATTATTCAGATCATTAATATTCAGATTTTATTTAATTATTACTGGAGATTGGATTATTTTGTAGTTTTAGCATGCGATGGATCTTTAGCGTTCATTTGTTGGGATTGATTCGATTATTTATCTTGTGGACTGATTTATTTATGTCTCATATCTATCTCATGCTAAGTTTGGTATTTATTTAGTTCATGTCCGGCTTAGTTCGGCGGCGGTGGCTGGCCACCCCGTCTGTCGGATTTTGCGAGGTGTGACAACAGGCCCACAAAAACAACACGACTTCTTATAACATTGATACTCTTGACTCAAGGGACGAGGTAAGACTTAAAAAGGGATAGCCCGCGGAGGAGGTAGAATCCATCGTCCTCAATGGGGGTGATCCAGAAAAAATTATTCAAATTGGCTCATCCCTAAAAGAGGAAGTGAAGAAAGAATTGATCAAACTACTTAGAGAGAGGCAGAACATATTTTCCTGGAGCCATGGAGATATGTCGAGGGTTGACCCCGAAATTATCTGCCATCAGCTAAACATATATGAGAATGAAAATCCAATGAAGTAGAGGCACCGTACTTTTACTAGAGATAGATGCGAGGTTATCTAAGATGAGATCAAGTAGTAGACAACAGACTTCATTAGAGAGGTCCAATACCCGAATTGTCTCTCCAATGTTGTCATTGTACCTAAAATAATGGGAAATGGAGGATATGCATTGATTTCACAGACCTCAACAAAGCCTGCCCAGAAGATAACTTTTTATTACCTCGGATCGATCAGATGGTAGATGCAACCGACGAACATGAGCTCATGGGCTTTATGGACGCATACTCCGTGTACAATCAGATTTCCATATGCAAAGAAAATGCTGAGAAGTCTTCTTTTATCATGGATAAAGAAACCTATCGCTACAAAGTAATGCCTTTCAGCCTGAAGAACACATGGGCAGCCTATCAGAGTTTGGTCAATAAGATGTTTAAATATCAAATTGGAAAAATCGTGGAGGTATATGTAGACGGAGAGCTTGAAGGTTGAGACACATGTGGATGACTTGAAATGAGCTTTTAACACGATGGACATATATAAAATGAGGTAAACCCTAACAATATTAAAGCACTGATAGACATGCAAACACCGAAGACCATCAAGGATGTTCATAAATTGACGAGAAAAGTGGCTGCCCTCAATCATTATGTCTCTCGAGTGATCGACAAGTGTTTGTTATTTTCTAAAATCTTAAGAAAGGATTTTATTTGGGACGAAGAATATGAAAATTCCTTTTAGGAGTTAAAGGTTTATCTCGTCTCTCCCATGCTACTCTCTCGACCTGTGCATGGAGAAAAGTTCTTATACCTGGCCGTCTCAGAGTCACCCATCAGTGCAATTATCGTTTGAGATGATAATGGAGTCCAAAATCCTATATACTTCAATAGCAAAGCTTTATAAGGGGCAGGGATGAACTATTATAAAGATGGAAAAACTAGTGTATGCCTTGATACATGCCTCAAGGAAAATGAAGCCCTACTTCTAGGCAAATATTATGGTTGTGCTGACTGACACTGCTCTGAGACAAGTCATATATAACATAGAGAAATCAGGTAGGTTAATGGCTTGGACAGTGGAGTTAGGTGAGTTTGACATCATTTACCAGCTGAGGAGTGCGATTAAAGGGTAGGAACTAGGGGACTTTGTGACTGAATTCACTTGGGCTGTGGACGATAATGATGAATTCAAGAAAGAGGCTGAAGTGCCATCGTGTGTCCAAAAAGAGGTAATGGACGATGAGGTTCATGCTAATATTACAAATCAAACAGTAGAGAAAGATTTTTTTATTAAGAGAGGGATATTGAATGAGGGTCCTTTCATAAAAGGAGGACCCCTTTGAAGCTTGTTTATTGACGGTTCGCCTTATGAAAGTGGTAGTGGGGTAGGTTTAAAACTGTCGACCCTAGATGGAACAAACATCGAATACACTTTACGGTTCAGTTTTAAAGCATCAAATAATGAATCTGAGTATGAGGCCTTGCTACAGTCCTCTCTCTATCTAAGGGACTTAACGTTGGCCAAATAATAGCTCACAGTGACTCTCAACTGATCGTCAATCTGATACTGGGAATATAAGAGGCAGAAGATGAAAAAAAAGCCAAGTACTTAGCCAAGTGAGGAAAATGTTGACAAGTTTTGATGAAGTTAAAGTAAAGAGGATCCCGAGATTGGAAAATAGCAGAGCTGATGCATTGGCGAGACTCGCATCAGCAACCTGAGTAGCGATCAGGCGTTCTGTGCCTGTTGAAATATTTCTAAAGTCGAGCATTGAAAGGGATGAGAGAGCATCAATTTATATCTCAACTAGAATCTAGGGGATTCCTGGGTGGACCCTATAATTGAGTACATTAGGGAAGAGAAGTTTCCCTAGACAAAAGTCGAGCGGAAGGATATTAGATATTGGCCGGCTAAGTTCACTATCATAGATGACGTTCTTTATAAAAGAGTTTTTTTCTCCCGTTGCTTCTATGTGTACACCCCTCAGAAATGGAGTATGTTCTCCGAGATGTGCATGAAGGATCCTGCTCAAGTCATGTGGGTGGCCGACTTCTTACCAAGAGGATCTTCAATTAGGGGTATTTTTGGCCGACACTTGCCAAAGATTCAGTGGAGTGCATAAAAAAATGTGACATATGCCAGTGCTTTGCATGCATACCTAACCAACCCCTCTCGTCCATAACGTCCCCTTGGTCATTCATAGTTGGGGGGATATACCTGGGCAGACCACTTCCCAAGGCAATAAGAAATTAAAGATATTTGATTTTCGTAATTGATTACCTTTCAAAGTGGGTGGATGCTGAGGAAATGGTAACCATTACTGAAGTGAAGACATTAAAGTTAGTAAGAAAAAATATCATTTGTGGATACGACCTACCCAACACCATGATATCAGATAACGATAAATAATTCAAGAACAAGTATTTAGTGGCGTATTATACAGGGGTCGACATCAAGCAGTTATTTTCCTCGCCCGGACGACCTCAGTCCAACAGCCAAATAAAGGTCACAAATAGGACCATTCTGGATGGAATAAAGAAAAATCTTTAAAAACAAATGGAAAGTGGACTGACAAACTGCATGAAGTCTTATGGGCCTATAAGACTACTGAGAGAACTCCGATAGGAGAGGCATCATTTATGCTAGCCTATGGGTCTGAAGTAGTCATCCTAACAGAGCTCGAAATCCCAAGTCATCGGGTCCAAACCTATGATCCAGAGACCAACTTGGAAGAAAAAAGATTAGATTTTGATTTGATCAAAGAGAGAGGAGAAGATGTCGCAGTAAGGCAATCAGTGCATCAGTAGAGAGCAGCCAGATTCTGCAATAGAAGGGTGAAGTCTCGGCCCATAGTCGTGGGAGATCTCATCCTGAAGAATGTTTGGAAAAAGGCTAATAAACTAAACCCTAATTAGCATAGACACTATAGGGTAACAAAAGAAGTTATACCTGGAATTTTCTATCTTGAAAATCTTGAAGGTGAACCATTTTCCAACCCTTGGAATGCGAATCACCTAAAATGATATAACCACTAGTATGTCAATGTCCACTATCCTAAAAGACCAATGTATCGTTACCAATTCTATTCAAGATATTATGGTCAATGTTATGTTAATGAGATTGCACTCAGCTGGAAGGGAATTAATGTTATGATATAATGAAAATTAAAGTGTTTTCTCATCCTCCTTTTGTTTTATCCTTTCTTCTGGTGTGATTAGTAAGACATCAACCATTTAACTATACAACATCATTATTTATGGTGGATTAAATAAAAAACTCCCTCTCGGCAATACGAGAATGGTTGAGGAGTCTCGGTACCAATATACCCTTCCAATAACGCAGAGATAGGGGGGACAGCCTATTCAAACATGACTTTAAGTGGCGAGGGTAAAAATCATTTAAATACATGGTTATGTACAACATCACTCTTTATGGTGTAATAATTTAAAAACTATCGATCGGTGATACGAGAATGGTTGAGGAGTCTCGGCTCCAACATACCCTTCCAATAATGCCGAGAGAGCGATAGCCCATTGAAATATCACTTTAAGTGGCGAGGGTAAAAAATCATTTAAATAAATGGTTATGTACAACATCATTCTTTATGGTGGATTAATTTAAAAAGTATCTCTCGGTGATACGAGAATGGTTGAGGAGTATCGGCTCTAACATACCCTTCTATTAACGCCAAGAGAGGGGGGATAGCCCATTCAAACATCACTTTAAGTGGTGAGGGTAAAAAATCATTTAAATAAATGGTTATGTACAAGATCATTCTTTATGGTGGATCAATTCAGAAACTCTCTCTCAGTGATACGATAATGGTTGAGAAGTCTCGGCTCCAACACAACCTTCCAATAACGTCGAGAGAGGGGGGATAGCCCATTCAAACATCACTTTAAGTGGTGAGGGTAAAAAATCATTTAAATAAAAGATTATGTACAACATCATTCTTTATGGTGGATCAATTTGAAAAATATCTCTCAGCGATACGAGAATGGTTGAGGAGTCTCGGCTACAACACAACCTTCCAATAACACCGAGAGAGGGGGGATAGCCCATTCAAACATCACTTTAAGTGGTGAGGGTAAAAAATCATTAAATAAATGGTTATGTACAACATCATTCTTTATGGTGGATCAATTTAAAAACTCTCTCTTAGCGATACGAGAATGTTTGAGGAGTCTCACCTCTAACATACCCTTCCAAACTCACCGAGAGAAGGGGGATAATTCATTAAACATTACAATACGTGGTGAGTGTAAATGGTTATGTAACATCATTCTATTAAGTGATGACAACCAACCCTAAGAGAAAATTTGAATGGCATGTTCAAACACCAATAATTTCTGACAAAAAGCTAGCTCAGAGTAAACAGTTGGCACAACAAATAAAAGAATCCATTCATTCAATAATGCATCTATTCGACACGATAGTGAACTTGTAAAAATCAACAATGGCATTCAACCATGCCATGCAATAGAGATGACATTAAAAATTTTCAAAGTACTAAAAATTGAAGAGAATATTATTCGAGGGACGGGGTTACAGAACAAAAAGGGCATCAAGACGAGAGGCGATCGCCCTACAAAAAAGTGAAATTTTAATTTTTGGTTGCAGTACGATCAGTCTTCGAGGGTGCGATAAGAGTTTCAGGAGGGTTGGCAGTGTTTCCCTCCTAATCATTGGCTTCTGCCTTAGCCACTTCGAGATCAACGACTATCATCTCGTCCACAGTAGCATGAACCTCGGCCTCAGTCTGCACCTAATTCAAGGCTTCCGCGCTCTCGGGGTCGACAAGGCAGAAAGATGTGAAAACCTTAACTAGTTGGGGGTCAAAAGAAGCCAAGTCCGGATGCATGTTTGATACTCGGCGTCAAGGAGTCTTTGAACCTTTATCCAAGTATTTAATGTCATAATAAAAAAACTCATCAGACTCTTTGAAGTCTGAGAGAGCCTTCTCAACTTCCACCTTGATTTTTACATCCTTAACCTTGGCCTACTCCTTTAGTCGTTCATTCAAGTCATCGATCTTGGTCTGGAGTTTGAGCTTCACTATCCGCATCCAATCTTGATGCATCTCCATTTGTTCGGCATCCTTCGACGTTTCTCCTTCAGATTATTATTCTCGGACAAGGCATTCTCGATCGCCTTAACTTTTTGGTCGGCCT
This sequence comes from Sambucus nigra, assembly GCA_949130495.1. Classification (NCBI taxonomy): domain Eukaryota; kingdom Viridiplantae; phylum Streptophyta; class Magnoliopsida; order Dipsacales; family Adoxaceae; genus Sambucus; species Sambucus nigra. The sequence continues at coordinate 32,616,903 of OX422217.1, read as the reverse complement.
CTCTCTCCCATAATTTAATGTATTTAAGGGAAACTATTGACTACAAGAGGAGAATACAAGTTAGTACGGACGATATAACACTTAATAAAGAAGAGAAATAAATGAAATAAAAACAACAAGAATTGTTACCTTGGTTTTCATGTTTAAAGCAAAGTTTAAGACCCGAGAGGGGTCCTTCGCATCAAAGTACTGATTATCACATTCAGGTAGAATCATTGTCTTGGGCTCTCTAGCCCTTAATTGACTATCGAGCAAGGAGTGGTGATCATGATCAATTGAGTGAGATGAGCGGCTACCACCACATCATCCCTGATTGGGATGATAGTATCATGAGCTGTTCTCCGGGAGTCATCTTTCTTCTTTTTCCGTTATGGGGGAGGGTTTGTGGAAGCACCCTCTGGAACCTCATTACTCTTGTTGGATCCCTCGACCATCATGGGTCTAGTAGTCATTATCTTCTGCCGAGGTTGTGTCAGTGCAGTGGTCTTCCTTACAAGACGAACCAAAAGATTTCCTATGATTGGGGAAGACATCTCCCACACCTGTTCTGATATTCCTTTTGGACGGTTTACACAATAAAGTTGAAACTTTCTCAACGAAACTTACGTAGTTCAGTTAAGGTTTCAAACCCCAACTCAGTGTTGGCGAGCAACTCAGGATACATTAGATCCTTAATGATGATAAGGCTCTCGCACTACAAGAAAAACACCTTTTTATGACGTTCGGAAGAATAATTTAACGACATTTATTACAAAAATGTCAATTAAAGGTTAATGCTATTATTAATATGATATTTCTAATATAAAACATACATATTAGTATTATTTTTTATGACATTTTAAATATAAAAATGATATTTTATAATAGATACTATGACATTTTTAAAGAGTTTCTAGCCTATCTGTATATATTATGACCTTTTTTTTCTCCCCAAAATTTAGAAGCGGAGTTTTTTGCCCCTAAAATTTGTTGTCTTTCATTCACTCCCTCTACTTCTCATTTTGGTGTCCCACTCATCCTTCTCTCTCTCTCTCTCTCTCTCTCTCACACGTTGTTTCAACCTCTCTCTCTTTCACGCGTCTCTATCTGTCTCACGATGTCTCCTCTATCTCATGCATCTGCTTCTCTCGTGTATCTTCTTCTCTCACGCCGACGAGATATTATATGTAATCTCCACCTATATATATATTCGACACACTCAAATCATATTTGTCTACTGTATTTACTTTATCTTATTGTAAGTTACATTTTCTTACTACCCCTTTTTATCTTTACTACTCAAATCATATATGTTTAATTAAGTCTCGATCTAGGAACTACTCGTTCTTGATTTTGATTATCCTTTACCTTTATAATTCAGCAATGTGAAATTTCTATGGTTTAGATTGTTCAACAGTGTTAATTTGATCGACCATTTATGGCAGGTATTGTATATATATGTTCATGATTAAAATCTTACAGTTATATGTATTGTGTCAATTGTATTTTAGCTATTGGTAACTAATTTGGTTATATTGATTTTGTTTTTTTAATAGATACATACTAACACATACATATTATATACTCAAAAGAATTACAAAAGAAATTAACAGATACATATTATATACTAAAATACATTATCTTAGTTTTTAAATTTTTGATCTTTGTGTTCAATTACAGACTTTTAGGTGATAAGTAACAATGCCAATTTTTTTATACACTCTCAAATTAAACCCTATATTTATATAAAATGTGCATTTGGGCTGTGAATTTATCTATAATTGGATTAAGTTAATTAATATGGTATGTGAGCTCATTATTAGCAAGTTAAATTTTTAGTACTTTAGTAGAATATATGTTTTTTGAATATTGATTAGAACCCTAAATTTCCTGATGTCTTTTGGTGGCATTTAATATAAATAGTGATTCTGATTCATTTTGTACGACATTAACATGTCATGTCTGCAATGCAGACACGCGGTGCCAGTGTAATGAATAAAAGGAGTCGGAGTAATTATTTATGTTTTGTTGCCTGAAGGATGAATGAGAAATATACTATAATTCATAGTAATGGTCTATGAAATATTAATCAACAAACATTTTATTTCTCTTTCTCTAAAGACATTTATATTCGGTAATATTTTTTTTTGAATCACAAAAAGTTTATGGTGGATTGAAGACATCTTTTATTTTGATCTCAGTGATGTCTTTACCATCTCTGGGGAAGAAAAGGTTGGGTTATGTATTAGTCAATTCTTCAATATCTTTACTGAGATTGATTGGATGACTCACACACATTTTCGAGAGTTGGGATCATATGACATTGTTGATTTTTTCTATTTTGAGGGATTGGGGAGGATTTTGTTGTAGGTGTTTCCTGCAGTGGATATTTTGAGACTAAGTCATTACCTTGGGTCGATGTGGATGCTTTCAAATATGTTGACCTGTTCTGGGATGGATTTTTAGGCATGTTTGGAGGGCGAGTTCCACTGCCTAGCCTTGAGGATGCTTATCATGAGAGATTTAAACACAATTTCGCATTGTTGGCCCTCCTCGAGGCATTGGTGTGTTGTTTTTCATTTTGGTAATGTTTACTTCCACATTCTTGCTCATCGGTCATGGTTAGACTTCATGATTTCGTCCCATTGTCTTTATTCTAGCCGATACTTGAGACGTTTTCGAGGATAACTCCCCTCCAAAGTTAGAGAGTCCACTAGTGATTATTTTTCAATGTTTTCGTAGATCCCCAGTGCTTGAAAAGAGATTTTTCAAGTGGGGGAGATTGATGTATACGAGAGACCCAAGGAATTAATCATATTTTTACTAATGTTATTTTTATGTCTAGTTTTGATGGTAATATAACTTAGCCTATAAATAAAGTACTTGCCAACTCATTGCAATCACTACAATTACTTTTCAAATGAATGAGAATTAGGTAGAGAAATGGGCTTTTCCTATAAATTAATGTTTTTATTTTTGTTATTGCTGTCGTATAGTTTAGATTAAATTGCTTTTGCTGCTTACACATAAAAAGTAATGAAACTTACTAAAGCTAAATGATTATATTTTGTTAACCTATGGATTGTAATTTATCTCCAGTTGTAATAGTAATTGTACCAAGTGTTTACATTTTGGCCCCTATCTCAGCAACAAATCTTCTGGACGCTTGAGATTGGTGAACCAATTGAAATTTTTTTGGATACAATGATTTAGTCGGTATTTTACTTATGGATATTGTGTTTCATATTTTATTTTCCTTCCCATTGTGTTGGGATGAGAGTACAACAAATTCCTTGCCTAGAACAACGATCTTGAGTGAACTTGTAAATGATAAAAGTTTTTCCTTTCTTAACACCAATTGGTTTTAAGTGAGAAGGTGGATTGAGATCTGACTAGTGGTGTCAAAGCTAATGGTCTCGGGGTCGACTCTTGTTCGTGTCATTTGTAGGGGGATTGTGTTGGAATGATAGTGAAATAAATTCCTTGCCCATGGACAACGATGTTGGGTGAATCCTTAAAGGATTAAAGGTTTGACTTCGATAACACGAATTTGTTTTAGGTGAGATGGTGGAATAACATCTGACTAGATATTATTTTCTAGCCACTGATATTTAGAGAAAAAATAGAAGACCTGACAATCCCATTGTGTTCAAATTTTAGAAGTCTCTTATATTATCCCATTGTGTTCAGATTTCAGAAGTCTCTTCTATTATCCCATTGTGTTAGAGCATAACAAATAATTAGTTTCTCGTGTATATGTATAAATGTTTATCTTCCTCTACATAATTATCGGTGGAAAATAATGACATTGTAATTTGGTACTTTAAATTATATGTTCACCCCAGTAAGCAAATTTTCTATTTTAAATATGAAACTTTATGTTTGGTAAGAAAAAATAAGAATCATTCTAACATTTTAAATGAATAAGTTAGTTAACAGCACCCAAAGTTCATTCTAACTTGGCCACATGGTTGAATGTTAAGCTTATAACTTGGAACTATTTATTAAGGACTGGTCATTTCTTTAAGATAGGCATTCATAGGTTTATATGTTGTAGGTGATGTCGCAACTTTCCCTTTGAAATTATATAATGAGATAAGAAGAGTTGAGTGTGTTGATCTTGTCTCATGTCTACTGAACACTCTATGAAGGTATGCAATTTCTTTAATTGTTGCAAAGTTCTTTTGTACTTGAGTATTGTATAAACCCACATTTTAGTATTACTACTCGACATGAAACCATAACGAATGGTTGACCTTGTGCTGAAGAGTCTTTGACTCCACATATTCATGTTCTTGCAATTTATTCTCAAGATTATTGACCTTCTTCTTAAGAGTAAGACAAATTTCTTCCCCATAAGGAGGATTCTCAGTTTTGATTTATTTTTGTCATAGACTAGTTTTTTGTTTGTCCATGAGAATCCTATTTTGTGTCTCTCTCACTTTTTCTTTGTCCATTTTTCTATTATTTGAAGAAAAAAAATGTTAGGCATTCAAAAATAATTGCTCACTAAAACTAATTTTTGTTTAATCAGTATAAATAGATACAACAATTCTTGATAGTCACTTAAATAGTATGTGTTCTATCAAAGTGTTCCTGTTGTTGAATGTAATAAAATGTATGTGTCTCCCCTCCCCTCTCCATTTATGAGAAATTCATTAATTGAAACTTTGATAGAAAATGCACCATTAAAGTGATAGATACAGATGTAGAATATCTTTAAAGATAATAATTTTTTGTTCTTGGCATGGTCAAAGTGGCAATGTGGTGCTTCCTTTTTTGTTTTCATGTCTGTGGCTGGACATTCGTCTGTTAGTTCCAAACATGAATCTTGTCATCTTTGTCATGAAATTCCTATTAGTTTTGAACAACAATCTTGTTTATGGTTGTCTATATGTGGGTTTATTTGTCAAGAGAAGAGGATAGCGGTATGGTATGTATTGGTTTCCTCATTCAAGACTTTGCTTCAGCCATTTGTTATGTATAACTATTTGGACTTCATTCTATAAATTAAAATAATCTGGACTTCATTCTGTATATTTAATAGTCTAGGGACCTAATTATAAACCCCCTCCATTTGATCATATGTGTAGGAGATGATGATGTCATATTGATTCTAAAAGATAAGATAATTAAGAGACCGCCTTGATTTATACAAACTACCAGGATAATTTTGCTTTGTGATGAAATATTTTGTGTCCTCTCTCTTGTTTATGTACACTAAACTAATAATAGTACTAATTTTTATTTTAATGATTTATGTTAGATCATTTATCACTAGTACTTTTTTTATGAAATGCCACGAGAAATTTATTAAATAAAGGACCAGAAAGAGAAATGGGTTGTATGATGAATTATGACTTATTTCCTCTTCGTGCAAATGAAATATAGTTAGGACATAGTTTGTGTATGTCATTCTCTTACTCAATTGACATTCAGTTGAAAGCGTACGGCAGAAGTTGATTGTTCATGACACTTCCTTGCAGCAAATGGTAACAATACCATATCTTGTCCTGGTACTTCCTATATTTAAATGCCTATTTACTTCAAACCTCAGCGGGTGTTAATGTTTTTACACAACTTAAACTTGATTACCATAACAAGGGACAAGAATATATCAAAGATAGCCTTGATGGGGGTTTGAAATCAATTTTTTATCAACTCAGCCAAATTACATATCGAGAGAGCTTGCAGGGGATTTCCGCACCGCTCTCAGCTTTACCAGAGAGGATTGAAGGATTTATAGTTTACTTAAAAAATGTTATATGCAGGAGTTTCACAAAATAAATGCAAGTATGTAAACTTCTGAAATGGATAATTTTGTATCACTCAGAAATTTAATGGTTTTGAAAGCATCTAGCTCCTCTCGTTCTCCCTCCAAAGTACAATTTTCCCCCTTAATAAAATGCTTTAGATTTTCTAAAGACCCATATAAAGAAATTTTTTCCACTAATCTGTTGTGTCTGCTATAATGTAGGTTCGTATGATTATCCAAGAGATGCTAGTGCCGGCACGCAATAAGTATGTTTTTTAGATTTTGTTATGTTATTTTTTCCTCGATTTTCCTTTGTATGACTGTTTTACCTACTCACTAACATGTAATTGAGGTAGTCTCCCCAAAAAATATATGGAATGAAACAATTCACAATTTCACATATTGGATCTTTCTCCCATGAGGCCATCGCTAGTGTTCCGGAAAAAGAATTCTTCAACTAGAGTTATGGGAATAGAAAAATAGGTAAAGAATCGACCGTAAATATTATCACCAGATATTCATTGTGTCTTTTAGCAAATCACCACAATAACTTTACATTTGGTTACAATTGTCATACTATTACTTACTTTTTTAATATTTAAACGTTAGCCTGATATGAGTTTGATACTTGCACATATTCTTCTTCTTAACTTCTTTTGGTATCTTCTGAAATCCACTGATGTGTGCTAGTGATTATTAGTGTCCTTATGATTATGAGAGATATGTAATCATACACACACATAAAAGTGATGTCTTCATGAGTTATGTGCTCTTGTGATATACATAGGCTTAATAGAGTTGTAGTGATGTGTTTAGGTGACAACCTTAGAAGCTCCATTAACTTTATTTGATTCATTTCTGGTTAAGTCAGATCTTAAACTCTTGTTGGTGAATTATATTCCATTTTTTCATCGATTCTTGTCCTTTGACTAAGACCAACAACTTACCATTTGTTGTTGTTGGCAAATAATGTTCCAATTATCCAAATAGTGGCATACTAGAGGTTCAAGAGTTGTGCCAATTTAAGAGATTGGCATATGCATGTCTATTTTGCAGTGATACTTAACACATATGTGTGCTCTCCACGTATTTCAGCAACTTAGTTGCGTCAAAATACATTTAGAATTGCCTGAGTACTTGAGTTTTTCTTCAAAAGGCAGAATGTACTGTATGACCATGCTAAAAATGTCATTAGTAATTAAAGAATGATAGATAAGAGGTGAAAGTCATGAAAAAACTGTGGCCACTGAATTATGTACGAGCCTTACTTTTTAAATTTTTTTATTGCTTTGAGTTATGGACTTCAACCATAGTTGCTTATGCTTATTATTGATATTTATTCCCAAGCTTAGATTATTATAATCATATAAATTATTTTGTTGTAACAGATTCAATATGATTAGATACTCGTCTACTAGCGGAGCGGCACATGCATCATCCCCCCATCTCAAATTCAGGTATATAAATTTTTACTTCTTGATGAGTTCAAATATTGTACTGAACACAATATACTCAATTCAGCCACTTATTATTTGCTCGTGTTATTCTACACCAAGAACACTAACTTTCAAGTCTTTATCAGTATCCCTCCTTAGAAAATATTCTCCTACAAGTCTTACAGTGACCATCTATTTTTTTTAGTGTCCCTATTGAATTTCAGTTTTGGAAAAATTAGTCCTTAACGAGTGTATTGTTAGAAGTCCTGGAGATTTAAATCATGAGATTGTGGAAATTTATAAAACAATCCTTGTCATGTTAGGTCCGAGATTAGTGTTTTTTTTAAGCAAAATAGAGATAGATATTTATCAAGTTATGAGGCTTGGCCTTGGTTTTTGTGGCCGATTTCTTTTTCTGGAGATTTGTTTCTCTACAACTAAAGTGTTTTGCATATGTTTATAATTAGGGTTATTTTTATAAAGTTTTTCAACTTATTTTTGTTAAGTTTTGCTACTTATTTTTATCAAGTTTTGCATATCTTCATGAAGAAGTGCGATGGAATTTTCATATTTTGCATGTAACAGTTTTGTGTGTGTATGTGTGCTAAATATTATATCAGGTTTCCATGAGGTTTTTGAGGATAGATCTTTGGCTAGGATTGTTTTCCTAGGGGGGGGGGGGGGGGTTGGGAAACACTGCCTTTTTTCTTCTTAACTTTCTGCCTACCATTTTTATCCGTTCTATGAGGGGGTTTCTTGGGGATAAGTTTAGTTACAAAACCATATATTTGGGATTCACATGGTCAGGTTCTATAGTAGTCTTAATCCCATTCTGAGAATTCTCCACAAGAACACAAACGATATTAATTCATTATCCACAACAATAGGGGTCACCTTTATCAAAACATCAATTCCTCTGTCTTCCTGCTTAAAAAGCCCCATTTTCTTATTATCATTCATAGTTGATTTTTTATCTTTATTCCCCCAATCCATGATAGTTTTATGGCCTCTCAAATCCCTAGTGTGCACGTTGGTTTAAAGACCCAACATTGATTTGGCGATTGAATGGGCATTGCATAAAGGATATCCAAATTGTGGAGTATCTACTATTTTTACTATCCAATTTGTCAAGCTCTACCCCAAACATCCATGTGTGTTACAAAAAATGCCAACTTAAAAGACTCATCTCATCTTAGTGAAATAGACCCTACAATCAGTTATCTTTTAGAAGCTAACGTTGTCCAAATTGACTTTCCAAATAGCCAAGACTAACCCCAAACATCCTTGTGTGTTACTAAAAATACCACTATACAAGCCTCTCCTAATCTTTGTGAGACTCACTGCCAAGGCTCTTTGATCCATGAACAATACAATCGCTACCCTAGAGCATCACCCCTACCCCACATGATAGGGACTTTACAGCAGGCCCCTTGTTTGCCTCTACTATGGGTGCTGCTACAGATGCTGCAACAGAACAGTTATGTGCTACTGATTCAGATGTTGTAGCCCATGGTCACATGCCTCTGATTGAAGAGCTCATCTTGTTCTCTATAAACATTGAAAATCAACTAATCAGATATAACAAAAATCGAGTAGTATCCCAAAGGAAACAGAAGTGCATGCAAGCTCAGGATATCACTTCTGGTGGTCCGATTAAAAGTAAATGCAGTGCATCAAAAATAACTAAAGGACTAAAATTTCTCTAACTAAAGAACTACTCGTTACACCATTATAGAAAAAAATGATTCGGGCCTCCAACCTCTTTCCTTGCCTAGATAAACTTTTTTGAGTTTGAGACATGTTTGAGGTTTATTGTGCATCAATGGAACCAGACTCGACCAAACAAAGAATATAACAAAGATGGAAAGATAAACAAGCCACAAACAAAGATAATACATGGTTTGGCAAAATTACTTTTTTCCACCCGAAGGAGAACACTTACAATATATAAGAATATTTGTCACAATGGTAGGAACACAGAAGAACTATGCACATTATCACTCGAGCCCCAACTACATCAAATCTCTCTTTAGATATAAAGTTAAAAATCCCTAAACTCTTCTCTATCAATGCTTGTTTACACATGAAGTTGATCAGTCAATGCCAATACACCGTATACTGAAAATGACCTAAAATCTTGTTCTTAAACATAAAATTCACCAACATCCAAAAAGTCCCCTTCTGCAAAAAATGTTCCAACAACTCGATTGACCTTGAATTCAATCGATTTGATCATTACTCATATATCTTCACCTTGTGGTGAAATCCCATAACTTCAATACCGAGACCCCCTGTAAATCCTCACACGTGATTTCCTTATACAATCTAGACACCCTTCGAATCAAACATGATCGTCACTCTAATTAATTCAATACATTATACGTCCAATGTGTCTTCGCAACAAACCAGGGTCAAACTCATTAGTTGTCTCTAGAGGGACCCCAAGATACCTCTTCACTAGTAGGCCTTTTCTTTAACCATCATATGTTGTAAAACTTACAGCCAATGGCTAATGGAGATGAAATTCTTCCGTAATTTTGGGACACCACTCAAAGTTTTGAACTTCACCGTTCCCACACTCTCAACAACACGTTTATTCACATTTGACAAAGACAAGGAACCTTGAGCGTTAAAGTTGAAAATTATGAGTCATCTACGTATATCACGATTGACTATCGGAGTCATATCCATCCTTGAAGGATTATCTCTCTATATGTTGCCCGACTTCATGCACCTTACGGTTGTAACATTATCGGCCTTCTCTTTCCTTGAGTACCATAGTTATTTAAGGCATATTTAGGCGCTAATGTCTTTGGAGCATAGGCACAAGGCGAGGCGCGCGCCTGATTGAAATGAGGCGCACACTATACAAAATATGGAAAAATTTTAGATCTTTAATAATAAGAAGCGGTGGAGTATTCCTATTTTTTGAGAACTTATTCGAAACATTGGTGTTACGCCTACTTTGAAAATGATTATTGGCTCTGAGAATGCTCAAAAATGCCAATTTGTGTAATATACGTTCGGGCATACTGCAGACATTGTTACGATGTCTTGGGCAATACTAGTCGTTTCGTGGTTCGTTCGAGTTTCAATAGTTGCATTGTCAACTTTCAAGTTTTTATGTGTTGCAATCTAAACGTGGCCGTTTACTCCATTTCAAATTAGTGAAATGATTTGTGAAGGCATTACTCCTAATAAAAGCATATATATATATATATTTATATACCAGGGTATTCCCGTGCCCAAAGGCACGACGAAAATTTTCCAAAGTACGTATTCGCAAAACGACAAATATTTTCCAAAGTACGTAATCGCGAAACGACAAAATTTTTCAAAGTGCGTAATAAAAAAATGACAATTTTTTTGAATAATTTGCCCATGCCTGAAGGCACGCGGATAATTTTGAAAAACGATAAAAAAATTTGAAAGTATGTAACTGCAAAACAACAAATGTTTCATTCCTCGACAAAACAAAGAGTAATTTAAAAAAATGACCATAATATCATTTATTTATAAGACTATCCACAATGTTTAACAAATAATAAATAGTCCAACAACTTATATACAGAGTTGAATCAATTACCACAGGACGCAATCATAAGAGGAAAACAATTGACAATAAAAACTTACACGAACCAAATTTGACAATGAAAAAATAGAACTCATGACTTTAAAGTCAATTTGGACCCTTTGGACATTGCCGAAAATAGCCTGAAACATCTTTAGCTAGGCACGTGTGATACGAATCCAATGGCATTAGAATCGCCTCATTTCGATTTACGGTTAAAAAGTTGTGGCATTTCTCCCAAAACATACTCTTATAACTTGAAACAGAATAAGAACTTCAATTGTTGAAAGCAACATAAGATATTTGTCAAATTTGAATCACACATGACTGAGGACATCTTTCACAAATGAAACAAAAGAAACAACATAAAATAAATGAAACTAAGTGAGAAAAAAAATCATTAATAACCACAAAAAATAACTCGGTCCATTACAACTACAACGATAAAATAAAGTTTACAATATGTGGAGGTGTCAAGTTTGAGAAACTACTGCATATGTAAACACACCTTGCGTTGAGTTCATATTCCACTTGATTATGATCATTTCTTATGGAAGCAACCTTAGCCTTACGCACATCCACTTCTTAAGTGAGATTGTCAATATGGCTCCACTGCCTTAATCTTCTTCTCTATATTTTTTAGCCTACTCTCACGATTATTTGCATGTTCGTGAATTGATATTTCAAGCGATGACACTTCAGCTACGCTGTTTTTGTATAGAAGTTGCTTCTCTTTAGCAGTAGACCTGGCTTCCTCAAGCTCTTACTCAATCCTCTTTACTACTTCACTGAGCTTATACAACATATACCAATATTCTGCAGCAGGTTTGTAAAAAAAATTAAAGAACAGAAGACAACACATCATATACACAACAGATACTTCATATACGCAACATATAAGTATGAAACGATAACACAACATATGCACCATATACACAACATGTACTTCACTGAGCTTATGCAACATAAAAAATTAAAAATCTAACGCATCATATACTCAATGTTCTGCAATAGGTATGACAAAAGACAACATTAAAACTTATAAAAAAAATTGCAATATAAGTATCAAAAGATAAAAGTAACCATACAAAAAAAGGCAAAAAGAGGCATATATATTACTATTAATTACTACTATCTAAGGAGGTATAACATCTATAAATTATCTAATTACTTATGCAAAAACTCTGTCTATCACTAATATAAAATAAACTAATACACTAATATAAATACAACAAGCACTAAACATCCAAAACCGACTTCCCCCAATTTGATCAAATCTTTTTGATTAGACTAATATAAATGAGACTAAATCATTAATATAAATATAAAAGTGAAAAAATGAGAATCATACTAAACATTAGGGCATGTGGCCATACTCATAAGGGATTGCTTGAGTTACCCTTATGATAATGTTGATATTAAAGATACCCCTGCTTTCATAATGAGGAAACTTATTTGGGGCCAGTACTGGAAACTTATTCACGTAGGGCCATCTGTAGCTGTCAAAGTTTATTGAGTTCAAATATGTTTATATATGGTTGTAAGGCTCATGAGATGCAAATATATAGCCGGGTCAATCTTAGTACTGTCCGTTGGATAGGTTCAGGAAGGTGGAATCTCGGGTAAGATGCATCTAGATGAAAGTCATCCCTCTTAAGAAACGCATCACCTATAGATCTAGTTACCTAATAACAATGTGCATCAACACAAAAGAAGCAAATGAGATGATTAGAAAAATGAGAAAATAAATTGTTTTTTGTAAGAAAACAGAACTAATAAACATGAATAATCACTTCCAGTTATTTTTTCCTTTTCATTTTCTTTGCTAACAACTCGAATATGTGACAAATGTTTCACCATTTCACTTTAAAACCATACTGAACTATATAAAAAGAGCAGATCTTCTAGGACAGATATAAGGACATATATACAGTGCATCATATGTGACCATCATGAGGTACCCTTTTGAATATTTTCAATACCCAATCTACTCAACTGGTTAGATAAGCATATTTTGAACAAAGGGTGTGCTGTACTGAACTTAGAATGATTATGGAATAGTGAATTGATACAACACAATTAAAATAATTCAAGGGTATGCTTCTGCTAATTGGAAGCTTGATTCATTTGCTTACATACTAACACCTGATATAAAGTTTGACTATTAATTACATAGTAGTGATACTAATAAAAAGAGAAGACTTAAATGATGACTTTGACATGCCACACCTCGCGCATCGAAAAAATATATGTATCGTCTGAGTGTATGGACTTGAGTTCTTATTTAATCTCACATGATTTATAACAACTGAAATATAAGGTACAGAGCATTACGGTTCGGGTATTTGTAGAGGGTGTGGTGTGCTGAGTGGGGGGAGATTTGGTATAGCATAACAACGGATTTATAACAATATAGCGCAATTATCTCACATCATAGTGTAATAAAATTCAACCCATAGAAATTCAAATGAAAAAGTCCTAAAAACCCAATCAAAACATCATTCATGTAAGCAATGGAGTCAATTAAGTTCAATCGCAAATGCAAAATATGATTACTCATAATCACTGAACAAATCTAGTGTTCATATATTATTCAAAGAATTATAGTCTAGCAAACTAAGTCTAGCAAATTTGATCAATGCAGCTCGCGTCTGTTCTCATCTATGCAGCTCTAATGTCATATATGCAGCTCATATATGTGTTCTGTCAAAAACATATATCATCCAAATCAAACATAACAATCAAAACAATTACACACCAATATGCTTTAGAACAAAATTAAGCTTGCATCCTTCCCAAAAAATTTAACTTTAAAGCTAAAAAGAAGTTAAAGAGTTTTGATCTGAATGATAGATATTTCATTGGTGTTTCTTAGTTTTTGTTGCTTCCTTCAACAAAATTTACATAAGTGTTACTTTCCTAATTACATAACCAAGATAAAATGGGAATTAATGTTTAACACATGTACCCCTACATGGAGACTTGGAAAGATCTACATTTTAAACATTAGTAGGCCTAGTTCCAACAACATGTATTATAACGGGATCCCACAACGATTATTTATAGTTAAAACATTGTGCACTTTGATCACAATCAGATGCCACTATTAGTATATTTATAAAGGTAAACATAATCAATTCCATTGTCTTGCATCCTCCCACACATTACTTCTGGAAACACCAGTAACTGAATTTGTGCCTATATATAACAAAGCTCACATATTCATGTTCTATAGCTCCATGTAATAACAATGTAGAAATACCATACCATGATAGATCAGGGGCAAACTTTTCAGCAAGAATAGCAGCTTTTAGTGCCAATTCTTCACGCATTGCAAAGTCTGCAGTGCCAAGATACTAAAAACAGATGAGTGTCAGTGGCATCCTTTCTGCTTTTGGCAAGAAACCTTTAAGGGCGGACGATGAGCAGTTTCCTGATCAACTACAAATGAGAAAAAATAAATGTGGAAGTTAATTTGATACAACCCAAAACATGAGATTGAAAGCAAATGATCATGTCTAAAAAATTAAAATTCTATACATTAATAACAAACTTGAGGAGTAATTTTAGTTAAAACTAATCGTTCAAGCATTCTCGAATTTTATATGACAAAGTGGTAGAATGTTAATATAATAAGATTGGAACAATAAAAGATATAATGAATCATTATATGGTAAGAGAGATGAGACTCTCTCAATGGATGATTTGAGAGGCAGAGATATGGCAATGTGTTTAATTTAGGAGATAAAAATGATCCTCTTAAAAACAAAATATATATAAAAGGGGAAATTAGCTACTAAGTACTACTATGTGTTTTCACAAATACTTCATGAGCGGCACTAAGAACTCATGAAATTAAGCCACTTTCAAGTTCATATTTCTCGATTTTCAAACACCTTAAGAATGTACGATTTGTACAGATTTATCATGAAAATTAAAAACAATGTAACGCTCTTAAAACTTCAAACTGTTAGTATGATCTAGAGTGAAAATAAAGATGCCATATTCAATGTTTACCTCTCCTATTTCAGCCTCTGCAAACCCCTCCCTGGTTATGTGGAGTCCATTACTTTCACCCGTTTGTTGGTTGTTGTAGTGAAAATAAAGATGCCACATCCAATGGTTGTGCAATTATTGTCGTTTATTGTTGTTGTTGTAGTGAATAATAGTTACTTAAAATAACAACCTGCATATTTAAAAAAAATTACAAAAAAGGCAAAAATATTTATAACTGGGACAACCATTAATTGAGATGCATAGTTTATAGCAATCATAATGAAACGTCCCAAATAACTATGAAAACATTAGAAGGCGGGAAGATAATTTCATGATCAGTATACTCTCGCGGTATCGGATCCCAATTATATTGTTGTCCACTGAGCAAACTTCCTCCTCAAAAATGGTTTCGGGAGATATAATTTGTTCAAGAACAATTGTGAAGTCTTTGCCATTTACTACCAAGAAGGGATTCGTGTTCTTGATCAAAGGACAATAGGTTAGAGCGGGCAAGCAGTATCGATAATTGGTGGGCCCCTTACGGTCGTTTTGTCTTCACCATTACATCTATTTGCCACCAATATATATGGTATGGCAGCAACTGTTGTGAGTGTGTACTTTTCTAAGCAATATGCTGCTAACATTGGGATGAGAAGTGATGCAGTTAAGGCATCCGTAGAAGATCTGACCCGTAGGCTAGTTGCGGGTGCTCTTCAGGTTGTTAAACCGTCTCTCCCAGCTTTGGTCCCTCCGGTCCAATAGTTTAATTTTCTTATTTCATGCCACATAATATGCATCACTTCACCATGGAAAAAAAATATATCCTGTATTATGCAAGGGAAAAAATCAACATTGAGGCATGTTTAATAATAAGTAAAGTCTCGTCCTATTTTATCAGTATTTGACAAAATTATATATACTTTGGGAGAACATAAAACAGGACAATGAAACTACCTGAATTCCCGGAGAGTGATTATGCTTACACAGTCCCTTTGTATGGACATAATGAGTTTCGTCAATGAAATTATAATCCTTTTGTCCCAATCCAGTTGATTAATAGTAGTGTTGATGATGGTTCTGGATCCATTTTAATCCAGTGATGACAACCATTGAAGATACCTGCCACCTCTATAGTCTCGCCTTCACCACAATTATGTGCTTTGTTTATCTCAATTTCTACTTTAGTTTGCAATTCCTTCTGATGCAGCATGACCTTGAGACGATTAACTTGAACTTAATTATCCTTTTTTTTTGGTCTGAACCTCCATATCAACATCGTTGTTAGAACTTAATTATCCTCTCGTTAAAAAATCGGCATTCCTTGAGGTGCCATGTTCTGAAGCTAAAGGCATGAACTGTGAGGATGATAATATAGTACTTCCATTCAATATCTTAATAGCATTAGTTCTAGAAAGCACCTTCTCTTTTTGCTTTTCATTAAAGGAGCTTGATTCTACTTCTGTAGAATTTTTTGATTTAATGAATCTCGTGTGGTCATCAATTAGAACCACCAATGCATATAATGTCATTAAAGATATGAAATCAGAACTTACAATTTGAAATAGTACTTATCAACCCCATCACTATCGTATAACCAGATCTTTACCTGGAATACATTTGTTAATTATATGTAAAAACACATCTTGAACATAGAAAAAGAAATGTCCAAGAGAATAGATGATCGAGAGAGAGGGGGACATAAAGGGGTAGATGATGGACGAGGTAAGAGGGACATAAAGGGGTAGAAAGGTCTACAACAACGCCTATGTAGTAGCAGCCCCGTATTAAATCTGGAAAATCATTAACCAAAAATGACTTCAGATAAATTTGTTACCAAAATAATAGGCATTCAAGTAAGATGAAGAGCATGCACTAAATTAACGATACAACACTAAGATTATTCACACAACATATTTTTAAAAGAATGCTAACAGTACCAAAAGAACACATGAGCATATTGACTGACACTTCATCTCTTTACAATTACTGCATAAATAAAAATAAGACTAATTGAAATTTAAAATACCCAATATAAATTTTAATGACAACAAAAAAGGACCAATTTACAATGTACCTGTTATGGTGTATTTGTGACACCAACATTACAATGTAATGTGTACAGCATAGATAGTATACTATACATAATGCTACATTAAATTACTATACATAAAGCTGCGAATAAACATGGAGGGTAGATTTTATCCACTTGATCTAAACTATAATGAACCAAGTACACCAATTCTTTATAGTACAATAACTCAAATTTACAAACTTTCAATTACTTCACTTTTTGATGATAATCAGCTATTATATGTGAGTGTTATACATTTTCCCTGAACTATCTAAGTTCTTTGTTCAAACTTGCATGTCTAACTATATCAAATGTAAAGCTTAAGAGAAATAAAATAATTTTTAGAAAATTTAACATAAATACCCAGACATTATTCTTTCTTCAGTGCCTTCAAGGCTTGGCAGCCTATAGGAAATATGGATTCAAAAGTAGTCGAAAAATTGAGAATATGAAGGAAAGGATTTTGTAAAAGGTTAAAATTAAAAAAAAAAAAGCCCCAAATCAAACCACAAATACCTTATTTAAAATCATTATTGTCAACTTAAAGAACATATAATTGAAATGCCAAACAAACATATAAATCAAATGAAAAATAAATAAAACTCGAGTAGAGAAACAGAGAAAGATCATATACCTCGATAGTGTTACCTAAAATTACTTAGATATGCAAAATAGAAGAAAAAATAGAATAAATTAGAACACAATACGTGACGCACAAATTCAACATCACCATAATGTCGAGGTATTTATAAATGATTATATGTTTATGGATATTATGATGGAAATACCAAGTCATGAATGATTTGTCTTTCTTAATTAGAACTACAAATAAAATCAACATAAAAATATATCATAAAAGAGTGGTGGAGTATACAAAATATGCAAAAAAAAATTAAATCTTTAATAATAAGAAGTGGTGGAGTATTCCTATTTTTTGAGAACTTATTCGAAAAAGTGGTGTTACACCTACTTTGAAAATGATTATTGGCTCTGAGAATGCTCAAAAATGCCAATTTGTGTAATATACGTTCAGGCATACTGCAGACATTGCTACGGTGTCTTGGGCAATACTAGCCATTTCGTTGTTTCATTCGAGTTTCAATAGTTGCATTGTCAACTTTCAAGTTTTTGTGTGTTGCAATCTAAACCTGGTCGTTTACTCCATTTCAAATTAGTGAAATGATTTGTGAAGGAATTACTCCTAATGAAAGCATATATATATCTTTGATTGAGTGAAACTTGAACTTTAGAGATTTGTGGAAAAGAAGGCTCTGGGATTGAGTTTCGAACAATGAGGCAATAACACTTCTACCGTCCAAAAGAATTTTTAAATTCAAGGAAAATGACAAATTTTCTTGTAGTTCATTACCAAATTCATAAAATTCGGATTTACATTTATATTTTAATTACAGTTACTTGTATTCATCATTCTGTTGACGTCTCTATCTCCGTCTATGTTTTTATTGTAAAAGGAACTTGATTTATTGGTATATGAATCGGTCTAGGACGGATTCGTTATTGTTGTTGCTGTGATGATTCATGTTTGGGATATCATGTACTTCTATATATGTTTGTGTGTTTGTTATTCTATATGCACGTGTTTAGTTATGCACAAATTAATCTAATCCTATGTCATTTTCCATACATGAAGACTTCCAATTTTCTTTGTTTCATCCTCTCTTATAACAGAGGTTACTTAGGCGGGGGTTGAGGTTACCAACTTTCACCCATTTTTTCTTGTATTCAAATAAAATCAATCATTTTTTTTCTCATTTTTTCCAATTCCATCAAACGAGGGCCAATAGCATCAGTGCACTTGGAACACATGGAGCTGATTGGTTGATGTGAAAGTGTAAGAAATCTTACTGATGAACTAAGACTTAAAGTGGAGGAGCTGGAGAAAGAGATGGATGAGATGAGGGATGTAATTTCAGATAGTTTTGAGGAGAAAGGGGAGGATATACGACATACGAAAATTATGATTATTGCTCGAGCATTATATGAATGGATATCAACAACTTTGTCGGCGTATATTAGCACAAGGTGCGCTATTTTGGCTTTGTAAGTTAGGCTTGTCAAGTTGTTATAAATTTCTTTGAGTAACTTTCTATTTGATATTTTTCTTGATGAATACCTATACATCTAAAGCTATTGTTACACTTGGACCTTGTGATATTACACAGCAGATAAATAATGTTGTGATTAAAAAACATAATAATAAAGGTTATTTAAGAATGGATTTACACATTTTCTATGTTTGTTATTATATTTTGTTGTAGGGTAAAAAGTTATGGGTTTGATCAACTGTAACTAAAAGTTCAGTTATCCTCTGTTTTGAAAAGAATTAATTTGATAATTAGCTGTTTGCTCTGTCAGTATAACTAAAAGCCCCCATTCATTATTGTTGGGAAAAAAGTTAGTTGTTTGCTTTGTCATATATTGAACATCTCGCTCCCTTCTAGAAATTTAATTAATATCTATCCATTTTTTACTTATCTACATTATAAGTATGGGTCTTTATTGATTTTTTTATTTGCCCATTCAATCACAGTGGGACCCATTGCACCCAATGATAGTGCTCTGAGGGCCCCAGTTGTACCTTCCCCCATTCCAATAGCCGTTACTGACCCGGTTGACATGGAGGTTGCAGCAAGCTCGGTCGTATCCGTCACAGCTTGCAACCTTAAGACTTGACTTTTTTCCTTCTACTTCTCCTTGCTCTTATTCCATATCTATATATCTTAATGGGATTAGAGTTTGAGAGATCTAAAGAGTGAAACGGACATCTTGAATACTATGCAACTGTATTTTTTGTTTTTATGATTTAATTTCGTATGTTATGTAGGCATGGACCAAGGAAGCAAAAAACTCTTCAGGAATCTTATAAATATGGCATTCAAGAGAAGATGGTTCAGGAGAAGAGGGTGTAATTATGTGAATGACTTTCTGGTATGATTAGAAATTAAATACCTAGCAGTTATATTTTACTTAATGTTCAAAAATTTATCTACTGTGTTTTGTGTTTTGATTGTATTAAAGCTAATTGATCATTGTTTTTTTTTCTTTCGATTCTACCATATGTTTAAAAGCAAGCGCTCACGGTGGAAGAATAAACAGTTAGAGGGAGATTATAATGGATTTGGAAGTTGATAAGAAGGTAATTTTTTTGGTTAAATTTTTTATGAACACATGATTCTTTGTGTTTCAAAATGAATGGCTTTGAGTAATTAATAAAGTCGATAGTTTAATGAATTAGGTAGTTTTCAAATTTGGAATAAGAGATTTTTAGTGAAAAAATTGAGATAAACACACGCATACATGTGGGACTTTTTTAGTATTGTTATTGGAGTTTTTGTTATTTCTTAAATTGGGCGGATAGTCCTATAAACAAGGAAAATTTTGCCCAATTTTTTAAAATACGTTTACAATTATTTATGTAATATAAAAAATATTTTTGACTAAAAATATACACGGCTAAATACTTTGGAAAAATTGAAATTCATATGTTATGTTTTACATTACACTAGAGATTTATATATGATGTTTTGAACTAATGCAGGAGCATCTACTTAGAGTCATGTGAAAGGTATATCACTATCAGACAACATGATAGTGAACGTAAGCGGGAAGAGGACTTCAATGCATTGTTGCCCAAAAATTATGAAGCGAAAATTACTACGGAGGAACTCTTGATTTTAATAGACAAATTTAATTTGGTTGATGTGTTAGCTCAATATGATTTAATGTAGTTTTGTTTGATGTAAGATAAAAAAATATGTTGGTGGGATTGATGTATTTCTTGGATAAATGACACAGTCTAAAATGTATAAATTATAACATTGAATGTGGAATAAATGATTCTGTGAATTTTTGTTTGTGTTTAGATTTATTTCTGAAATATAACATTAATATTAGTGCTAAATTTTTTAATTATATGTTTAATTAATGACGTTTATATTACACCCTCATGTGATGTAATATTTTATATGACCTTTTTAAACATTTGAACATTGTCTGTCATGACGTTTTTTATACCAAATATGACAGCTTGCATAGTATATTATGACCCTTTTTTAGCATATATGACACTTTTGAAAAAAAAGTCATATATAACCGTTACCTAATATGACCCCCAAACTTATGAAGTATTTTATTAAAAAATAAATCATCATAAACTGTATTTTATGACACTTAGAAATGTCATAAAAATGATTTTTTCTTGTAGTGTCGTCCTTGTCAGAAGTGCGCAAAAGATCGATGCTCGTCCTTGCATCAAGGCCGAGGTTGGGGTTTTGTTTGGACGATATGGACACATTGCCTAACTTCTGAGGAACCCTCATATCATCGGAACAACAAGGGAAATTACTGTAGAACTCCCAGTCATCGGATACAAAGAAATACCGAGACTTCCAGACGTGGTTAGAAGTCTGGCTGATTTGCATAAGTTTCTTGTTGGAACGCCTAGCCACGAAGTGGAAGTACCACGACGCGACCTCGGTGGTAGAAATGGTATAGCATGTAGAAAATAAATCCACTGGAATATCGGCCCCGTATGCAATCTTCCAGATCTGGACAACTCCAAGCAGTGTCCTCCAAGCATTAGGGGTCAGTTGGGCAGGGGAAAGGCCAATAGATGCAAGGATGGACTTAATATTAGGATGTATCGGTAGACAAAAGCCTAACCTAAACATTGTATCCTATATGGATACTTCATCCTAAAATTGGATTCTAAATTCCCTCCATTCTTAGAGGGGACCCTCATCCTCATGGTAGATTTTACACTATAGAGGTGCCTTCAAAGGATTAAATGTATCTCTTAGACGTTGCTCAGAATGGACGAGGCATAACATGTGTTTAGTTATGATTCCCCCTCTTCTTTAGAGTCATCCTTTACTTCAATAAAAGGATCCTGACCACGGGGGTCTCGACTCACAAACTCAGCCTATGTCATAGCCAAGATTGGGATAGTTATTGGTGGCACATGGTAAGCCACCTAAACCTCTGGTTCGTCATCAGAGATATCTAAAACCTCAAGCTGAGGATTGCGTTAATGATTCGATGTCGTGGGATGACCATGGTTACTAGATTCAGATGATTCACTCCCATCCAACTGATCATTGGTAACCCTCATACCTTCCTCGAAATAGTTAGCTCTAGCTCTTCGCTGATAATTGAGAAGTTTGGGAATATGATCAGGACTATAACTTGGGGAATAAGTGGATAAAGAATCCTAAGATGATGCAACATTTATGGAATCACTGATGGAAATTACAACCCTGGGTTCGGATAAAGTGGGATAAGTTAATAGCAAAGGGGGATGAATAACAGACAAGGGTACAAGGTTAAAGGGAAGTCTAGACTCGGCTTCGGCCTTCTTTTTCGCCTTGGCCTTGACTTTACGGATCTCTTATAATATATACTCTCTGAGATGGGGAAACACCTCTCCTAGTTCATATTACATTCGGTACATGAAAAACTAAAGTGGTATATGACCACAATTGACTTAAAGATATTGCAAGGAATTTAAATATTTTTCACTTGAACCAATCAAGACTATGCCAAAAAACTCACCGAACAGCCTAACCTGTACCTAAAAACACTATGTTTTTCCAAAATCCCAACTATTAAACCAAATATAACCTAAATGTACCTCTAACCCCCGCCCCCCACTTTGATCCTAGCACCACCAAAAAAGGTGGCTAAAAAACTAAGAAAGCTACCGAAAAAATGGAAACAACAAGCCAAGAAGGTAAATCGAAATACAAGGACTAGAGGAGAAAAGAGAAGGTGCCTGAAGAATGGAAAATGCCAAAAAATGGCAAAAGAAGACAGGAAACTCGTTGGAAACGTGAAGGCAATGGAGAGAGAGAGAGAGAGAGAGAGAGAGAGAGAGAGATGGTTCGCTTACTAGAAAACAATGGAAATAAAAGAAGAAAGAGGAAGAAATGACGAGAGTTGGTTTTTAAACCAATTCAAGTGGTGTGATATTTCCAAAGAGAAATCATTAGGGCGCTTGTCCCAAAGACATACATGCCACATCCGTTGCTTGGGCGGTATGCTAAGCCAACCACACGGTGACAGGTGTCCAGCCTAAATATTGAAGTGGCAGCCCTGACAAGCACTTAAACTGTGTCTCTGATAGATGGCCATCTCACTCAAATCACCGAGATATGCTCGAACACTAAGGGGACATCTAACTGCTAGGAGATAGACGACTTTACACCTTTTCCTCCCACTGATATTGAAGCCTAAGTCCTAGGGGTGATTGATATACATAAATCTAGTATCGTCCAGACAAGGCTTGACCTGGCATTAAGTCCCCTCTCACCTCACCTCAGTCTCATCCTGTTATGGCCCCCATGCCCGAGTGGGGATGATTAAATAATCTCGGCCACCGAGACCTATTCCCAAGGAGATCCATTACTGATTCATAAAGGTCAGTACTAGATTTAGGTTACGTCATCATCATATATTAGCCCTAACTTATGTCGGCCTCATACATTCTCACTAGGCTAAGAAACCCATTATCGGCCATACTCACCAAGAACTATATGTAAGACTCGGCCTCATCCTCATTGAGAGCTGCTTCACCAGTCTCGTCTAGCCGAGACCTCATTACACCAACGCCAATACCAACACCAACACCAACACCAACAATTTTCATGGAACATGTGATCTAGGTAATGATGGAACACGTGGTCAAAACCATTACAGTAAATCTTCCCCATGTGAGGGGAATAATTGCTCATTATGGATCACATATGTGATACACAACTCTCTCTCTCTCTCTCATTGGCTCATCTACTTCGTGCACACAAGCTGCATGCCAAGGGGTGACATTGTGCACCCCCAACACTATAAAAGACATGCTACTTCATCCTCTGAGGAGATGGATCATGGTTTACCTATTGTTATACTGCTAAACTGTAATTGTATATATATATATATATATATATATATATAGAGAGAGAGAGAGAGAGAGAGGTTATAATCCTTCAATGTCTTCCAGCCTATATTTATTATAGTGGAAATACTTAGTGGGCATAAGCCAAGACCGAACCATTTAAATACCTGTGTCATTTTATTATGTCTCATCTCTTTTACTTGCTTTCTATAAATATATATTGATGCATCAATCCACTATGGATGCACGGACGTAGGAATTGAGTCGAACACATCTTATGGTGATATTCTATATCATCAGTTACCAAACCAAGTTGTGATTAGCATTTCACACCAATCTAGACCTAGAGAGGGAAGCAGCAGCTTCATCAGTAGTGAGAACCCTTGAACCTATCAAACCCTGGGCAAGCCCGGGATCCACTTCCACATAGAGAACACCACCTAAGCCTTAGTCAGCCTGGTCCTTCCCTGATAGCTCCTGATGATCGGTCGGGACTTTCTTTAGCCTCTTTTATTGAGTCTCTGATGTCTTCATTTCATCATGCTCCATAACCAAAAGGCGTTTGGAGCTTCCTCCCTCAATGTTCCTCTTCTCAGTTGGAGGTGGAGATTTGGTTTCAGTGAGGAGGTTAGGGATCTTACTTTTCATCATCTGAGGATAAGGAGTGGTGGTCGACATGAGGTTGATATCTAAGGTTTTAAAGGAGGAATAGGTACCTCCAATAGGGAAATCTCCCTGTAACTGGGGAAAAGACTCTGAATTAGCAGCCGAAGAACACGAGGTTGCCTCCTCTAAATCAATCGGGGGTAGAGGAATGTCTTTATTTGGCGAAGCAATAAATGGGGTGATGGAACTCTGGTAGTCCAGAAACACAAATTCTTAACGAGGATGGTGTTCCCCAATTCTTTGTTGGATATACCAGACAAGCTTCGGATCATCAAAATGTACGTCGGACAAAGGGGGAATGTCCTTCTTTCTCCTCTCTGCCAACATAAAAATAAGGACACCGGTCGGGAACTGAGTAAATTAAAATGCAAAAGCATAAAATGTATAAACATCAAAAGATGTGGACCTATGCCATGACCTTATGGAGTGCAGCATGGACCGAAATATTGTTCACTCTCACGATGAGGGGTAAATTTCCAATTCTTAACAACCAATCCATAAGATCGATAATCTTTATTGGAATCGAGAAAATTAACTATAAAATCCCCCTTAGAGTATCTGGCCTTCAAATAATAAATATTATCAGAAGTGGTCCCCTGTAACACCCCGTATTTTGAGGATAAAAATTTATCTAATTTGGAGAATTAGAATTTAAACTAAATTGATGTTTGTGAGAAACTATTTAAATTGGAGAATTTATTTAAATTAGAAGATTCAATTTATTTGGAGAATTGAGATTTAAACTAATCCGGGTTATTTCTTTTAGGAATACATGTGTCATAATTGGATATTTTAGTTAAGTAATTAGGTAGATGATTATGAGTGTACAGTTGAGTCCAGAAGGGTCATGATAGTAAAAAATAGAGTACCAAGGGTAGTAATTGGGTCTTGGGGCATTTTTAAGCATAATCAGACCCACGCGGGAGTGATTGGGCCATTTTAATAAAAGCCCACAAGCCTAAAAATGGGATTGGCATAATAAAATCAAAATGTGAGAGGGTATGTCAGCCATAGTTCATTTTAGAAAAAGTCTAGTTGCATAGGAGAACAGATGAATCAAGTGGGAGAGATTTTGGGAGTCAAGCCAAGAGGAGATTGTTGTGTTCTTAGTCAAAATCTCCATCTACATCAAAGGATCAAACTCTACGAAATTTCCAGGCAAGTAGTTAAACTTGTTTTCATTTAAATTTCCATATTACGATTCATATCATGGTGGGTGTAAACCATATTCATTTTGTCATGAGTTATTTTAGAAGAATTCATTTTTGGAGGGTATCACATGTTAAATCTGGGTTTGGCGGATTTAAGCATTAAGGGTGAAATTTACGTTTTATTGATGCAAGAATAATATCATGTGAGACTAGAATACGATTTAGAATCCATGACGTGTAGAAATTGTTGTTGAGTTCGGATTATTGAATCGAATTGAGAATTGTTATTCGAGGGGTATTGAGTAAAACACAACTTATGAACCCTTGAATTTTATTGAAAATCACTGAGGATTAATATCATATATTAGTTTTTTAATGTATTAATAGATGAAATAAATATGGTAGATGGATTGAAGTTGGAAAGCTTCGGAGTTTAAAAATGGTGGAAAAACAACTCGGGGAAGATGACTGGTATCTGGTCGATCGATCGATCAACCCAATTTGTCGATCAATCAATACATTGAGTTATGGTAAAACATGAGATTGTAGATCTTTTCATCATGGTCGCGTGGGCGCCGACCTCGTATTTTCTGATTTTTTTTGGATTTGATATGATTTTTCTCCAATAAGGTGCGCGAGACCGACATCTTTAGGAAGAAAATAATTTTGGTTATTTGGAGATGTCCGTAGATGAGTGAAGGAGTTTGAAAATATATAAAGGAACATTATTTTATCCTTGGATTAGATAGGGATGAATCTGGGGTATGATTTAGGAGTATTTATAATGAACCACACTCGATAATATATGTAAACAATATACGAACGTATTCGAATGGGAATTTTGGATGAGTTTAGCATACGGGCTGGTATCTTAACGTGGAAGTTAATTGCTAGAAATCAAATGGAACCTAATACTTAGATTCTTATGGGATGAGTATTAAGGACTATTAAATTTAATAAGGGTGTGAAACTTATTAATTGAATTTGGTGAAATGAACTCTAAAAGGTTAAAATACGGACCAATGAAGGGAGTCCTGGCATTTTGGTTAAGTGACACTATTTGGGTAAAATTAATTGAGGTGAAAGTAATTAAATTGAGGGTAAGGGTTTTGACTCCGATATTTCTCAGGCTAGTGCTATGGGAGTTAGGCACAGATTAACCAGGTTAATTTATTATAGAGATATATAATAAATTATCGAATAGTGAATTTAACGAGATGTGTTAACCTTAATAGTGGATTTTTGTGTAACAAATTCTAGAGGGTGAAGATACGGACCATATGAGTGAGTCGTAGTATTTTAGTTGAGTGACACTACTTTAATAAATTAATTAATGTGAAATTCATTAGATTAATCGGTGTAATATGAAATGTAAAGAATTTGGGGGATGAGCAAACCTATGACTTAGATCAATAGGATATGAGTGAATTACCTACTCCAATATTTTAAAGGAAAATTGACACACTTCGAGTAGTGAGGCATATTCGAAAATATACGATGAGACGTATAATTGAAATTAAATAATACGTAGGACCTTCGGGAGATATATATGCTATGTATGGAATATATGATATAGGTTGTGTGTGTACCTATACTGATTTGATTGATTTGTTATGTGTCTGACATACCTACCGTACTTGCTATCATGGGAGGTTGATTTTCAGAAAAGGACCATCATATCATTGTGTGCCTTCGGGGGGATTTAGATTGGTACCTTAAGGACATAGGACTGTGAATGACTTATTTGTGAGTTGATAAGTCAACTGACCATGGGAGCATTGGTATGTGCGTAAACCATTGGTATGGGAACTATGTTCTCCTCCAATATGTGTGATATGTATTGATACGGTTCCAGAGTGATTCAGAATCCATAGTCCTTTATACATTGCGTGATGTATCGGGACTTGGTAGCAAAGTATACATGCACGGCAGGTCCCTACCTAGGGGTGCTGTATTGTATATATATAATTAGTGTGATAAATATATATACTTGTGATTTATTCAACTACGTGTGTTTGGTAGATGATGTACCAGGACATTATAGAATAATATACTCGCACTACAACTCAACTTAGGGGTTCAGTGTTAGTATATATATAACAAAGTGATATATGTATACGTGTGATTTTATTCTACTGTGTGAGTTTAGTAGAAGAGAAAGATAATGAGATTAAAAATAACTATATTATGGAGAGAAATAAACATATAGTGAGAAATTTATGATGGGATAAAAGCACTGTTCAAAAAAGCTCGCCTAGGCTCCGCTTAGGCTTGAGGCTTGGGAGAAATGCCTCGCCTTAAGCGTTTTACGTCTTATTCTTATTAAAAGGCTCAAGGCACACTTTTTTAAAAATAAAAACACTTCACTCAAATGATATCGCCCTTTAGAGACTTTTTTTTAAAAACCGGGCCAATATATCATTCAAAACAATCAAAATGCTAATGGTATCCCAAACCTCTCTACCTCTCATCCAAAAAAACACGCGTTTTGTTTTTCTTAGTATTTAAAAAAAATAGTATTTTAATTTGCATATATTCAAACATATTTTAAGGTATGTACCATTTTAGTATTTTTAATAATCTTGTTATAGTTAAAATTGTTAAAATATATTAAAAAGGTCTAAATGCCTTTTCACGCCTTTTTACGCCTAAGGCCCGCCTAGGTTTCTAAGGCTTAAGGCTTGGCCTATCGACGCTTCGGTCACGCTCTGCATTTTTGGGAACCTTGGATAAAAGATATGGAAATTCGATAACATATTGTATGGATAATACAGGTGGGTACAATGAGTTAGTATGTAGAAGGATACTTGTTATGTCTATTTAGGTGGGGTATCTTAACTAGGAAAGGTAAAAGGAAAGCGTTAAGTGTTCACATAAGATGAGGGGTGAGCTATATCTCAAGAGAGTGCGACAATAGCTCAAATATGAAAAGTGTGCATGCATATTTAATCATTGAAATTTAACTGCTTGCTAAATATTTTCAAAATGTTTTACTTGGGCTCTGACCCATGTCAAAATCTTTTCCAAAACATTTTAGGTGTCCAGCCACAGGGACGTCCAATTTGAGGATTCTATTCAGGGATGCGTAACTGCAGCTCATGTGGAAGTTGCAGGACTTTGGTATAGACATTTCTCTTATTCATTACTAGTGTAGGAACTTTTCAGTACTCATTTGGGCATGTCGCCCTCAGATTTTGTATTTAGTTTACTTATCGGACTTTGTGTATCCAGGTTATTATTTTAGTTACTGTTGTATTTTACTATTGAACCGTTAGTTGATTCGGTTATCTTGATTTATGTTATTAATCTGTGTGCGATTCAGTTATTAGTTGTGTTGATGGTTTTATTATTATTTATTTTCTGCCTGTTGCTGATTAATGAAAGATAAAATTTGGCACCAGTCTAATTAAATTACTAGGTGGTTAGTAACTTTAAAAAATTTCGATAGTGATGCTAAGAATGAGCCATATGAGACCAACATTTTATTTTGATTACGAGCTGGACACCCAGTATTTTAGTAGGCAAGGTGTCACAGATGGTATCAGAGCATCAGGTTCTAGAGTGCTTAGAATCTGTGCGGTTCTTTAATATAGAGAATTATTATAGGATTTTTGTATTCCTTCATGTATATGACTTACATTCTCCTGCGAATAAGTATAGCTTTTGCAATTTGTATATAAGTTCGGTTGGGCTTCGTACACTAAACAACTTTGGGATGACCAACAATGTCCGTTTAAAGGACTGCATGAGGGGAGACTCAGTAGAAGGCATGGAATATTCTGGAAATGGTGATCGCGATAGAATTAACCATAATTATTATTTACGATAAACGGCATTAGGATAAACACTATGGTGCATTAGTTTCCCTAAACACCTTCGTAGAAAGCAGTGGTGCATATACAAACTCACCTAGTGTATTCGGTAAAGGGGTGGAGTTGGGGTAGAGTCCTTTGAAGAGCCATTCGTGAGGATTCGAGAAAGAGGGGGAGTGTAAAGGGTTAATGGAAAGAGACAGACCAAAGGCAATTGATTAGGGTGGAGTGCAGTGACACCCACGGTTAAATTTCAGGTACAATTTTGGCTCATAGGATTGGCGTAGTTGTGGTGGAAGCCGGGCACCACAACCATGTAGAGATACCATGGATAACGAGGAAATTAGGGTGTGTTCTAACCCCAAATCCCCTCATCAGTTGTTTAAATAGAGGGGTAAAGGAAATTCGAGTCCTACTCCAGAAGCGTAGGACAGTGGCCGGACATGAAGGAGAGTTTACTTGTTTATCGAACTTTGTACCCAATGAGGTGGATACGGAGAATAAAAAAAGGGTGTGTAAGTTGAAAATGGACTCATAGTGAAATACACAAGCGAGGATAGCAAACATTTGGCTAGAACGACGGGTGTTATTGTAGATTCGCATGTGAAACGAGTTTAGTTGAGGTATCGTAAATACAATTATAGTGTATGGTTATTCACCATTGAGTAGAGGGGCTCTCTTTAGATCCATCCGCAGGTAAGCGGTTGTGAAAACTGAGAGGATATATATATCTTATGAGGCTATCTCATTTTGAGAGGTAATATTCAAGGTATGGTTCTATCCTAAGTACGGATTGTTAAGCGATGGTGAGCGGTTACAACAAGCCTATTATATTTGTTGTTCCGGGGTAGGATGGGTATTTTTATGATGTCTCACTTAAAAGAGGTTCAAGCTCGTGATGCTAGTTTTATAAAGTAGACTTCAGAGAGTACATAGGTCTAGTTATATTGGATCCCTGTGCATAGGGAATTTTACTAATGTGATTTAGGGTATGTCGAGTTTACCGTTGAGTGGAGAAATTTAACTCATTGTTATGTAAGTGCTGAGAACTTAGTTATACTGGGAGCATAGTATCATGTGACGCCTTGAGAGATATGTGCATAGATGATTTGATTTTTGTGTTGGGAGAAAAAAATTATGATATCTTGGTCATGTGCTTGGAATGCACGGATTTCGATGATCTATAATGCTAGGGGCTAGTGCATAAGGGAAAGTTCTTTTGAACTACGTTACAGAAGGTTACACACATGGATCGTAATAAACGGTGGGAATAGCCATACGTCGTTGGATGCTAGTGCATCGATTTTAAATTTTAAATTATTAAATGAGCAGAGGAAACACTTTAAGCAGAGAGTTAATATGATATATGACTAGTGGAGCCAGGTAGTGCTACGAAGGATGCACTGAGAAATTTTTCGCACCACAAGTTAATGGGTGGGGCAGGGTCGAGAAGGAAATAATTTGCAAATTGGGGAAATCGTGAATACCCGTATGATATAGCCACGCCGAGAGTGAGGAGCTGAGCTCGAGATAAATATATTACATCCAAGACATTACTAATAATTATACTGAAATGTTTGGCTATAGTATATAGTACGGTGAGACTTTGTGTTCGCTATTCTGAGATATGATTTACATGTGCTAGTTATCACCTGAAAGAGGGTTTAGTATATATATTCGTGTATATCTGTTATCGTGTGTTGCATAATAGACTTATGAGGAAGTGTTTGTATTATTACATTTGGTCCCGGTAAGTAGGGATGTTTACTGATGAGATTCAGAGTGGATATGTTTAGTAACGAGCGAGGATATATAGCTTGTGATTGACTCGTGCTAAGATACTAGTGATAGGAAGGGGAGCTAAATGGTCGAGTATACTTTTATGTCAGGAGATGGGATTTGTGGGTACGTGTTATGGACTGAGGGACAAACGGATCTCATTGACCGACAATGCTAGGTAGTAGTGTATCGGTGGGTTCCTTGTTTGGATTTCGCTTTGAGAGACTTTCCACACCTGAAACTTAGTGCAACGTTGGAAGTGGGAAGATGTTTTGTCACTAGCAATAGTTTTGGTACCTTGGCTATTATGCATTCAGGTAGTTATAACTGGAAATTGAAAGTTCCATTACAATTTAAGACTAGTGGAGCCAGGTAATCTTTGTGCAGTTATGCACGGGTATAGGGTGTATGGGCGCCTTGTACAATTAATGTAATTTTAATAAAATTCGCGATTAGATGGGGTAAAAATATGTGTAGCGATCTTAGAGACATGTGAGTAAGTAAGTATTCGAGGATTGGAGTACTTGACTCATCTTAATTTCAAGGACAAAATTCCTTTGTAAGGGGGGAGTATGGAACACCCCGTATTTTGAGGATAAATAATTTATCTAATTTGGATAATTAGAATTTAAACTAAATTCATGATTTGGAGAAAGTATTTAAATTGGAGAATTTATTTAAATAGGAAGATTCAATTAATTTGGAGAATTGAGATTTAAATTAATTCGGGTTATTTCTTTTGAGAATACATGTGTCGTAATTTGAGATTTTAGTTAAGTAACTCGGATGATGATTATGAATTTACGGTTGAGACAAGAAGGGTCGAGATAGTCAAAATAGAGTACCAAGGGGTAGTAATTGGGTCTCGGGGCATTTTTAAGCATAATCGGACCCACACGGGAGTGATTGAGCCATTTTAATAAAGCGCACAAGCATAAAAAGGGGATTGACATAGTAAAATCAAAATGTGAGAGGGTATGGCATCCATAATTTATTTTAGAAAAACCTTAGTTGCATAGGAGAAAATAGGAATCAAGTGGGAGAGCTTTTAGGACTAAAGCCAAGAGGAGATTAATGTGTTCTTAGTCAAAATCTCCATCTACATCAAAGGATCAGACTCTACGAAATTTCTAGGCAAGTAGTTAAACTTGATTTCATTTAAATTGCGGTATTGCAATTCATATCATGGTGGGTTTAAACCATATTCATTTTGGGATGAGTTATTATAGCAGAATTCGTTTTTGGAGGATATCACATGTTAAATCTGGGTTTTGGGGATTTAAGTATTAAGGGTGAAATTGATGTTTAATTGTTGTGAGAATAATATCATATGAGGATAGAATATGATTTAGAATTGAAGACCTGCAGAAATTGTTGTTCAATTCGGATTATTGAATCGAATTGAGAATTGAAGACCTAGAATTTTAATGAAAATCACTGAGGATTAAAATCATATATGTTTTTGAACAAGTTTATTGATGAAATAAATATGGGAGATATAGTAATCGAGGTCTGGATTGAATTTGGAGATCGTCACTGTTTAAAAATGGTGGCAAAAGCACTTGGGGAAGATGACTGGTATCTAGTCGATCGATTGATCGACCCAATTCATCGATCGATCAATCCCTTAAGTTATTGTAAAATATGAGATTTCATATCTTTTCTTCACGGTCACGTGGGCGCTGACCTCATATTTTTCTAATTTTTTTGGATTTGATATGATTTTTCTAGGATAGGGTGCGCGAGACCGACATCTTTAGGAAGAAATAAATTTGGGTTATTTGAAGATGTCCGTAGATGAGTGAAGGACTTTGAAAAAATATAAAGGAACATTACTTTATCCTTGTGTTAGATAGGTATGAATCCGGGGTATGGATTTGGGAGTATTTATAATGAACGATACTCGATAATGTTTGTAAAAAATATACGAACGTATTCAAATGGAAATTTTGGATGTGTTTAGCATACGGACTGGTATCTTAAGGTGGAAGTTAATTGATAGAAATTTAATACGGGTGTCAAACTTATTAAACGAATTTGGTGAAATGAATTCTAAAAGGTTGAAATACGGGCCAATAAAGGGAGTCTTGGCATTTTGGTTGAGTGACACCACTTGGATAAAATTAATTGAGGTGATAGTTATTAAATTGAGGTTGGGGCTTTGAATCTGATATTTCTCAGGCTAGTGCTACGGAAGTTAGGCACAGATTAGTCAATTTAATTTACTATAGAGATATATAATAAATTATCGAATAGTGAATTTAACAAGAGGTGTTAACCTTAATAGTGGATTTTTGTGTAAAAAATTCTACAGGGTGAAGATACAGACCGTATGAGTGAGTCGGAGTATTGTAGTTGGGTGACACTAATTTAATAAATTAATTAACGTGGAATTGATTAGATTAATTGGAGTAATTTGAAATGTAACTAATTCGGGGGATGAGCAAACCTATGACTTAGATCAATAGGATATGAGTGAATTACCTACTCCAATATTTTGAAGGAAAATTTACACAGTTCGAGTAATGGGGGGTAGTCAAAAATATACGATGAGACTTATAATTGAAATTAAATAATACGTAGTATCTTCAAGAGATATATATGTTATGTATGGAATAATGATATAGGTTATGTGTATACCTATAATGATTTGTATGATTTATTATGTGTATGACATACCTACCATACTTTATATCACAGGAGGTTGATTTTCGAAAAAGGACCATCATATCTTTTTGTGCCTTTGGGTGGATTTAGATTGTTACCTTCATGATATAGGACTGTGAGTGACTTATTTGTGAGTTGATAAGTCAGCTGACTATGGGAGCGTAGGTATCTGCATGACCCATGGGTATGTGAACTATGTTCAACTCCAATATGTGTGATTTGTATTAATACAGTTCGAGAATGATTCGAAATTCGTAGTCCTTTATACAATGCGTGATGTCGCAGGACTTAATAGCAAAGTATGCATACAAGGCAAGTCCCACCCTAGGGGGTTTGTATTATATATATATAATTAGTGTGATAAATATATATACTTGTGATTTATTCTACTACGTGTGTTTGATAGATGATGTACCAGGATATTATAGCATAATATACCCGCACCGCAACTTAGCTTAGGGGTACAGTGTTGGTGTATATATAACAAAGTGATATATGTATACGTGTGATTTTATTTTACTGTGTGAGTTTAGTAGAAGAGAAAGATAATGACATTAAAAATAACTATATTATGGAGAAAAATAAACATATACTGAGAAGTTTATAATGGGATAAAAGACATGGAAATTCGGTAACATATTGTATGGCAAATTAGGGTGGGTACAATGAGTTAGTTTGTAGAAGGACAGTTGTTATGGCTATTTAGGTGGGGTATATTAACTAAGAAAGGTAAAAGGAAAGCATTAAGTGTGCACATTAGATGAGGGGTGAGCTATGTCTCAAGAGAGTGCGACACTAGCTTAAATATGAAAAGTGTGCATGAATATTTAATCATTGAAATTTAACTGCTTGCTAAATATTTTCAAAATGTTCTACTTGGGCTCTGACCTGTGTCAAAATCTTTTCCAAAACATTTTAGGTGACCAGCAATAGGGACGCCCAGTTTGAGGATTCTATTTAGGGATGCGTATCTGCAGCTCAGGTGGAAGTTGCAGGACTTTTCTATAGACGTTTCTCTCATTTATTCCTAGTGTAGGAGCTTTCCAATACTCATTTGGGCATGTCGCTCTCAGTTTTTGTATTTAGTTTACTTATCGGACTTTGTGTATCCATGTTATTGTTTCAGTTACTGTTGTATTTTACTATTGAACCGTTAGTTGATTCGGTTATCTTGATTTATGTTATTCATCTGTGTGGGATTCAGTTATTAGTTGTGTTTATGGTTTTATAATTATTTATTTTCCGCCTGTTGTTGATTAATGAAAGCTAAAATTGGGCACCAGTCTATTTAAATTAATAAGTGGTTAGTAATTTTAAAAAAATTCGACATTGATGCTAAGAATGAGCCATATGAGACCAACATTTTATTTTGATCACGGGATGGCCACCCGATATTTTAGTAGGCGGGGTGTCACTTCCCCCAGCTGTAGCAGTACATCAATTTTATTATTCTATGTAGGTTCCATATCGTTCATTAATAAGGTTCAACCCATTTACTACTCTCGAAGTATTTGGTCCCACTTGCGTTGGGACCAAATCAAAATATTAACAAAATTAAAAAATAATCAATTTAGCGAGAAAGTAACTCCCCACTCTACTATAGAAATAGTGGGAAGCTAGTGATCTTCTTCTAATGAACATAGGTCACAAGGACATGTCACCAACTCAGTTTTCACCCACTTAGGGATCCTACGTTCTGTTCTAAGCTCATCCAAAGAACCCTTGTCAATGATATACACCATCGTAAAAACTCATAAAGGAAAATACAATAAAGGATTCTTACAATAAAGGCAAGTACTAATCATCAGTTCTCTCTCTAACAGCGAAGCAAGAGCTCAACGGTGAAAAAAGGAGTTTGGAATTCAAGATGGGACAAGATTGAGGGGGGAGGGACCTTTTATAGGAGTGGTAACGTCTATTAAGCTCCAAACTTTGAAATGATTAAGTGTACCATCGTTTTAGATATCGATGGCATCTCGATTCCTCAGACACCTAAATGACTAGTGTACCCCCAGACGATTCTCTATTTTTCAAACAATTCACAAAATTTCCACCGCCTTAACATGACAAGCTCAAATTCACAAGTCTCATAAATCAGAATCCGACCATATTATCCTAGATAGCCGAGAAACTCCTAATTGAGAATACTCTATCATTCTTATCAAGAATGAAGTATTGGGGGCTTTTTTGTAACCTAAAATAAGTAGACCACGTGGACCAATAGTGAAGTGACACATGTCATCATGATTAGTGGACTCTCAAACAATGCGTGAATAGGGTCGGTTCAGTTATCTTACTGGTCGGCTACCTAGCCGAGCAGTCCCATGAAAATGAACAGTCAGTCAAGTGAACTGACACATGTGGGAAATCTCAACAAACATTATGCACATGCGCGAGAATAATATCCAACTGCCTATTATTGTGTAAAGATATAAATACCTAATATATATAAAGGTATTCCATATTTTTAACTTCCAACTACTATAAATAGGTCATGGTATCTCTCAGCTACGGACAACTGAAAACGTTTCTCTAAACCCTAGAGATATCTTGAGAAAGTTATACAAACTCTAAAAATACTAGTGGCAGTTGCACCCGTGGATGTAGGCACCATATCGGACTGAACCAAGGTTACATATGTTGGTTTAATTGAGCTAAGAGTATTCTAAATTAGTAAACCAATTTCAGACACCAACACTCACAAACATCATATTTATCTCAAATTAGTTACCCATTTTCTAGTAAAAAAATTTCATTTAATATCTTAGATTTGAATAAGTAAATAACAATGAATAGTAGATTTATCCAATAGTTTATTTACTATAACCATTATGTTAAAGCAATTCTTGAGATGTAAATATTAACTTAGTGCGTAGTATGCGTCACAAAATTTACAAGTGAAATTGTATATATCTTTTAATGTCTCGATGATTATAATGGAACACACTAGTTTAATTATCACCAAGGATTACACTCAAAAATTAAAAACACTATGAATTTGTGTAAGTCACTTCAGACATGCATGCATAACGAGTAAATGTAATTGGAAACAAAGTCTTCCACATGTTAGTGATGTAATACATTTATATAAAACGATAAAACATAATCTCATGAAAGGATATTATTTTCTAAAGAATGTGAAAATGTAAT
Organism: Sambucus nigra; assembly: GCA_949130495.1. Taxonomy (NCBI): domain Eukaryota; kingdom Viridiplantae; phylum Streptophyta; class Magnoliopsida; order Dipsacales; family Adoxaceae; genus Sambucus; species Sambucus nigra. The sequence goes on along the minus strand of OX422217.1, from coordinate 32,579,966 downwards.
CTTTTTCACTATGTAAACTCATGTTATCCCTATGATCATTCAAGGACTTTTTAGGATCGAAAATGTATGAACGGATGATAAAGGAACACCACAAAATGATTTTATATTTGAAGAAAGGATGAACTTTTGAAGAGTAACTTATTTTTCTTCTCTGATTTTCTTTGGAATTCTTTGCAATTTTTGAATTCATTTATTTCTATTTTTCTTTTCTTTTCTGTATTTTATTATCTTCCTTTGTTTTTTTAGTTCAGTCCCTATTTCACTTTGCATTTATTTTTGAATCAATTTCCAAGGTGTTGATGAAACGATTGAAATGATGAGGCAAATTGCCTTTGATAAAAAGTTAGGTTAAAACATAATTTTCGAATTTTGTTTCGTAAAATATCGTATCACCATTCTTTAGTCAACAGTCAAAAGAACAATACTGAGATTACCAATGACTTAAAAACTTTTTTCAAAAGAATAATGAATAAGTCTATACATCACTCATAATATTAGAGAGAACACAAATCTTACATGGTAAGTGTACCTATTCATCTTTAAATTTGTCGAGTCATTTAGGCTTTAACAATTATGCAAGTATAATTCGTGTTATGGATAAGTTGTCAATATATGAATCTTATGAATTAATAAAGCATAATAGTGATGGTAAATAAACTAAAGATCTATTTAGACAAGTCAATCCTTAGATATATTGGATGCTTTTTTTATTTATTTAAAAGAATGAGGTATCTTAGAAAGTAAAATCTATAAAAGAAATAAAAACTTTAGGCAAAAAAACCTAAAAAAGATGAAAGAAAATATTTTGATTTTTTTTAATTGAAATGATTATAGTTGGTTTCACTGAGAAATTTTTGCCAATAATCAGTTAACGAAAATTTTATTTATTTAATTTTTTTTTAAATTTCTTAATGAAGGAAAAATAAACGTGATGTATGCAAATACATTATGAAACCCCCTAACTAAAACCTTACATTGTCCTCAATGTTATTTAACAAAAATATTAAATTCAAGTGATACAGAGATGTTATTAAATTTGGGGTGATCCTCGAATATGAAGTTCAATAATCTTGTAGATTATGTTAGCAACAAGAAAAATAAATATCTTTTTTTAATTGTTTAATAAAAGATGTACAAAGTAAAAAATATCATCATGGAATTTACCATAAAGTAGAAGATGAAATTTTTTGGGGTCCACCAAGAAAAGATGTTGACTTTGTGGGATTAAGAATGGACTCCCACAATTTTTCGTGCCTCCCGAAAAATAAGAGTTACGTTTATGCAACGGGTCGCCTGCTTTGGGCGGAAAATTTGAACCATCACAAATTTTTGAATAAATATTTTTTTGGGTTATAAATGGTTCACATGAAATGGGGTAGGTACAATCGAGAGAAATAAGCGTGGTGTCGCTCGATTACAAAACCAGTCCAATTCCAAAAAAATCAACACGGTCTCCTCCGAATTTTTCTAATTGAATTGGGGGGGGGGGGGGGGGAGGTCACATGTTAGAAAAATTACCATCATAGAAAACATTTTGAGTACACATTCCTCAAGAGTAATTGGATTAAAATCGTCGAGACTTTCTTCCAATTCTTGTGGTAGATCTAATGGTTCGATAATGGTCAGAAAAAATAGTGGCGAAAGAATTTCAATTTTTAAAAATTCATCAAGTGTGGCTTGATTTTAACAAGAATTAAAGGCACTCTTAATAAATTTATATTTTAAAAAGGATTGATATGGAATAGAGATTTTTGAATCTGTAATATCTCCGAAAGAAGAGTTTAATTCATTTGAAGGTGCCTCTAATCCAATAACGTCATCATTTTCTAATATTTCTGAAATTGGAAGCAACTCTATGACGGATATTTCTATTTCATTTAAGCTTTGGGTCGTTAGGGACATGTTTTCTCCAAAGATGTCAATCGTTGATCAAAATCCTCTTATTCTTCACATGGTTCTAAATATTCCATATTTAAAGTTTCGAAATAATGATGTTCATGTCTTGTATTTTGACGACTTTGAAAGTAATCACCAAAATACATCAATTTTGGTGCAAATTCTTCATTATCAACATTCCAAATGGCATTATTCTAACTATTAACAAATTTTTCATAATAACAATCTTGAAAATTATTATTTTTATTATAATAATTTGGAAAACAATTATTATAATAATTTTCACTACCATTATTATGAAAATTTTGTGACCCATTATTATAATATTGTTTTTATAAGTTCCCGAGTATTGATTTTTAGAATGTTATAAATATTCACCGAAAGACATCGGTGGTGGGGAACTTAGAAAATTATTATTATAATAATACTGCGAACCATTATCGATACTATTAGAACTATTGAGAGACTTAAATGAAGACAGTTACAAAAGTTTGGTTTCCGAGAGTTTCCAAGCACGTGCACTTTAATTTTTCTCTTGGATGCCAAATGGTTGCGGTACCTACACAAACAATTAAAACAAAATATGTACGAAAATATGTACAAATAAATAAATAAATTATATTTTGAAACAAAACACTCCAAGACAACGATGCCATTTTGATTAAGTGCGTTGTTGGGATCAAATCAATAAATAAATTAAGTTTTCAAGCAAATCATTCCCCGACAACAAAACCATTATGATTTATTGCATTGTTAGGATCAAAGGAATAAATTAATAAGTTTAAAAAAATCATTCGCGGGTAACAAAGACATTTTAATTGAGTGCGTTGGCGAGTTCAAAGAAATAAATCAATTAAGTTTTAAAGCAAATCATTACCCGACAACGATTGGCCAAATACAGAGCGTCGTGTAAATACGCTTGTTGATGTCATCGGCTTTGCACCTCAATACAAAAAACCTAAACTTTAACTACACTTGTTTTATATGTATAGTGGCAAGTTCAGATATTCAATCCACAGATAATGTTGTTTAAAATTTAATTGATTTATTACTCGAAAAGAAAGTAAAGAAAATGACTTCTGGGTTTTGAAATATTTTATACTACAATTAATCTAGGAGAATATTTAAACTAAATTAATTTACAACTATACAAACTGTAGGTTGAGAATTAAATCCCGCACCGAGGAATACGCATCATAAATAGTTACATAGTTAGACATATTTTTAAACGTGATTAATACCCATTTAAACAATTATTTAAACCAGTAGTGTCACTCCCCAAACTTTCATAAAAGTCTAAAAATGAGTTTGGCATCTACAATATTGCCAATATTATACACACAATATCACAAATATGGTGCATACATGATATAACCCATTGAGATCCCTAGGTGTAAATTCAGAAATAATCAACCTGTTGAAACCGATATATTTCATCATACCTTTTTTTCATGAAATGTAATATATTAAGAAAGAGCAGAACCCAAGAAACAGACACAAAAAGAAAACCAGACTGGAACAAACCGGCTACCAACACCCCAACACACAACCACTCAAACAAACTAAAGCCCAAACACACAAGGGCTAACACAACCAACTAACCCACCTAAACAAAACAAACCCGAACCAAACAATATCACAAGAAAGATAAACCTGGAAAGCTCTAGAAGCACACACGTCACAAACATCACAACTCACTACACGTGTAAAACATTCAAACCACTAGACCAAAACCACTTACTAAAAAAAACGTCCACAAAAACTCAAAACCACAAACCAGCAGTAGAGACACTTCAACTGAGCTAAGCTATGAATTACCCATATCGAAACTGCTATACCGACAACCCACAACTAGATAAAGCCAATCCATAACTACAAGCAATGTTCTAGGAACCCAAACCACAACAACGAACACATAGAACACTCATAATGCCATGAGATCTTCATCATAGGAGCAGAGAAAAAAGAAATAACAAAAGATAGCCTCTAACCATAATCAATCCAAATCCATCTCAGGCCTGATCCCCCAACAAAACAAAACAAAGACAAATACAAAAATCGATCCTTCAAATCCTCTTTAAAACCAAGAAAACTATAACCAACATCAACCCACTCCAAAGACCTCATAGAACGACCATGCAGGCATGGATCAACATCAATGAAAAGAATGGGAGAGCATCTTCAAAGGAGTAATCTCAAACACCAAGCATACCTCAACTAGAGGCAAAGCAACAGACATCAAGATGCATGCAAGCTCAAAAGGACACTGGCATAATTCCAATTTTAGGCCCTAGTTACTACAAATCATAGCATTCTCTTGATTTTTCTTGAATTTACCCCATTTATACGTGCTATCATGAACAAGATTCTCAATTTTTTCCATAAGATAATTTCCATAAAGCTGAAAATTATTGTAGATGATTTCATTTCTGGTTCTCCAAATTGTATAAAATGAAATGGATAGGCATAGCTTGAGTATCATAGTTTTCAAATCATGACCATTCTTGTTAAGAAACTTGACTTCTTCCTTAAAATTTTTAATACTTATATTCTCCCCACAAAGTTTTAAAACATCTCCCAAAACTTGATTTGTTACCTCACATTCAAAGAAAAGATAGATCCTAGTCTCTTTTCCTCTTCCACATATAACACAGGCATCCTCACTAAAAATTCCCCATTTTAATATTTAACTTTAGTCCTCAATATGTCAAGACAAGTAATCCACAAAATAAAAACACAATTTTGAACCCTTTTTTAGAACTAGAGAGTTTTTGCCCAAGGAATAATAGATTTATTATCTCTAATACTTTCATAGGTACTCTTGAAATTAAACTTCCCATCTTTAGTTAAAACCCAGGAAACCCAGTCTTCACTGTTATGATTAGGAACAATTCTTGTTTTTTCCATATCCTTCAAATCATTAGAAACCAGTCTAGGAAATTCCCATCTATTATTACTAATGTAGATCTTAGCTCTAGCCAGCTTTATACTTGCAGCATCATACACAATTCTATCCCCATAAAAATCCAATAGAGGACCATTTTCATGCCAATTTTCAATCCAAAAGAAAGTCCCCATACCATTCCCAATGTGATATTTGATGAAATTCCTGGTATGTTCTCTCAATCTCCAAAGATTTCTCCAAGTCTAAGAAGCATCATACCACAACGAAGCAACTACAAACCCAAGGTGAATTCATTAATCTCTACTTAATTAAAATTACCTAAAAAGTATTTTTAAATAATTAAATAAAACAATGTGTGAGAAGAAATAATTTTTAGAGGAAAAAAATAATTTTTAATGTGAATAAACTAACTATGAGAATAATTAACTAATTTGAAAGCATTTAAACTAATTAAAAATCAATTGAATAACATAACAATTTATTAAAATTGAAAATATATTACAGACTACAACAAAAAATGAGCTACACTACACTACTCTAAAAATTTGGTCATTTATCCTGATCCCAAATGACTCCTTATATAGGTGAAGAAAACTAAACTCAAGGGTAGAATTGGATTACAAAATTATTTCGCCAATGGACATTATTTAAACAAAAAGGAAACAACAAAGAGGAACAACACTCCCTTGTATTCTACCGAAAATGGGAATTGAGTATGGGCAGGTGAGTGTGGGAAGAAAGCTGCATGGGGTTTGGTAGAAACAAACAAAAGAAAGAATAAAAAAACACAAGTGGAAGAAAAGAGTTATGGGTTAAATAATAAAGGAAAAAGAAGAATAAAAGAATAATAAATAAGAAAGGGAATTGGGAATCTCAGATGGTGGATCTGTGCAGGGTGTGGCGGCGCCTTGTACAAGATGGTTTTGGGCATGGGATTGGATGGCTTTGGTGCTGCCACGTGGCGCCTTCCTGCCATCCACGTGGTGTGCTGGGAGATAAATCGAAAATAAAAAAATAGGGGGGTGGTTCAAACTCGGGACCTCCCCTACCACACAAGTCTCTCTTAACTAATGAGCAAAGGAGGCCATTCAATAAATATAAGACACCCAATAATATATAAACACTACTTTGAACCCAGATTTCCTTAATTACGAATTGACCCAAAAATTTCATATCTTCTTCATAGTACCTCGGATTTGCACACCGCAATAACCGACGTGACCCACATTTCAGGGCCAATAATATTTCAACGGTGCTCGGGTTATGGGGTCTGACTTAGGGTTTGACCCAGGACCTTGACTTTTGACTTTCTTTCGGGTCCAACTTTACACGCTCATAATTTCTTTATTTGATATCAGATTAACACGTCATTTAAACCCAAATGGTCCTTGATTTGCGGCCGATTATTTCACCGAATAGTTCGAGTTTAAAATTGGTCATCTTAATTTACCATTTTGCCCCTGAAAGTGCGTACATGAATGTTTCTTGATCTGATTGCTTCCTGACTTCACCATTAGCATCGTAAACCCCGTAAGTACTCAAATAAACCTTGCTAAAGCGATCATCCATGAATATTAAGGTTATACGGTAAATAAGTATAAAACGTTGATTTAACGAGTATGGGATTGAAATATTGCAAAATAAAAGGGGTAATAAAATGCAATATGTGACACTAATCAATAGATATTCCAGAAGGAACAGTAAAAATCATGTTTATCATGACCAACCGAAACACTCATTCATATTGCTTTGAGGTCGATGCCATCGACGAAAAAATCGTAGGATCCACGATCTGGTAATACGACATGTGGAAATTTCTCGACAAAACCTCTAACCATCATTTTCCTCCTCCAACTCTATAAAAGAGGGTTTGACAGAATACATTTATAGTTATCACCGAAGACGAGACCTTTGAGATAATGGAAAAAATCCATAGCGGCGAATGTGGCCTACAAATGAGTGGACACAAACTCTCCCATAAACTACCCAGACAATTATACTAGTAGACTACTATGCAAAACGATTGCACTGAGTACGTCAAGAGATGCCTCAAATGCCAATTGTATGCCCCATAACAACATCTGCCTCCCTGAGAGCTTTATTTCGTGACCTCACCCTGGCCTTTTTTCACCCGGGGATAGATACCATAGGGAAGGTAACCCCTAAGGCATTTACTAAGCACGAACTTATCCTAGTCACCATCGACTACCTCACTGAATTATTCGAGGTTGAATCTTACACAGTGTTAAATGCTAAGAAAATAGATAAGTTATTGCGGTGAAACATCATCTTCCACTTCAGTATACCCCATGAGCTGGTATCAGAAAATGGGTCCCACTTCAAGAGAGAGGTCTCAAACTTGTTGCACGAATATGGCATTACTCGACATAAGTCATCCACATACATTCGTCAAACCAACGAAGCAATCGAAGCTGCTAAAAAATGCCAAAACAATATCATCAAGATGACCGAAACCTACATTTACTGGTCCGAGAAAATCCCTTACACCCTATGGGTTATCTTACTACAGAATGAAACTCCATCGGGGCCACCCCTATTAACTAGTTTATGTCATGGAAGCAGACCTACCCATCGAACTCAAGGTACCCTCACTAAGGGTTATGATCGAAATCTAGGTAGCCAAAACCAATTGGGTCCAAGACCTATACGATGAACTAGCTTTCCTTGACAACATAATGCTAAAGGAAGCTTACTCTAACCATGAATACCAATAGCATATCGCCTGGGCTTTTAAGAAATGTGTCAAGAAGATAAACATCCAAGAGGCCGACTTAGTCCTAAAAGAGAATCTCAAACCTGCTTGGACTCCTAGAGGTAAATTTGAACCCAACTGGTGAGAACCCTATCTAGTCACTAAAATAAACATTGGAGGGTCAACTACCTTTATTGATGTCAATGGAGTTACATTTTCCCAACCCTTCAATGTCGATTGATTGAAGAAATTCGTTCCTTAAGCCTACTAATGGTGAAAAGGAAAATACCTATTTTATCACCAAAACAATCGATCGTAGAGATAAGGAAAGACTATGCAAGCCCAAAAACATCACCATCCCTACATAAAAAATCCCACTTGAGTCATCAATTGTTCATTTGAAAACAACTAAAACACTTTAAGGCACCAATATTTTCCTTTTTTCGTTTAGAGAGAACTACGTAGACCCGATTCTTCGCTATATTTTTATTGCAAACATTTCTATACAGACACCCAATTATCTTTTAATCGGAGATACGTAGGCAACCTGAGATATCACTTTTTGCCCAGTCTAAATAAACACCAAAAACCCCAATGTTATGGGGAAAACTTGATTATGATCATTATGCCCTCATTGCCAAAGAAAGGACATTGTTTAATCAAACTAAACGTCAAATGACAAAGCAGTGTTCTAAGACATTTTAAACAGTCCCGCAGGGTCATCATTATTTAAGCTAAACACAGTGGGTAATACCGAAGAAAAAATAAAAATGGAAGGACCCTCAAAGGGGAAAATGCACTATCCTTATACACTTCTCCCCATAAAAAAAACACCAAAACATTCCTATCTCCTCCAAATCACCCCACATCCGAGGCCAAAGATCATCAAAATAGGTAGACTTCCCAAGGGATATTCTATGAAAATCGTGTCATTCCAGTCCCCATACCACTCCCATATCAAACAGCCCATGATCTGGGAAAAAGACCAAGAGATACAGTTTTCCCAAGGTCTCACCAAAAAACAACACCCTATTCTTGGCAAAAGGACTTCACTTCAAATATAAAAAGGCTACGCCAAAAGTCTCTCGCCCTCCCACAAATTGAAAGAGGGGGAGATTTCCCCTCCTGGTTCAACATTCGTTCAAACAGTGTGTCTTGACATTAAACATACAAAATTTGTCTCTCTCTTAAATAAAATTCTCAAAAATAAGGGGAACCTTTATTTCCATACCCTTCTTCTTATACTGTTATTATGATTATTATTGTTGTTGTTGTTGTCGTTATTATTGTTATTAGTAGTACCACTTAAAAATAAAAGGGCTTTAACCCGATTGTGTCCAAACTTATGTCATTCATGCATAAAGTAAATACTAAAACTAGATCCTCGAAGGGGGGATTATCCTTATTTTTTACATCGATGTATGAAATGAGAATCCCCATACAAAACACAAATGCATTGGGGACTCCCCATGTTCCTCATATAGGAATATACTTCCCATATATATATATATATATATATATATATATAATCTTAAGGAATGCCCTTGCCTTAAGGCACGGGATAGAACCATAATACAAGACAAACATAAAAAACCATAACAAACTCTCACCGGCACAACCACCAACACATCCAAACAAATATGAATCAATTATATACATTAGGATTTAGGACATAAAATGTTAGATATAATTTGGAACACATAAGATTGTACTAAAAGTACCACAAAATAAAGATTAGCACAAATATACCAAAAGTAATGTATTAATTGCGTATGACCCCATTGTAAGTTTCGTCACTGACGATAATCTCCACATGTAATCTAAAACACAGAAAAAAAGTCGGTGTGAAGATAATTTCAGCTAAATATTGTAGCAATAAATTCAGTTGCATACAAAAAACAAAATTTCATTAGAAAAAATGTATTGATGTCATGGTTATTTAAAATAGGAAATGGTATCTTTTTGTTTAGGGTAAGAGGGAAAAAATTACCTCAAGGGGTTCATGTTCAATAAAAAGCAAAGTAACAAATTTATCCTTGTACTCCCAATAAAGTTACAATATGAATGTCAGCCTTAATTTAAGACCTTGAAGGTCCTGTACATTCCTTGGAACATAAATATTGTTATTTAGTGGACATCAAGGAAAAATGTGATGAAACTTTAATTTTTTTCCTACAACCTGGCCATATCAGCCACCTAAATATTCATCACATCAACAGACAAATATCATAACACTCAATATCTGAATCCACATATATATAAGATAAAAAAATATACACATTAAACGAATATAAAAATTTATTAAAATATATTACTGTCCATAAATATATTCATAGACAAAAATTTTAACAACCAAATTTTGTAGTGGAATATAACTTTATTAGTAAATCCTAATCATTTAAATTAGAGTTAGATCCCAAGAAACACCTCTCCATGTCCCTAATCATAAGGCAATAATCAATGAGCACCAACTGTTTATTTTAACAACCTTAACTTTATGAATAAGAAAAGAAGAACAAACTTGCGAAGTAAAAACAAATGATATCTAAATGCAGTTCTCCCTCAATAATCTATATGCAATCGGATAAAAAAGAAGGCCAATAAACCTATATCTACAGTTATTACACTAAAACAATCCAACTCTGGTAAATACTAAAATTGTTGACCACTGTCAAACATACCAATTTGGTATGAAATTTGTACGATAAAAATGTAACAAATAAGTAGATTTTCGAAGTAAAGTTGATAAATAACAAATACATAAATAACACTAATAAAAAAGTGAAAAAAAAGTTTAACTCGTGTGCGCCATGCCACCATAAGAAATAATAAAACATCGTGTGCGCAAGGCCGTCATAAGAAATGAAAAAATTGATTGTGTCCCACCACCATAAGAAATAGTAAAAATCCAGTACACTGCGCCACCATAAGGAATAATAAAAATTATGTACATCGCTCCACCATATGAAATAGTAAAACTCGTGTGCGCTGTGCCACCACACAGAATAGTAAAACTTCTGTGCGCAAGCCGTCACAAGAAATGGTAAAACTCGCGGGCGAAGCCCCATTATACGAAATAGTAAAATTATCTCTTTTAACTTTAGTCAAGATACAGATCTAGAATGAAACACAAATTACCAAAACTTTAAAATCGCATAACTTCAAAACCAATTTTGCTCCAATAAATACTAAAACTGATAACCATTGCCAACCATACCAATTTAGTATAGAATTTGTACAATAAAAACATAACAAATAACTAGATTTTCTAAGTAAAGTTAATAAATAACAAAGATATCACATTTGAGTTATCTAATGGTAGACAACATAGAATAAAAAAAGGCTCACTCCATTATCAAGACATTCATGGGCACATCATAAACACAACCTTTTAGTTACTTAAATAAGGATATGATGTTATTGTAGGTCCTATTGAAGGCATCTTTAATAAAAAAAATGATATGTATATTAACACCAAGTTGTGAAAAAATTAGCATCCCAAATAAAGTAACACAACAAATTCTCCTGGATTTATGGCCAAGTTAAAAAATGCACATAATGAAACCAATCTTTAATAAAGAAAATGATAATATCAAAACCAATAAAAGAAGTTTGAAAAAAAAAAGATCATCATCTGGGCCTTTACTCATCCACGGGATAAGATTTTCTCTCACACACATATGGTCTATTCGACATATGGAGAGTATCAAATGGTGTTACTGTTAACAGTAACACCAAGCATATCAATTTTTTAAACCAAAAATAAAGTTTTTAATAGTTTCAAAATTGTAACAAAATCATGAAACACAAAGAGAGAATGGAGTGAGGGGAAAAGACAAATATTTTTAGAAAACTTTAAACACAGATAAGCACACATGAAAAGAGAAAATTACCTAAATTTAGCACAACAAGGAAAACTCTAGTAGCATTCATTTCATTTAGCAACTTTACTAAGCCATTTCACAATATGTAATAATAATTCAATCACTGTCAAAAAACTAAAAGAAAATGAACAAACCTCTAAAAAATAATGTGTATATCACAGCATTCAGTAGCTAGACCAAAACTAAAAAAAAAAAGATTACTTCTCTAAAAGAAATCATATTCGCAAACATTGAAAAACTTGGTATTTTCTTAATCTGCGGTGAACATACACATGTTTCCACTCATATGTTTAAATGAAATATAAAATCCTCACTGCAGTTCTTTATTCACAAACAATACATAATTTTGTAGGGATATGTTCATAATAGCAAAAAAAGTCCTCTTTTGAACGAACTTAAAAAATACTTAATTGACAGTGAATGTATAAAATATTGAAAAATAAGAAGAAATTAACCAAGACAAACTGCTTTTTTTCCTTTCACCTATTTTAACCAACAATATATATTCAGCTAGACACAATTGATCGAAATGAAGATTCTTTGTAGTTTATATGACTCAGATGCCAAAAGAAATTTTTAGATATACATACACAAATGTCTTCAAGATGGAATGTCTTAAAACCATTAAAACCCAAACTTCCTACCAAAAGTTTCAAAGAACGTACCAAATGAACCATAAGCTTTTGAATCCATAGCAACTACAATAAAAAAACTTGGGATATGTCTCTTAAAAGGTATCAGAATACGAAGAGCATTAATTTATTTATTTATCCATTTAAATGTGCAATGCCCAAAGTGAAATAAAATCCAATCCTTAGAGTTGCACCAATACTATGGTGTAATTCCTAGCCCATATATTAGGAAAAAATAAATAGCAGCCCAAATAACATTATGTTCCCCGTAATCAATAACTCAAATAATAGTTCCTAAGATTTGAATATTTTATATTTCTTTAATAAACTATGATAATATATCAATGGAGAAAGATGAAAAATATAAAAGTCTTAAAGCAACACACTAAATAAAAAAAAAAACTCTACAGCTCACATGCCTGAAAGAACATATACCTTAAATGGAACTCAATTAAATGGCATAATCCATTAACTTGTATTACAAAAAATGAATCAAGCTAGAACCCTAAACACAATATTTATGAAAATTTAAACAGAGTAACCTCAACTTACAAATTATTAATGGAGGCAAAAGCTTAGTTGAGAAATCAAATTTCTTAAAAAGCCAAACATAATCATAGATATAATCCAAATAATCATCAACTAGATTATAAATCCAAAGATTATACCCACAGAACATAAAATGTGAATTCAACAATATATAAGAAAAAATCAAAAACCAAATATGTAGTGAGATATTAGTTTACGGACATGAAGTTATTGTGAAATCAAATAGTAAACAAAGACATACACTCTGCTAAGATCTATATCGCAAATAGAATAAGTATTTCAAATATCAAGAACCAATTAAAAGGTAAATTCAAATGCCAAGGAATTAAAATGTAATACCCCGTATTTCTAAGTAATATTGGTTTAATTAATTCGATTTTTTTTTATTATAAGTGTTTCGTGATTTAAGGAATTTAAGGGAATTAATTAGTAAATGATTGTTAAAAATATTCATTGAGTGGGATACTGATTAATATCGATGGAGTATAATTACTAAGTGAATAGTAATGATTATTTTACGTCATAGATAGTAATAGTGATATAGCATTATTTTATCTCAACTGGTAGTAGCGTGTAGACTATTTGGGGGTTGAGATAGTAAATCATTGTCAAGTGACTCGGATGGAGATTTTAAGGCCACGGTTGGTTCCGAATAGGTCGAGATAGTCAGAATAGTGTACCTGAGGATAGTAATTGGGTTTCGGGGCCTTTTTAGACATAATCGGGGCTATACGTGGGGCACTTTGGTCTGTTGGATTTGGCCCATAGGCTTAATTTTGGGATTAGGGAAACTTAACCTAGGTCTAAGAGAGTTGGGAAGCAGTTAGTCATCCTTAATCACAAAATCTTGAGGGAAGAGAGAAGAAGAAGAAGAAGAAGAAGAAGAAGAAGAAGAAGAAGAAGAAGAAGAAGAAGAAGAAGAAGAAGAAGAAGAAGAAGAAGAAGAAGAAGAAGAAGAAGAAGAAGAAGGAAGGTGAAGATCATTCTGGGCAAAGCTTCGTGAGATTTCCGTGAAGAAATAGCTGGAATCTATTCCAAAAATGCAAGTATCTTCTTTATTTATGTGATCCATAGTTAATAACGTCAATCATTGAATTTTTGGTTCAAATCTGGAAATTAGAAGACTTGTGAGTATAAATCTTGCAAATATTTATGTTGAAGAAATTGTTGGAACCCATTCGCCTAGATGAACTCTTTGAGAAATTTCAATGTTAGAGATTAATAGAAATTGTGGGTTCTAGAGGTTGAAGATAATGAAGAAATCCATTAATGGTGAAATTAATTATTGTTGATAAATGGGTTAAAGGTTGAAATCATTAATCAAGTGTGTAGATTAATTATGAGGTAGTAACATTGTGAAATTTATGATGATAAATATGCAAAACTCATTTTGGATGAATTTGATGAAGGCTAGAAAATGTTTAAGAAATTAGTTGGTACATGGGAGAAGGGAAAAAAGTGAATGAACTGAACTGGGCAGAACAGGTTGGCCCAATCGACCGTGGCTCCCATACTGGTCGATCGGTTGTTCAAGTACGGGCCTTACTGTTTTCTTTGTAGGCATAAAATAGAAAGGGCGGTCAAATGGGGGTCCCTAGGCCGATCGATCGGGGGGTTAGAGGAATTACGTACTACCATGATTCGAAGGAAAAATGGAAAAGGGAGGTCGACTGGGGGTCCAGGTCCGGTTGATCGGTACCCTATTTTGAGTAGGTTGGGGCCTTTTTAAATAGGAACTTTAAATATGAATAACTTTTTCATCCGGACTCGGTTTGACGTGACGTTTTCACCAACACATAGCTAGTTTAATGTAGTACATTGTCATGAGGATTAAAATAGTTGGGTATAAGTTTTGAAAAGTTTGAAATACCCTTGAAGTTATAATGAGTGATATAGCTTACCCAAATTTAAATCAGACGCAGTGGGAACTTTTGTGAGACTAATACGAACCTAATCGAGTATATAGGAGGTGAACGATATGATCCTATAGTTAATAATAAATGGCGGAGTGTATCTATTTAGTGCGGGAGCGTATTTAATGCGTCCGAGCTCGGTAGTTCTCAATATAAATATAAGTGTGTGAATTATATATATGTATGCCTGTGAGTTGAATGAAAATTATGTAATATGAACCTTTACTCGAGGATGCTATATGGTAGGTTATGCGTTGTGAGCGCTCCCACTCTGGAGACTCCAGTAGGGTTTGGATTTTACCTCCAGGTTATAGTGCTCGGGTGTCTCCTACCGTGATGAGAGGAGGATGTCACGCATGTCTTCAAGGAAGACGTATTGAAATCCTAAGACCTATGTATATAAAATCGCCTCCATTATTTGTTTATGATTTGGGCTCGATGGTGAGATTCCGACCGGATGACCAGTGGTGACACAAGATGTGCCCGACACTTGATAGCATGTACGAGAAATGCATCTAGTAGGACCATTCTAAGAGGATGCTATATATATACATAGTGAGTGATATGTGTATATATCTATAGATAACGTGCAATAATCTGTTGACGCTACTAATGTGATATGTAGTATATTCATATAGATGAGGTTTACATATGATATACTAACTGTAATAGTGTGCTTTACTTTCGCAAGGAGATTAGCTGGCTAGCTTATAGAGCTATTATTGTCTTGTTGGGATTGGATAATAACTAGAGGGAATAAACGAATGTGATAGGTGTGCACTATAGAAGAGAGGTGAGGTTGTCCTCAAGAGAGCGCGACCATGAAATCAATTATGAACATTATATACTACGCATTTCATTTAATGCAATAAAATGCTTGCTAAAAATTTTCAAAATATTCGGGCTCTGACCCGTTTGCAAAAATATTTTTTTCTTAAAACCTTTAAGGTGTCCAGTCATAGGGACGCCAAACTTGAAGATCCGTTCCAAGGAAGCGTAGATGTAACATGTGTTGATGTATGCAGAATTTGGACAAGGCACCTGTATTATTCATTATTAGATTAGAATTCTTATCTCACTCTTTCTTTTGGTCATGTCTCCCCTCGGCTACATTATTTAGTTTTAATCATTTAGAATTTTTACTTTGATTTATTTATTTGGATTAGTTTTGAAGACGATGGTTTATTCGACAGTTATTTATATTACTTGGATGTTCATACTTCTATACTATTATGTGAATCGTTTAAAGTTTTATTCTACATGTTAACGAAAGATAAAAATTTGGCACCGACTTAATTAACTATTAGGTGATTAGTAATTGATAAAGTTTTTTACAGTGATGCTAAGGATGAACCAATTGAGAATGCTGTTTAATAATATAAAGGACTGATCAGCCTGTATTTAATTGGGCTGGGTGTCTCATATTGTATCAGAGCATCAGGTTCTAGTGTCCATAGCATCCGTATGGCTTATTACGATTTCAGCACTTGCGTCCTTTGATGTAGATCCATATTCTTAAGACTGATGTATTCATCTTCACGTGTTTAAGATATCGTTCTTCTGCTGATATATTTTTATTGACTGTAGACTCATACAATTTAATCTTATTTCAGATGCTGCCTAAAACAGGACGTCAGGCGAGGGCAGCAACAAGGGATGAAGTGAGGGAGGCTCAGCAGGAGCCAACTATAAGGAAACCACAACCATCGTCGGGGATTTTGAAGACCGAGTAGGTGACCGAGATAGTAGCACATGAAATTAATACCAACATGACTGCCATGGCATAACACTTTTCGCAGGCCCAGCCACCATAGCCGTCGGTGACACCTATAGTTCAGGCCCCCGCGGCCGTCAGTTTACAGAGGGTAAGAGAGGCATTTCAGAAGGTTCACTCGCTCGAGTTACATGATAGCTCTCACGTGATCCTTGCTTGCCAATGGAATAAGGATATGTAGCGCCATTTATGCATGGTGGAGTGTAGTGATATACAGAAATAGATTTTGGCCAGCTTTAGACTAATGGGAGTGGCATTGTAATGGTGGGAGTCTATTACCACCTTAGATGAGAGATATTCAATGCCGATTTTGGATTTTTAGGTGCGATTCGATCGCAAATGCTTTTCGTTTGCTGTTCAGACGGAAATGGGGAGAAAATGTACTAATCTTACTCAGGGTAACTGCTAGGTTGCTGAGTACAAAGAAGAGTTCACATGTTTGGAAAATTTCGTTCCAGACAAAGTGAAGACCAAACAGAAGAAGAAATTGAGATTTATGGATGGGAAGACTTGGAAGATTAGGTAGCACTTGTGAGGCAACCCCGAATTAAAGACGTATACGAAAGTCGTTAATGAGTAACTTCTACATTTCTCGGACCACCGCTTTCACGTGAAGGGAAACACGAGAGGGGATGAGCCCAACCAGTCGACCAAGGCAAATGGGAACGATGCTAGTGGAGCACCGCAACATCAGTCGGGCAGATATCATGGGAAGGATTCTTGACAAGGGGATCAAGAAAAGTGATTTAGGCCAGGAGGTTACCGACCCGAGGGCTAGGGATTCAAACAGGGCCAATAGGGTCCTAATAAGTAGTAATAGGTTCCCTAAGGTCGCTAGGGCCAAGGGAAAATAGGAGAGACCACCAGGTCCAGTAGAGGGCAAACCTCGACCAGGCCAGTAGAGCCAGGGGAAGAGGGAGTTTGGAGGCCGATGCTTTAGTTATGAACAGACGGGCCACAGGAGGAGAGACTACCCACAGGAGGGCAGAGCATCGTATCAGGGTGCCCTGCAAGGGAAGTAGGCATCGCTACCCCCAGAACCATCAGTGCGACAACAGCAAGGAAAGATTCATTATGGACGTGTTTATAACATCCGAGATGTAGCCATGTCGCCAGCACCTCAAACGTCGCTAGTCGTTGAGGGTACATTTCATATCCATGGGCATGAGGGTTGTATTTTATTTGATACTATGCATCACACTCTTTCATTGCTACTAGATTTGTACTAACAGCCGGTCTATTAGAGATAGCCAATAACCTCCATAGGTGTGTAGAGTCACCGGTGGGTAGTAGGTCACTTATACACTCGATCTGTAAAGGAGTAGATATTATTGTTGGGAGACTGAGTCTAGCAGCATACCTCTTAGTGTTGGATATGGTGGGTTATGATGTTATTATGGGTATGGATTGGTTAGCGGGCTACAGGGCAATGGTAGATTGATATGAGAGGACCATTGTGTTCTCCATTATGGGACAAGAGATGTTTCTCGTGGCGATGCCTCTTTCTGAGGGAGGGTCGTTCACAAACTTGTATTATATTGAGGATGAGACCTCACAGGATGTGGTTATCCCGTTGGACTTGATTCCAGTCATTAGGGAATTTAAGGACATGTTTCAGGATATACCCGGGCTACCGTCTAGTTGGAAAATTGAGTTCATCATTGATTTAGCACCGGGTATGAGGCCTGTCGCTCTAACGCCAAATCGCATGGCCCCATCGGAGATGAGGTAATTGAGGGAGAAGATTTAGTAGCTCCTGGGGCAGGGTTTCATCAGATGGAGTACATCACCATGGGGTGTGACAGTGTTGTTCATCAAGAAGAGGTATGGATCGCTTCGAATATGTATTGATTATAGGGAGTTTAACAAGGTCATGATCTGAAATAAGTACCCACTTCCTCGGATCGATGATCTATTCGAATAGCTGAGGGGAGCAACTTCCTTCTCAAATATAGATCTGAGATCTGGTTATCATCAGTTGCGCGTCATAGAGGAGGACGTTTCTAAGACCGCTTTTATTTCATCGTACGGATCTTACGAGTTAAGTGTGTGAATTATATATATGTATGCTTGTGAGTTTAATGCAAATTATTTAATATAAACCTTTACTCTAGGATGCTATATGGGAGGTTACGCGTTGTGAGCGTTCCCACTCTGGAGATTCCAGTAGGTTTTGGATTGTACCTCCAGGTTATACTGCTCGGGTGTCTCCTACCGTGATGAGAGGATGATGTCACGCAGGTCTTCGAGGAAGACGTATTAAAATCCTAAGACCTATGTACATAAAATCACCTCCATTATTTGTTTACGATTTGGGCTCGATGGTGAGATTCTGACCTGATGACCAGTGGTGACACGAGATGTGCCCGGTACCTAATAGCATGTATGAGAAATGCATCTAGTAGGACCATTCTATGAGGATGATATATATATACATAGTGAGTGATAAGTGTATATATCTATAGATAACATGTAATTCTCTATTGACGGTATTAATGTGATATGTAGTATATTCATATAGATGAGGTTTACATATGCTATACTAACTATAATAGCGTGCTTTACTTGCGGAGGAGATTAGCTAGCTAGATTAGAGAGATATTATTGTCTTGTTGGGATTGGATAATAACTAGAGTGAATAAACGAATGTGATAGGTGTGCACTATAGAAGAGAGGTGAGGTTTTCCTCAAGAGTGTGCGACCACGAAATCAATTATGAACATTATATACTATGCATTTCATTTAATGCAATAAAATGCTTGCTAAAAATTTCAAAATATTCAGGCTCTGACCCGTTTGCAAAAATATTTTTTTCTTAACACCTTTTAGGTGTCCAGTCATAGGGACGCTAAGCTTGAAGATCCATTCCAGGGAAGCGTAGATGTAACATGTGTTGATGTATGCAGAATTTGGACAAGGCATCTGTATTATTCATTTTTAGATTAGAATTCTTATCTCAGTCTTTGTTTTGGTCATGTCGCCCCTCAGCTACATTATTCAGTTTTAATCATTTCAGATTTGTACTTGGATTTATTTATTTGGATTAGTTTTGAAGCCGATGGTTTATTCTACTATTATTTTTATTACTTGGATGTTCATACTTTTATACTATTCTGTGAATGGTTTAAAGTTTTATTCTACATGTTAAAGAAAGATAAAAATTTGGCACCGACTTAATTAACTATTAGGTGATTTGTAATTGATAAAATTTTTTGACAGTGATGCTAAGGATGAACCAATTGGGAATCCTGTTTAATAATATAAAGGACTAATCAGCCTGTATTTAATTGGGCAGGGCGTCACATATTGTATGAGAGCATCAGGTTCTAGTGTCCATAGGATCTGTATGGCTTATTACGATTTCAGCACTTGTGTCCTTTGATGTAGAGCCCTATTCTTAAGACTCATGTATTTATCTTTACATGTTTTAGATATCGTTCTTCTGCTGATATATTTGTATTGACTTTAGACTCATAAAATTTAATCTTATTTCAGATGCTGCCTAAAACAGGACGTCAGGCTAGGGCAACAGCGAGGGATGAAGTGAGGGAGGCTCAGCAGGAGCCAGCTATAAGGCAACCACAACCATCGTCTGGGATTTTGAAGACCGAGTAGGTGACCGAGATAGTAGCACATGCAATTAATACAAACATGACTGCCATGGCATAACACTTTTCGCAGGCCCAGCCACCACAGCCGTTGGTGACACCCATAGTTCGGGCCCACCCGCAGCCGTCAGTTTGGCAGAGGGTAAGAGAGGCATTTCAGGAGGGCCACCCACTAGAGTTCCAGGATAGATCTCACGTGATCCTTGCTTGCCAATGGAAGAAGTATATCCAACGCCATCTGTTCATGGTGGAGTGTAGTGATGTATAAAAACAGATGTTGGCCACCTTTAGACTAATGGGAGCGGCATTGTAGTGGTGGGAGTCTATTACCACCTTAAATGAGAGATATTAAATGCCGATTTTGGAGTTTTAGGTGCGGTTCGATCGCAAATACTTTTCGTTGGCTGTTCGAACAAAAATGAGGAGAAAATTTGCTAATCTGACTCAGGGTAACCGTTCGGTTACTGAGTACGAAGAAGAGTTCACATGTTTGGACAACTTCATTCCAGACAAAGTGAACACCAAACAGAAGAAGAAATTGAGATTTATGGATGGGAAGACTTGGAAAATTAGGTAGCACTTGTGAGGCAACCCCGCGTTACAGACGTATACAAAATTCGTTAATGAGGAACTTCTAGATTTCTCGGACCATCGCTTTCACGTGAAGGGAAACAAGAGAGGGGATGAGCCGAACCAGTCAACCAAGGTATGGAAATGGTGCTAGTGGAGCACCGCAACATCAGTCGGGCGGATATCATGGGCAGGATTCTCGATAAGGGGATCAGGAAAAGAGATTTAGGCCAGAAGGTTACCGACCCGAGGGCTAGGGATTCGGGCAGGGCCAATAGGGCCTTAATCAGTAGTAATAGGTTCCCTAGTGCCTCTAGGGCCAAGGGAAAATAGGAGAGACCACCAGGTCCAGTAGCAGGACAATCCTCGACTAGGCTAGTAGGGCCAGGGGCAGAGGGAGTTTACAGGTCGATGCTTTACTTATGGACAGACGGGCCACAGGAGGAGAGACTGCCCACAGCAGGGCAGAGCATCGTATCAGGGTGCCCAGCAGGGGAAGCAGGCACCGCTACCCCCAGCACCATCAGTCCCACAACAGGAAGGACAAATTCATTATGGACGTGTTTATAACATCCGAGATACGGCCATGTCGCTAGCACCTCAAGCGTCGCCAACTGTTGAGGGTACATTTCATATCCATGGGCATGAGGGTTGTTTTTTATTTGATACTATGCATCACACTCTTTCATTGCTACTAGATTTGTACTAGCAGCCGGTCTATTAGAGACAGCCAATAACCTCCATAGGTGTGTAGAGTCACCGGTGGGTAGTGGGTCACTTATACACTCGATCTGTAAAGGAGTAGATATTATTGTTGGGAGACTGAGTCTAGCAGCATACCTCTTAGTGTTGGATATGGTGGGTTATGATGTTATTATGGGTATGGATTGGTTAGAGGGCTACAAGGTAATGGTAGATTGATATGATAGGACCATTGTGTTCTCCATTATGGGACAAGAGATGTTTCTCATGGCGATGCCTCTTTCTAAGGAAGGGTCGCGCACAAACTTGTATTATATTAAGGATGAGACCTCACAGGAGGTGGTTATCCCTTTGGACTCGATTCCATTCATTAGGGAATTTAACGACATGTTTCAGGATATACCCGGGCTACCCTCTAGTCAGGAAATTGAGTTCATCAATGATTTAGCATCGGGTACGAGCCCTGTCGCTCTAGCGCTATATCGCATGGCCCCGTCGGAGACGAAGGAATTGAGGGAGAAGATTTAGCAGCTCCTGGGGCAAGGTTTCATCAGAAGGAGTACATCACCGTGGGGTGTGACAGTGTTGTTCATCAATAAGAGGTATGGATCGCTTCAGATATGTATTGATTATAGGGAGTTGAACAAGGTCACGATCTGAAATAAATACCCACATCCTCGGATCGAAGATTTGTTCGAACAGTTGAGGGGATCAACTTACTTATCAAAGATAGATCTGAGATCCAGTTATCATCATTTGCGCGTCATAGAGGAGGACGTTCCTAAGATCGCTTTTATGTCATCGTACGGATCTTACGAGTTAAGTGTATGAATTATATATATGTATGCCTGTGAGTTGAATGCAAATTGTGTAATATGAACCTTTACTCGAGGATGCTATATGGGAGGTTACATGTTGTGAGCATTCCCACTATGGAGATTCCAGTAGGGTTTGGATTGTACCTACAGGTTATAGTGCTCAGGTGTCTCCTACCGTGATGAGAGGAGGATGTCACGCATGTATTCAAGGAAGACGTATTGAGATCCTAGGACTTATGTATATAAAATTGCCTCCATTATTTGTTTACGATTTGGGCTCGATGGTGAGATTCCGACCTGATGACCAGTGGTGACACAAGAGGTTCCCGGTACCTGATATCATGTACGAGAAATGCATCTAGTAGGACCATTATATGAGGATACTATATATATACATAGTGAGTGATATGTGTATATATATATAGATAACGTGTAATTATCTATTGGCGCTATTAATGTGATATCTAGTATATTCATATAGATGAGGTTTACATATGCTATACTAACTGTAATAGCGTGTTTTCCTTGCGCAAGGGGATTAGCTGGCTAGCTTAGAGAGATATTATTGTCTTGTTGGGATTGGATAATAACTAGAAGGAATAAACGAATGTGATAGGTGTGCAGTATAGAAGAGAGGTGAGGTTTTCCTCAAGAGTTTGCGACCACGAAATCAATTATGAACATTATATACTATGCATTTCATTTAATGCAATAAAATGCTTGCTAAAAAATTTCAAAATATTCAGGCTCTGACCCGTTTGCAAAATTATTTTTTTCTTAAAACCTTTTAGTTGTCCAGTCATAGGGACGCCAAGCTTGAAGATCCATTCCAGGTAAGTGTAGATGTAATATGTGTTGATGTATGCAGAATTTGGATAAGGCGCCTGTATTATTCATTCTTAGATTAGAATTCTTATCTCAGTCTTTCTTTTGGTCATGTCGCCCAACAGCTACATTATTCAGTTTTAATCATTTCAGATTTGTACTTGGATTTATTTATTTAGATTAGTTTTGAAGCCGATGGTTTATTCTACAGTTATTTATATTACTTGGATGTTCATACTTCTATACTATTCTGTGAATGGTTTAAAGTTTTATTCTACATGTTAACGAAAGATAAAAATCTGGCACCGACTTAATTAACTATTAGGTCATTAGTAATTGATAAAGTTTTTGACAGTGATGCTAAGGATGAATCAATTGGGAATCCTGTTTAATAATATAAAGGACTGATCAACTTGTATTTAAATGGGCAGGGTGTCACATATTGTATTAGAGCATCAGGTTCTTGTGTCCATAGGATATGTATGGCTTATTACGATTTCAGCACTTGCGTCCTTTGATGTAGAGCCCTATTCTTAAGAATGATGTATTCATCTTTACGTGCTTAAGATATCATTCTTCTGCTGATATATTTGTATTGACTGTAGACTCATACAATGAAATCTTATTTCAGATGCTGCCTAAAACAAGACGTTAGGCTAGGGCAGCAGCGAGGGATGAAGTGAGGGAGGCTCAACAGGAGCCAGTTATAAGGCAACCACAACCATCGTCAGGGGTTTTGAAGATCGAATATGTGACCGAGATAGTATCACATGTAATTAATACAAACATGACTGCCATGGCATAACACTTTTCGCAGGCCCAGCCACCACAGCCGCCGATGACACCTATAGTTCAGGCCCACCCGCGGCCGTCAGTTTGGCAGAGGGTAAGAGAGGCATTTCAGAAGGGCCACCCACTCGAGTTCCAGGATAGATCTCACATGATCCTTACTTGCCAATGGAAGAAGGATGTCCAGTGCCATCTATGCATGGTGGAGTGTAGTGATGTACATAAACAAATGTTGGCCACCTTTAGACTAATGGGATCGGCATTGTAGTGGTGGGAGTCTATTACCACCCTAGATGAGAGATATTCAATGTCGATTTTGGATTTTTAGGTGCGGTTCGATCACAAATACTTTTCGTTGGTTGTTCGGAGGAAAATGAGGAGAAAATTTACTAATCTTACTCAGGGTAACCGTTCGGTTGCTGAGTACGAAGAAGAGTTGGACAACTTCATTCCAGACAAAGTGAACACCAAACAGAAGAAGAAATTGAGATTTATGGATGGGAAGACTTGGAAGATTAGTTAGCACTTCTGAGGCAACCCCACATTACAGACGTATACAAAAGTCGTTAATGAGGAACTTCTACATTTCTCGGACCATCGATTTCATGTGAAGGGAAACAAGAGAGGGGATGAACCGAACCAGTCGTCCAAGTTAAATGGGAACGGTGCTAGTGGAGCACCGCAACATTAGTCAGGAAGATATCATGGGCTGGATTCTCAATAAGGGGATCTGGAAAAGAGATTTAGGCCAGGAGGTTATCGACCCGAGCGCTAGGGATTTGGACAGGGCCAATAGGGCCTTAATAAATAGTAATAGGTTCCCTAGTGCCGCTAGGGACAAGGGAAAATATGAGAGACCACCAGGTCCAGTAGCAGGGCAAACCTCGACCAGGCCAATAGGTCCAGGGGCAGAGGGAGTTTGCAGGCTGGTGCTTTACTTATCGATAGACGGGCCACAGGAGGATAGACTACCCATAGCAGGGCAGTGCATCGTATAAGGGTGCCCAACAGGGGAAGCAGGCACCGCTACCCCCAGCACCATCAGTCTCACAACAGCAAGGACATATTCATTATGGACTTGTTTATAACATCCAAGATGTACCCATGTCGCCAACACCTCAAGCGCCGCCAGCCGTTGAGGGTACATTTCATATCCATGGGCATGAGGGTTGTATTTTATTTGATACTGTGCATCACACTCTTTCATTGCTACTAGATTTGTAATAGCAGACGGTCTATTAGAGATAGTCGATAACCTCCATATGTGTGTAGAGTCACCGGTGGGTAGGGGTCACTTATATGCTCGATATGTAAAGGAGTAGATATTATTGTTGGGAGACTGAGTCTAGCATCATACCTATTAGTGTTGGATATGGTGGGTTATGATGTTATTATGGGTATGGATTGGTTAGCGGGATACAGGGCAATGGTAGATTACTATGAGAAGACGATTGTGTTCTCCATTATGGGACAAGAGATGTTTCTCATGGTGATGCCTTTTTCTGTTGGAGGGTCATGCACAAACTTGTATTATATTGAGGATGAGACCTCATAGGAGGTGGTTATCCCTTTGGACTCGATTCCAGTCATTAGGGAATTTAAGGACATGTTTCAGGATATACCCGGGCTACCATCTAGTCGGGAAATTGAGTTCATTATTGATTTAGCACCGAGTACGAGACCTGTCACTCTAGCGCCATATTGTATGGCCCCATTGGAGATGTGGAAATTAAGGGAGAAGATTTAGCAGCTCCTGGGGTAGGGTTTCATCAGACGGAGTACATCACCGTGGGTTGTGACAGTGTTGTTCATCAAGAAGAGGTATGGATCGCTTCGGATATGTATTGATTATAGGGAGTTAAACAAGGTCATGATCTGAAATAAGTACCCACTGCCTCGGATCGATGATCTGTTTGAACAGCTAATGGGAGCAACTTACTTCTCGAAGATAGATCTGAGATCTGGTTATCATCAGTTGCACGTCATAGAGGAGGAAGTTCCTAAGATCTCTTTTATGTCATCGTATCGATCTTACGATTTAAGGGTGATGCCGTTTGGGCTCACCAATGCGCCAGCAGCGTTCATGGATCTCATTAACAGGGTGTTTAGGGAGTTTCTTGACTAGTTTATGATCATGTTCACAGATGACATTCTGGTTTATTCTCGCACCGAGGATGAGCATGCAGATTATCTACGTATGGTTCTACAGACATTACGAGACCACCAATTGTATGCCAAATTCGGGAAGTGTGGATTTTGTCTAGGAGAGGTGAAGTTTCTAGGCCACATCTTGTTCGACAGGGGTACTGCGGTTGATCCAAGTAAGGCATCGACAATGAGGGAGTGGGGACATCCCATGACACTGATAGAGATTCGTAACTTTCTGGGGTTGGTCGATTATTATCATTGCTTCATTAAGGGGCTCTCGAAGATTATGAGTTCGTTGAATAATTTGACTCTCAAGGGGGTACCGTTTGTGTGGAGTGACCACTGTCAGTTAGCCTTTGATGAGATAAATGACAAATTGACATCAGTATCAGTGCTCGCATTCCCTAAGGGAGGATTGGAGTATTGAGTCTATACGAATGCATCCTTATAGGTAGGTGTGCTACAACAGAAGGAGAGGGTAATTGCTTATGTGATGGTCCCATTTTATTTCTTAAGAGGAAAGTGTTTTAAGGATGATAAAAATAATTTCTCTTTTTGTAAAAAATGTTTTTCTAATTTTTTAATTCGCAGCAAGTTGTGAACAATTTTAACTTAACCAAATTTTATCTTGATTAATCTTAAACATCCATCTAGTGATTAAAGTAAGTAAAATAAGGTAAAGAAAAGAAAACTCACAACATCGGATGTACAAGAAACCACAACGGGAAAAAGCCTCGGACAGCCCAAGCCAGACAATCACTATGAATGTGGATTTACAACGAACAAACACTAGTCTTACTCGATGACTCGATACCCATGAGACTTGACGCTCTTCTGAAGCTTTGCCACAAAGTCATTAATTAAACGTCAACACATCACGGTCTGTGAGGGATCGTGACAATAAAAATCTCCCTATGACTCAAACGTGTTTTGTTCCGAGAATAAGTCAAAACTATACAGTGGACTCAATTGGAAATTTTGTCCTTACATATCTCCCCCTTTAACTATTCCAGGACAAAACCAACAGTGAAATGCCTAAGCTGGACCATCAAGCCGTATGATGCCTAAATCCCATCCCATAAACCCCAAATCAAAAAATACAGGACAAGACTAGTAAATGATGGACCGACAAGCATGAACTGTCTCTGAATGTGATGTAGACTTGAAATCTTGAATCTCTTTAAGAAATCCTACACACATGAAAAGATAAATACCTAGTGAAGTATGGAGGAACAAATGATATAAATCATAATGAAATATGTGAGCAAAATATTTTGATACCAATTTGAAAAAAAAACTTTTAAATCCGGATATCAAATATGCACCTAAACAAGATACCAATATAGATTCAAATGTGTGCAACAGTGACAAACGTAGTGCTCAACAAATATCCTTCTACATTACATACATCTCTCCCCATTTTTGTCTTGAATAGAAAACCCGATAAAAAGATAAACATATCTAGAATGAGATACATCAATGAAATACATCTAGATAATCAAGCAATCAACCAGCTAATAATGATCAACAATATCAAATTCGTAGCTAGCAAATAGTAATCACACCATATTAATAAAACAACCTAAGCAAGTGAGACAACGAAATCAATGCAGTAAAATATGTGATCAATATGAATCTGCATAAAACAAACTGTCCAGAAGCAACTCAACAGTCCCAATAATATTACACATATGCAACAAGGTACTGAAATAGAGAGAATTGCTAAAACCAGACGTCGCTCGAATGAGACAAAGGCATCACTCGAACGGTAAAGTGGCGTCGCTCAAACGATAACTTTGTGCGACACACATATGTTTCCCGAACGAGCAAACAAATTTCACAGTTCCAGTTTAGACGATTAAACAGTGTTGCCCAGTGAACAATTTCATCAAAAAACTAACTGGAATGGACTCAAAACTGCACAACAGTACCAAAACAGTAGCTAAACTAACAAAAATAAAAACAACCAAATGTGAGTTACATGTTAATATAGTACCGATGTGCTCAAACATGAACATGGAATGTATGGGCGTGAACTACGACAAATGAATCACAATTCCAACACATCGAAACGATCAAGAAGCTTTAATTGATAGCTATAAATCAATAAAATTTATTTTAGCCATATGTGATAATTAAAGTGAGAGCTAAATGAACTAAACAATCAAACATGCACACAAATCCAAAATTGTTTATGATTCTACAAACAATAGCGTTATGATACAATTTTTCAACGTTGGTATTCGTGGTGCCAACCCGTTTAATTTATCCATCCAAACTCCCTCAAATATATATCACATTTTTCTTTTGAATGAACATAAACTAAATGGCCCATATTTTGGAATATGATTCTTTTTAATTCTTTTTAATTTTTTTGGGCTCTTTTAAACGATTACTTTCACGACGAGTCAATTTTACACTCTCGCAACCCTTTCCCGTGAACACTCATCATTTTTTCAATTACTTTCCTCACGATAAATGGTTCTTATATTCTCACCTCCTCCTTATGTATACTTACGCATAGATGATAAAATTGAGATAAGAACGTCTCACATAACTCAAATATGCAAGAGATGTCAAACATCCATACAAACTCTTGCATGTGTGCAAAGATAGCATATAGTCGAATCAAAATGCATATCAACTTTGAACCAACCCCATAATATATGCAAAGATGGCATATATACAAAGTCGAACAAAATGCATATCAACTTTGAACCAACCCCATAATATAATGGTTAAGATCATTCTAAGCATCAATAATTATGACCAAATTTCCTAGCCACATGTATAATGAAAGGATGGGGGTCCAAACACACCAATATGCCACATCAAACATGTAAACTCAAAACAAAAAACAAAACACACCATTTTCGATTTGTTTCAAAAATCTTTTTATTTTTTCAACATATTTTGACTCAAATAAAAGAAAAATCTTTTTGATTTTTTTCAAAAATATAATAAACCAAAAATCTTTTTGTATTTTTCAAATTAAACTCAATAAATGAAAAATATAATACAAAATGATACACATGTCATAACACTAGCAAGATATAAATCATAATGCAAATACTAGTGTATGAAAAACATGGTAACATAGTCATCCTTTAGATTTAACATGGACATAATCAAGTGCAACCAAATGAGAACCATTAAGTGTTAGTCCTCAAGCCACTAAATCCGATTTCCTAATCCAAGTAGGTGTAGCATGACCGGTGGTGGTTTTGGGAACCGAAATGACTTTATTTATAAACTTCCAAGGAGCATTCCTAAGGTCATAAAAAAAATCGTCTAAGGTGACCTTTCCTACCGCAATGGGAACAAGTCTAAACATGGCAAGAATGATAACCAAATTCTCACCTAATGGGCTCTCTCACACGGTTGGTATTGTCTGTGCGAATGGGAACAACTCTATCATCGTAGCCTATACCACACCTATCATTTTTTACTTGGACGGTGACTAACATCCTATCCAAATTTTTCGACCTAGATTCCAAGTCAAACTTAACCTTACTCGAGTCTTTCAACTTCTCCTCCAACTCACAAATCCTAGACTCAAGCACACGCCTAGACTCCTGAAACTCTAGAAACTCCTTTTTCAAAGTATCCATCAAACCATGAACACTATCTCTATCTTTATCCACGTATTCTAAACTCTCCCTAAACATCTTCTCCCATGCCCTAAGATCCTCAATCATTGCATCATTATTTTCTATGGCACTCTCATTCAACCTAGTTTGCAATTTAGAGTTTGCCTTTTTCACCTTCACCACCTCGGCATACAACTCATTAAAAGAAAATTGCAACTCTTTCACATAAACCTCCTATTCCTCACTCACATCACCCTCACTCACTTGGGATTCAATGGCCTCGAAAGTGTCACGCACATGAGTATCTTCGTGGGAATATTTATCTTCGTCGCTCACATGACATGCCAAGAAAGCAACAAACTTGCTTTCATTGGGGGAAATCTCTCCCTCTTTCGTATCACTATCACTTAAGGAGGAACTATAAGCTATCGATTTCTTACCCTATTTCTTAAGTCTAGTGGGACACTAGACAACTTTGTGACCATACCCCTCCACCCAAAATACTTATATGACTCAACCCTATTAAATTTCTCACTCCTATCTTTAGGGGTGGAATCTACCTTGTTGTTCATTAATTTCTCAATCTTTTTGGCATCTTTCGATTGATTTTGAAACTTAAGAATTTTTTTGAACTTTTTACCCAACAAGGTGAGATCCTCAAAATCGGAAACGGAATCGTCATCTGAAACTTTAGTTTCGTCCTTTCGGGCTTTCAAAGCAATGCCCTTTTCTTTCTTTGGCACTTGCTCGGAGGTAAACATATCGAGTTCATAGGTTTGTAAGTCACCTACAATCTCTTCAAGTTTTGTCAAATCAAGCATACCTAAGGAGTTTAAAATGGTCAATTTGGCATCAAACCTCCTCGACAAGATCTCAAAATTTTTTGTATGACACGGTGATCGGGAATTCTTCACCTAAGTTAAAAGACGAGTTGAAAATATTAGATAACCTAGCGTAAAACTCATCAAATGACTCACTATCTAACATCTTAATCGTCTCAAACTGTTTAGTGAGGTTTGGTAACTTAGACTCCCTAACCATGCTAGTACCCTCGTGAGTAAGTGCAATTGTATCCCAATCCTCTTTTGAAGTTTCAAAAGTTATGATTCTATTATACTCTTCAGGTGTGATATATGAAGAAATTACGTGCAGACCTTTAGAGTTGTAAAGTTCAATACTATGTTCAGCATCAGTCCATGACTTAACGGGTTTCAAACTAGTTATCTCACCCTCTCGTGTGACATGTGGTGATCAACCCTTTTCAATCGCTAATCACACACGCTCATCAATGGATTTTAAAGGACTTCTCATTCATATTTTCCAATAAGCATAATTTGTGCCATAAAAAACAGGAGCACGAAAACTTTCAAAACCTCCAAAATTTATCGCAAAAAACACAAGGGATCAAACACAATAAAAATATGTTTCTATCTCTGATACCAGTTTGATGGTCCCTTTTTATTTCTTAAGCGGAAATTGTTTTAATGATGACAAAAATAATTTCTCTTTTTATGAAAAATCTTTTTCCAATTTTTTAATTCCCACCAAGTTGTGAACAATTTTAACTTAACCAAATTTTATCTTGATTAATCCTAAACATACATCTAGTGATTAAATCAAGTAAAATAAAGTAAAGAAAATAAAACTCACAACACCGGATGTAGGAGGAAACCACAGCGGGAAAAAATCTCGGACGGCCCAAGCCAGACAATCAATATGAATGTGGATTTACAACGAATAGACACTAGTCTTACTCAAGGACTCAATACCCACGAGACTTGACACCCTTCTGATATTCAACCACTCCTCTCACAGTGCCCACACAGAAAGTCTTTCTTCCACGATACATGTCCACAATACACCCGTCCACATATATCTCGGTGTCCACCGATATGGCTTGTAACGTCTACAATGTTAAAATCGGTCTCCACCGAATCTTTGCCACAAAACCAATAATGTTCAAGTGTAGAACAACTCTTCTTGGTGCTACAAAGATCATTATCGCATATATTAATGATAACTCGAATGTTTGAAACTCTAAGGATGAATTTACTTTGGAAAACCTTAGAAACCTTATGTACACAAACGTACTGGTATGGAAATAGTTTTTCCAGAACGCACACTTACAAAATCTGAAGGGAACACACCTATAAATACTTTTCCTAAGGCGGTGGCTCACTTGAATGACAGAAGCTATCACTAGAACGAGATGACCATATCGTTCGAACGACAGTGGCATCTTGCTTGAACGATAGTGTATGTCGCATGATGTTGTTTGAGCGACGCACGTAATTAGAGTCCCAATAAAACTCTTCTCTAATCCATCCTTGTCAGATTTAAACGAAGTGTAAAACATTTCAGACAATTATAAAACATTTTAAAAACATTTATTTAATAAAATAGCATCCTTATCCTTATAAAATTAAATTTCGAGTCCCATTAAAATTACGCATTTATACCTGAGTCATCTCGAAATACAGTTGTACTTGAAGACGAATAAAATTGCACTAATTAAACATTCAGGATAATTAATTCCTTGAAGCTTTGCCGCAACTTCTTCAATTAAACTTCAACACGTCATAGTCTGCGAGGGATCGTGACAATAAAAATCTCCCTATGACTCAAACGTGTTTTGTTCCCAAAATAAGTCAAAACTATACAATGGACTCAATTGGAAATTTTGTCCTTACATTATGCATCTCACAAGGTTAATCCCCATGAGGATAATTACCCCACACATGACCTTGAGTTGGTAACGGTCGTGTTTTCTTTGAGGATATGGAGGCACTCTCTTGTGGGGCAACAATTTATGCTATTCACGGACAAAAAATCACTTTTGTATCTCTTTACACAAAAGGATTTTAATATGAGATAGAGGAGATGGCTTGAGTTTGTGAAGGACTACTAGTTTGATCCTGGTAAGGCTAACGTAGTGGCAGATGCATTCAGCCGACGACCTACGGGGAATATAGCGTAGGTCTGAAAGGCGAAGTGGAGTGAGATTTAACACGATGACGAGATTTCCAGGGCTTGCATGTCAGTGTTGGCTATCACTCCCAAGATTGTTATGCGAGTAGTGAAAGCTCAGGTGGGAGATGTATTTTTCCTGGACAGAGTGCACCAATTCATAGCTGAGGGTGCGGAGTCTTACTCTATCATCTCAGAGTGAGGCCTACGCTTTAATATAAGACTCGTAGTGCTAGAGGATGAGGACTTGAGGCAGGCGGTGATGACGGAGTCTCATGGTTTGAGGTTTGCGATATATACTAGTGGGTATAAATATGTACTAGGATATGGGAATATAAAATTTTTGGTCGAGGATTAAGCGACACATAGAAGAGTTTGTCTCAAAGTGTGTCACTTGCCAGATCGTGAAGGTAGACCACTAGACACCTTCAGGAATGCCATAACCACTAGAGATTCCCGTGTGGAAGTGGGAGAGAATTTCTTTAGATTTAATTATCGGGTTGCCTACATCGCAGAGAGGACCCGACTACATTTGGGTGATAGTGGATCGGATGACCAAGGTGGCCCATTTTATGCCAATTCGCATCGATTTCAAGATGAGACAGTATGCGCAGCTATTCATTATGGATATAGTGAAGAAGCATGGGGTACCGATTAATATCATGTCTGATAGAGACAAGATCTTTATGTCTCATTTTTGTCATAGCTTTCAGGAGGCCATGGGCATAGACTTGCGGTTGAGCACGGCATACCATCCGCAAACAGACGGATAGACTGAGAGTGTTAATCAGATGCTAGAGGACATGCAGAGGATGTGAATTCTTGATTTTGGAGGAGGATGGGAGAGATATTTTCCATTGTTAGAGTTTGCGTATAATTACTCTTACCAATTCACCATCGTCATGGCACCGTTTGAGGCACTTTATGGTAGGCCTTGTTGTTCGCTCGCTTGCTGGTTAGAGGTGGGGACAACAAATTATTGGGGGCCGAGATGATACGATAGACTACTGACAAGATCGAGATGATTCAGGGACATATTCGAATAGCTTAGTATAGGCAAAAGAGTTATGCCGATGCAGATCGGAGACACGTTGAGTTAGAGCCAGGTGTTGGTGCGGGTGTCTCCAATGAAGGGGGTCATGAGGTTTGGCAAGAAGAGGAAGCCAACGTCGAGGTATGTGGGACCTTTTCCTATTACTGAGAGAGTGGGACCAATTGCATATAGACTGGGTTTACCAGAGCATCCTTAGAGGATTCACGATGTATTCCATGTATCATCGCTGAAGAAGTACTTGAGGAGTGAGAGAGATTTTTAGCATGCTCCGTTAGAATAAATTGACTTACAGCCAAATGTCTCATACGAGGAGAGAGTTGTGGCTATTTTGGATCATAGTGAGCATAAACTGTGGTCTAAGGTAGAACCCTTGGTTCGAGTTCAATGGGACACCACAACGTGGATGAGTCGACGTGGGAGCGTGAGGATGACATGCGCGAGCCGTATACGAAGTTTTTCACCGTAGGTATATCCTAATTGTGTGGATGAAATTCATTTGTAAGGGGTAAGTATGTAACACCCCATATTTCAGAGTAATATTGATTTAATTAATTCTTCTTTTTTTAATACAAGTATGTCGTGCTTTAAGGGAGTTAAGGGAATTAATTAGTAAATGATTATTAAAAATATTAATCGAGCACGATAATGATTAATATCGATGAGGTATAATTACTAAGTGAATAGTAATGATTATTTTACATCATAGATAGTAATAGTGACGTAGCATTATTTTATCTCAACCTGTAGTAGCGTGTAGATTAGACTACTTGGGTGTCGAGATAGGACATCATTATAGAGTGACTCGGATGGAAATTTTGAGGTCACAATTGTTTACGGATAGGTCGAGATAGTCAGAATAGTGGACACGTGGGTAGTAATTCGGTCCCGGGGCCTTTTTAGACATAACCGGGCCTATACGGGGGGTACTTTGGTCTGTTGGATTCGGCCCATAGGCTTAATTTTGGGATTAGGGAAACTTAACCTATGTCTAAGAGAGTTGGTTAGCAGTTAATTATCCTTAATCACAAAATCTTGAGAAAAGAGAGGAAGGAGAAAGAATAATAAAAAAAGAGGAAGGAGAAGATCATTCCAGGCAAAGATTCTTGAGATTTTCGTGAAGAAATCACCGGAATCTACTCCTATAAGGTAAGTATTTTCTTTCTTTATGTGATTTATAGTTAATAGTGTTAATCATTGAATTTGTGGTTCAAATTTGGAAATTAGAAGACTCGTGAGTATAAATCTTGCTAATAAATTGTTGAAGATAATGAAAAAATCCATTAATGGTGAAATTAATGATTGTTGATAAAATGGGTTAAAAGTTGAAATCATTAGTCAAGTGTGTAGATTAATTATGAGATAGTAACATTGTGAAATTTATGATGATAAATACGCAAAAATCATTGAGGATGAATTTGATGAAGGTTAGCAAATATTTAAGAAATTAATTGAGCCATAGGATAAGGGGAAAACGTGAAAGAACTAAATTGGGCCCAACAAGTAGGCTCGATTGGCCGCGGCTCCCAGTCCAGTCGATCGGTTGTTCAAGGATGGGCCTTACTGTTGTTTTTATAGGCACAAAATAGAAATGACGGTCATTCGGGGGTCCTAGGCCGGTTGATCGTGGGTCAGAGAAATTATGTACTAGCTTGATTCGAAGGAGAAATGGAAAAGGGCAGACGAGTGCGGTCCAGAGCCAGTCGATCGGTACCTTGTTTTGAGCGAGGTTGGGGCCTTTTTAAATAGAAACTTTAAATGTGAATAACTTTCTCATCCAAACTCCGGTTGACGTGCCATTTATGGCCACGCGTAGCTAGTTTAATGTTGTAAGTTGTCATGAGGATTAAAGTAGTTGGTAATAAGTTGTGAAAAGTATTAAATACCCTTCAAGTTACAATGAGTGATGGAGCTTCCCCAAATTTAAATCAGACGTAGTGGGAACTTTTGAGAGACTAAAACGAACCTAAAAGAGTATATAGGAGGTGAAAGATATGATCATATAGTTAATAATAAATGGAAGAGTGTAGCTATTTAGTGTGGTAACGTATTTAATGTGACAAGGCTCAGTAGTTTTCGATATGTATATATATATATAAGTGTGTGAATTATATATATGTATGTATATGAGTTGAATGCAAATTGTGTAATATGAACCTTTACTCGAGCATGCTATCCGGGAGGTTGCGCGTAGTGAGCGGTCACACTCTCGGAATTCTAGTAGAGTTGGATTGTAGCTCCAGGTTATTGTGATTGGGTGGCTCCTACCATGATGAGAGGATGATATCACACAGGTCTTTAAGGAAGACGTATTGAAATCCTAAGTCCTTTTTATATATAACCGCCTCCATTATTTGTTTCTGATTTGGGCTTGGTGGTTAGATTCCGACTCGGTGACTAGTGGTGACACGAGATGTGCGACCTGATAGCATGTAGGAGAAATGCATCAAAGCAGGATCATGCTATGAGGATGCTCTATATATACGTAGTGAGTGATATGTGTATATATCTATAGATAACATGCAATTGTCTATTGACAGCTATTGATGTGATATTTAGTATGTTCATATAGATGAGGGTTACGTATGTTATACTAATTGTAATAACATGCTTTACTTATGACGGGGCGATTAGCGGGATAGCTTAGAGATATATTATTATCTAGTTGGGACTGGATAATAACTAGATGGAATAAATAAATGCGATAGGTGTGAACTATAAAAGAGAGGTGAGGTTTTCCACAAGAGAGTGCGACCATGAAATCAATTATGAACATTATATACTACGCATTTCATTTATTGAAATAAACATCTTGCTAAACATTTTCTAAATATATGGTCTCTGACCCGTTTGCAAAAATACTTTTCTCTTAAAACCTTTTAGGGGTCCAGCCATTAGTACACCAAGCTTGAATATCCATTCCAGGGAAGTGTAGCTGCAGCATGTGTGGGTGTATGCAGAATTTGGACAAGACGCCTCTATTATTCATTCTTGGATTAGAATTCTTAAATCAGTCTTTCTTTTTGGCATGTCTCCCCTCACCTACATTATTCAGTTTTGATCTTTTCAGATTTGTACTTGGATTTATTTATTTGGATTTGTTTTAGAGTTGATCATTTATTCAGCACTTATTTATATTACTTGTATTTTCAAACTTCTATACTATTGTCTGGATGGTTTAATGTTCTATTACGAATGTTAACAAAAGATAAAAATTTGGCATCGACTTAATTAACTATTAGGTGATTAGTAATTTATAAAGTTTTTGACAGTGATGCTAAGGATTAACCAAATGGAAATCCTGTTTAATAAGATAAATGACTGATCACTCGGTATTTAATTGTGTGGGGTGTCACATAAAAGTCATAAAAATGGTATCCCATGTAATAGTGAGCTGACAAAAGCATTTAAAACAGGCATTTGGGTAAGTTGACCTCACCTGATTACCACTTTCAATTTTATTTTCTTCTTATTTTTAAGATACACCAACACTCAACCATACTTGTAAGTGGAAGCTAGGAAGGAAAAAAGCAAAAAACAAAATAGAAGATAACGGGAGAAAGTATTTGCCTTATACATGGACATTGATGAATTAATGGGCAAACCTAATGAACATTGAAAAATTAAAATTAAAATTAAATTCTCTAAACACGCCACACCCATGATGATTAAATAAAAATTAACCACAAAAGAAAATATATTCAAAACCAAATTTTTTGAACATAAAATCAAAATAAAAAAATTAAAAGAAAAATTGAACCCAAACAAACCCCAAATTGAGAACGGTCATACAAAATTTATAACTCATACCATATCAATATTAAAAATATAGAACTTATACTGGATTTAGAACAAACGAAAAAAATAAATATCAAAATATATTCTCTATGAAGAACATCATAAAATATTCGTTAAAAACATTGAAAATCCCTAAGAATCTGAACCTGATAAAAGAAATTGTATAAAAAACCCCAAACCCAAACACAAAAATTTATTCAGAAATCATAGAATTTATTCAGATTAATGGGTTAACAAAACTACAAAAATTAGTGAAAGTATTCAAGTGAGAATGTATTTTCACCTACACGGAGATCTGAAGTTCGTTGGAAGCAATATAGAAAAAGGATATTAGTTATAAAAAAGGAAATTGTTAAGAAAACATAACAAACTACAACAAAACAATTGAACAATTATATCTAGATTAACAAACATGTTGCAAGTTGCAAGTTCCCTTAGTGTATACATGTTGCAACTTCAGGTATACCTATTACAAGATCATCAAAATAAATATTGTGAGTAATTATGTTTATAACTTAATAAACCCAAATCGAAATTTCAAAAAACACTAAAAATCAACTATCTTTATAACTCAAAAATCATAAAGAAACATAAAAATGCAACCCCGAAAGAAAGAACCCAAATCGAAATGTCAAAAAACCCAAAAAATCAACTATCTTTAAAACTCAAAAAATATAAAAAAATACGTAAATGAACATAAAAATGAAACCCCGAAACAAAATTATCAGATCTAAAAAAACATTGGACCTAAACATGGTTAGAACAAAATTAGTTGGCATAGCTGTAAAAGCGTGCGCGTGTGCGTAAGAGAGGGAGATTGTGTGTGTGAAAAAAATCGCACCATCAGATCTAAAAAAAATGGCCCCGTGTATCTGTGTCTTCATTGACTTCGCACCGTGAAAATATTGCACCATCGGATCGAGAAAAATCGCACAAAGAGACATAAAATTAAGGATGATTGTGTGTGTGTGCGTGTGTGTATGAGATTGGGAGATTACCTATACGGGTGAGGAAAAGAGGAGGAGGGGTGAGGCGGAGAGGAGTAGGAGGCAAGTGAGAGGAAGTGACGGCTGGGGAGGTTTGTGGGGGAAGCGTAGTACAATTTGTTTCTTGAAAGGGTGAGTGAAATGAGGGGAGGGTTTGGTTTATGTTGCGGGAGAAGTTTTAATTGAGAGAGTTTTTTTTTTTGAAATGAGGAGAGGGTTTTTCCATGTCATAAGTCTCTCCTTATGACATGGAACAATATGACACCCTTAGATCACAGTAGGAGGATAAATCTAATCACTTAATTTTTTGGAAGAGTAAAAGACACCCTATCATATTATATATATATATATATATATATATATATAGTCCAAAGAATCATAAAACTACAAAAGCATATTTTAAGGGGGTTACATCAAATCCCACCTAAAAGACCAACCCCGAAGCACCATAACCCTGAAAACTATCCGACACGAGGCCTCTTTCTGGAATGACCACCAATACGACTCTCATCCATAGTCCCTGAACTTGGGACCCTAGCCCTCACACCTAAGGCAAACACTTCGTATAGATATGACAAACCACTCAAACCCAGGACCAGACTCGTCGACAATCGTAGATAGTCAGTGTAAGCATCCCTCATAACATTCGCAGTCAATTGGCATAAAGCCAAGTGGGCCGACCACCAATGCGGCAACATTTCCCACAACTGGGAAGTGTCAATCAATACCTACTGAAAGTTTACAAAGACATAAAACCCAGCCAAACTTTAATGATCAAGTATAAGGAGAAGACATACTAAAGATACTACTGAAAACTCACGTCATTTGTACAAGGGGCGGGGCCCAAAAATGATGCCAACATGCCAAAAACTGACTCATGTTAATGAATATGTATAACCTAGTCTTCCCCGTGGAGAGCCGTGGTGAAAGAAGACGATAGAACCGAAAGGGTGTAACGACTAGCCTGAGAGATAAACAAAAATACAATTTCAAAACCCAAGGAAAGCGTAGTGTCATCCTGACCCACTATCACCACTGAAGAAAATTCTTGCGTCCTCACCGGGAGGCTTCCCGACAACGACAACAAAGACGGGACATTTGGCATCCCAAAACTCAAGAAATCCTTTTATCCATGATGACTAAGACTACGGGAATAAACGTGTGGAATAATTATCCAGATAAAGCAACAATGTCAGCCCGAGAACAATCGTCGCTGAAATCAGAAAAGGGAAACTTTCCAAAAATAGACACTCGAACTTGCATTTAATAGTTTTCATATATTGATTACTTCTACATTCGGACAACACGCTCCCAAACAGTTATGTTCGATTAAAACCCCTGGAATGACATAAGAAACCTTGTTCCATTCGGTTAAAGGTGCCACCATGTTTATAAAAATCTCGCTTTCAATCCCCATGTCTTTCACCATCACCTCTTAGACCGACATACTTCCCCTAAATGGTCAAACCCATTTTAGGACTTTCAGTTTTGATGAAGAGTGTCCGCACACCCACACTCTTAGTCGATCGCCTCTATGGAAACCCCGATTTGCAATCAGGGTGTGGATTATTCTACACCAACTGAAAAAATATCCCAAACCCGGCCTCACCCAAGTCCTGAAGATAAAATGTCCCCAAATCAACACCAAAAAGTACCAAGGCCTCATAAAACAATACAATGATAATGTGCATTATGTTATCCCACCCCATGAACACCCTAAACCTGGCCTCACCCTAGTCCCGATGGAAAGACCTCCCAAATGGATACCAAAAGGACCAAAAACCTACGATACAAAACTATTGGCATCAAAATTGAAAAGAAAAATAATTTTAAAATGTCCAAATACTATCCAAGGAACCTTTTTTCGATAGACAAAAGGGTTTAGGTTCCTTACACCAATCTGTAGGAGGACTATCAAAAAGGTTTTTCCTAACCGTCCACATAGTAGTCGTATCCAAAAGATGCCACCCTCATCCTACTACCGAATGGAAGAAAGACTGGATGAGATTCCCGTAAATAGAGGTCCCCACCTCTCATTTTAAAAGATCCAAAAACTCGAAAACGATTCGGTTTTCTAACTTTCTTATCCCCCGAGCATCTAAGATGCTCAAGATCATTCTGAAAGTCCCGAGGAATATCGTCCTTCAAAAAAGTTTCGTTCCCCTCAAAATAAAATTTCGTACTTATGCGTCCCAAATTGAGTTAAACTCTACAGAAATTCGACAAAAATAAACACTTATAAATGAAGATCTGCCCAACTAAAATCAGAAATTTTGCAAAAGTTAAGACTTTTGGAAGAAGCTCTACCCGACTAAAAAACACCAAAAATGGGGACACCCCCTCAGCATAAAAGTCGGCTTTCGCCGCAAGGGTAAAGAAACTTTGCCCAAATTTTTGCGTAGTACATCCATATATATTTCAATAAAATCAACATATATGTGTATCTCTTTTAGCCTGACCCCTGTTTATAGGACCGAGTATGAAATTTATAGCATTTATATTTCAAAAGTTTGTTTTCTAATCCAACGCCTCTACTTTTGTAACAACTTGACATGCTCAAATGTTAAAACAATACTAATCAAATGCCACAACGATCACTACCAAACATGAAAACATACTTTTCAAAATCATTATGAGGAATGTGTTTGTGAGCCGAGTCAGTCCGCAAAATTGAATTGATCCAAAGTCTAAAATCCGACTACTCCCACCACTTATCCAAACGAATAAATCTCGTCCACGTGGAGGCACCACGAATATGTGTTTTTATAACAAATTCTCATCAAACACTAAAATTTGATTAGGCGTTATTTTAATATGTAAATAAATCAATTCAACGCAATGTAAATGATATATTAATGACTAGGCTCTATAAATATTATAGTGTTCAATATTGTATGCCTGTTATACTTTCGCCTGCACCTATAAATGTATCCCGTTGTTGGAACTATGTTGGATTTCATCCATAGTCTCCTTGGGTATGAAGTGATGACATTGACCTTTTAAAAATGTTTTCGAATGATCTGGTTCGATCTTAATTGAAAAATAATATAAAGAATACATAGAAAAATCTGTTAATCAATACTAGGATTTTTAAAGTCCATACCTTTATGGATCTTGTTTTCTATCTATGAAGCATGTAACAACCATTTGTCTTCCAACGTATGATCCCTTGGATAAGCGAGACGGGTAGTCTTCTCCCTTGAAAGCAAGCCTTGAACATTTTTAAAGAGAATTTTTTTGTATCTCCTTTTCTCTCTCTGGCACGAATCCAGGTGTGTTACACTTTTTATACCTCATTAGTTGACTCCTACTTAGCCTCTGCAACTCAAAAATGTGGTGGGAAGAGTTTAACCAAGTATGAACTCCTCTAAAAGCTCCTAAAAAGGTGACTTTAGTTAATTACGGCGTATAAGTGACCAAACAAAATTTCGGGATCAAAATAATTGGGTAATAAATTGGGGACCCAATGCTACTAACTAAAATTTACTTCGAAACAGAAAAATGGAAATACAAATTACTCTCCCGTAATTCATTTCACCCATTTAATCATAACTAAGTCCACTGAATAATTACGACTCCACTCCAATTTTAATTACTCAAAATTACCACAATAGAGAGGCCTAATGTTTGTATAGTTGGATGACACATAATATGATTCCCCGAGTAAAGTGTACAATACCCACTTCATTAGATCAATTTGCCACTAATTTATTTTCATCAACATCTTAAAAAAATTCCTTGATCTCAAACTTAAATTATTTGACATCTCTACTAGATTACAAAATCCATTGGCTGGGTTTAATAGTAGAGTTAAAAATTACAATTTTATCAAGGAGGTATGACATTCCAGGATAAATCCTAGATGTGCATTCTTCCGAAAGATGATCTCAGATATACAAACACGATCACTGCCCAACTTGCAGGGTTTATTGGCCCAGTATAAAATTGAATGACATTCATCAACATATCAAATCAATCACGATGCAAATATGCCGATCCTCATATCCATAGGAATTAAAAATCTATGCAACCTATGCAAACCTTGAGATTATGCAAGTCTTATCAATTCGTCATCAAGACACGAATCTTACCTTGGTCATGATTAATACATTCTTGAAGTACTGGTACAATCATTCTTAAACTATCGAATAATTCCTGAACAATCATACATGTACCCGTAGTCATGATAAAATACTAAGATTGTACTCATAACCTTACTGATAGGATGTGAACACTTCTATCTAGGTTGTGACTATTAAATCAAGGTATAATAAAAATTTCGATCTTCTGCGCCCACACCATAATTCCTACTTACCATCATTGCCAAACGTTATGATATATTTACAAACAAATATAAATCATTTCTACAATCATGATTTTTTTATTTCAAATGGGTTATGATGAACCTCTATGACTGAAGAGTACATAACCATCATAAAATTGGTCTTAAGAACAAAATCCCAACAATCTCTCACTTAGTCTTAAAGCCATGTACCTAAACACTTTACACCCAATCCATCTACACGTTGGACGAAGTCCTTAATGAAAAAGATTATATAGGTGATCGTTTTTTTTTTACAAACTCTCGTAACATGTGAAAAATACACTCTTATGTTCAATACTCCTTTATGGTCTTGGGACCTTGAAAAAAAATAATCACTCCTATATCTTTTATAAATTTCCCTATCCATACTGCCTCCTTCCTTACATATAATTATAAAACACATTTGGCTCCCATTGTGGAATCGACAATACATGATTACATGATAATCCTCTATCCAATGGCTACATTTCCTAGAAATTAACACAATTTTAAAAGTAGAATCACCGTAAACCTTATCTAACTTTAAATCCTAGTCCATATACCACGAAGGTATTGGACTATGCACAGCATATCATTCATGGGAATACCCACAATCGACACATTAGGTATATTCCTCATATTATCTATATAATCAAGTGTCACGTGACATTGATACTTAGATAGAGAGATTACATGTCCGGAAAGGATAAATATTTTCTTGGAATCTAACATGATAAACTATGTGACCACAAAATTTGATATAAGTATCTTAGAATAATCCCAACATCCTATATATCGAAGATCTAGCAAAATCTTGATCCTTAGGATGTGACTAGCTCTTTCTAAATTATTAATATAAAATCACTTGGATAACAACACCCTTGTGTAATATAATAGACCCACCTTGTTCTCAATTAAGATAATATCATCCACACAATCTACCAGAAATACCATCATATTTCCGTCAGACATCTTATACACACAACTTGTATCCAACGCATTGATCAAAACCAAAATAATTGATTTATTGATGAAAATGGATGTTCCTAAGACAATGACTACTAAGTCATCAACATAGCACAATTTCATCGTGGTTGCCATTTAATACTTCACCAAATGGTTCAAAGTCAATGCCAAAAAGATAGACAAGTTCATACGCCAGAACATATCTATCGCTTTGACGTACCCTAGTAATTAGTATTAGATAATGGTTCTCACTTTGAGAAAGAGGTATCCAATCCATAAGACAGATATGAGATCACTTAACATAAGTCTCCCCCATATAAAACTAAATCCAATGGAGCAGTCGAAGTTTCTAACAAAAATGTTAAGTTCATCGTTACCAAAATGGCAAAAACCTATAATGACTGGTCAGACAAAATACTATATGCCCTTTGGGGTTACCGTACTAAAGAGATAAATTTGATAGGGGCCACCCTCAACTCACTAAGTTATGGCTTGGTGGCAGTCCTACCCATAGAACTAGATATAACCTCATTAAGGGTACTTCTCAAAATCCAAGTTTTCGAAACTGATTGGGTCTAAGCCTTCTATGATGAACTAGCTCTCCTCGTTGAGAGGAGACTAAAAGTTTCTTATCATAATGAGGGATACCAACAACTGATCACGCGATAATTTAATTAGATGGTCAAGAAATGAAACACATAAGAGGGGGACTTGTTACTAAAGGAAAATCTCAAACCTTCTCGAACTCCTAGAGGGAAATTATTACACAACTATGGAGGACCTTACCTCATCACCAACATGCACTCTAGTGGACCAACTACCTTAGTTAATCTCGACGGAGACAGTTTTCCCAACCTTTAAATCTTGACCAACTAAAAAAATTATTTCCTTAATCCTGACTAAGGATAGGCGAAAGAAACCGATTTAATTTGAAAAAAATCGATCGTAACAGGAAAAAAAACCTTCATATATCCAAACATATTCATAAAACAATGTTAAAATGCCCAATTGAGGCACCGACCACTCATTCAAAGTGAGTTAAAAACAT
Organism: Sambucus nigra; assembly: GCA_949130495.1. Lineage (NCBI taxonomy): Eukaryota > Viridiplantae > Streptophyta > Magnoliopsida > Dipsacales > Adoxaceae > Sambucus > Sambucus nigra. The sequence continues at coordinate 32,535,531 of OX422217.1, read as the reverse complement.
CGCCTTGGCACATTTTTTATTTGGCATAACTGTGTACAACTTATTATGTGTTATAACTATTATCACAGAGATTAAAAAAAACATGCCATTGTCTTTGAATCGGAGATACGTAGGCAACTCGAGATATCACTTCGAGCCTGGTGTAAATAAACACCCAAAACCCCTCCAACTAGAAAACCTTGTTTGTGGTCATTGTGACCTAATTCTTAAAGAGTTGGATCAGTTAAAAAAATGGATCATTAAGTAAAAAACTAATGCCCTAAGTCATTTTGGAACCCCGTAGGGTTATCGTTATTTAAACAACACACAGAGGCGAATGCCTTGAAAGAAGCGGTCAAAAGAAGCCTTGCGGGAAAGACACTATAACAATCCCTATTTTCTCACGTAAAGGTTGGCTAGACACGATACACTAAAGATGGGGATTGTTCACCAATTAATACCATTCTCAGCATCAAACCATATAAAACATATATTTATAAGTCCTAATTGAATTTAAATTAATATCCAAAATGATAATAAAAATCCAACATGCACTAAGTGTAAATGAAATCCACATAATTATAAATATCTGAAACCAACATGAAATAAATAGACTCCGAGCTTATACCCATATAATAATACAAAAAATAAATCGACTGAAGTGGAGTAGCACCTAAACTAGAATCAACAATCTAGAGAATCCAATAAGCCAAATGAGACGGCAAGGTTGATCCGTCAAGAGTCTTATTATCCATATCTAGGATCATTTGAGGAAGAAAACATTTGTAAATTTGGGTCAGAGCCCTAGAGTTGCAAGAATTAACTGATTTAATTTAAAGTGAAATAATACAGTCAATTCAAAGTAAGTATCCCCCATCATCGTTCACATACGATAAGTATCCCACCCCTCATCTAAGAGTGATATTTCCCGAATTCGAACAAGTCCCAAAATAATAAATGGAGCCGTGCCAATTTAATGAAAGATGCATTAAGTATAGCCAACATACTGAAGCAAAATCATCTACATTCATATTATCATTTCCCAAAGTATCCCAGTCATATAACTCGTAAAGGGGTCATAAACATCTATTATGCACACTAAATAGTATGGGGTCTGTAACTTACTCTATACATTCTTAAACAACTTAATTAATCTCATTTAATTCGTATAATTATTTATATGCCCTTGCATATATGCGACACTCAAAGGCATCTACCAGTGGTGTCTTGTTCGTGATCTATCGGTAAGTTTTAAGGAATCCTTTATCCAATCGAACATCACAAAACACACACAAGTGGGGCGGTACCTACGTAGAACACTAGTTCACGGCCCACACCCAACGGTAACAAAGGATCCCATCATCTACACCTACCTCTCGTAAGTGGCGCTGCTACATAGTACCTATAATAATGATCTACACAATGTCTTGTACACCTGTGCCGACGTGTGCTACGGTCCCGAACACGCGTAACCCCAACCGATAGGACTGTACAGGAACATAGGTATGTCCACACAATAAATATAAGTACATATTATTCTCATATAATATGTATAGGTAATTACTCTATAATTACCCAAAATATCCCAACTGATTACTCATAAATAATCACACATTAATAATCGACCATCTAGTTAATTATTAATTTCTTCCTCTTTATAAGATCATTTAACCATCAAGTTAAATGTAATTTCCCATTTAATATTTTTACCGAAAAAGTATTTTTAATAAAATCATTGTTGATCCAAACATCGTCCCACCAACTCATATGGTTTCCTAAAAATACCCTCCCCAGGGGTCGAATTGATTCGCCTTTCCGAATCGATTCTCTTATGAGGCCGAATCGATTCAAATCTAGCCATAATCCCAAATCTTCTATGTTTCTTTAATACGTGAATCCTTAATTTTGTCCCAAAGTTCATTCCAATGGTTAATTCAATTTCAATAAAATAATAATATGTACCTATGACTTAGTCCTTCACCTTATAATGGTTAATTACATAAATTAATATGACTTACATACTCCTAATTTACAGAATTTTACATCCTTAATCATAATTCTTAACCCAAATTTTTTACCATAAATCCATCTAAAATCAAATCATATTTTAACATAACACATGGGTTATGATTCTCTAACCTTAAAATATGATTTCAAATCATATACATATGCATCAAGCTTTTCAATATATTAAGAAATCCTAAGACATGAATTTTATCATCCAATTCAAGATCATAATAATCCTAAATTTTTGGGTTAAACCACCTAATTTTCAATTAGTCTTCTCTACATGCATAAGATTAAATCCTATAATTTACTCACAAATTTCATACAAAAACCTAGAAATTATATGGGGTTTACTACGATGAATCAAGAAATGCATTGGACATTAAATTAAGTAAGAAAAGTCATGCCTGGATATACTGATTGATGATCTCTTCTTGAATCTATTGTCTCCCCTCCTACTTGGCCTTTGTTCCATTCTCTCTCGAGGCAGGGCTTCTAGATTTAGGTTTTTGATTGAGTGTGGGGGTTATTAGTCTTGCCCTTAAACTTATATTAACCTCAATTTCCGATGTAAGCCTAATTACACATTTTTTCATCCTCAAATGGCCCCAACCCATAATTAAACTAGCCCAACAACCTCCCACCTTACATACATATACCCCTGGACCATTTCTAAAGGTCTAAAACACCTAAACGAACCCATAAAGCCTCATGAAATACATCCCAATTATTTTTATTCAACAAGTATATTGCAATTGTCTCACGCATCATGTCATTATTATCTACAGAAATTAATCAACATATAAAATAAATCTCACATGATTGTGAAATAATAATAAATCAACTTATTCGCAACTAATTAATTAAATTCACCAATTTAAATTTACTGCCAACAAATTTTATTTTATTTCAAAAAAAATTTATTGCATTCTAAAAAAATACAGGGTATTAAAGATGCCACACCCCATATCACCCCACATCTTAGGATAAAAGTCATCGACAGACAGACTCATAATTAGGCTTTCCCGCAATCGAAACCTTATAGCGATTAAAGGACACCATCCAACTCAATGTCAGATATATCCCACCATTTCACAAATGACAACATGAAGAGTTTTTCCCTAAATGCATACCAGAAACATAATCACACAACAGTAATATATGAAGATTACCCTTCTTCGAAAGAAAATCCTAAAAAAAAAGGCACTTTTACTGTTATGTGTATATATACCCCTTTAATATTTTTGCATAAATCTGTGTAGGTCCCCACCATTTTGAATAAAAGAGCTTAGGCTAACTCTGTTCATTTGCATATTTTACCCTATAAATTGAATATCATTAAACCCGTTGTTGCGATTCATCCTCACTTCGATTATTTTTCATAAAAGTGTATAAAAAGCATGATGTAAAAGTAGAATATATAATTACGTCAAAGAAATACATCACCGTAACATTGTTTCATATAACAAAATCATCGTATAATAAAACACATGTTATTTATAAAAAATGACGATATGTGGGAATCCTCTTATAAAAAAAGATGTATGGATGATTACTCGTGCTTCTACCAAAGTAATATACTAAAATAAGAACTGCCCATGATTACCCTAAAAAAAGCTAAAAATATGCTTTTTTGGGAGAGTACATAATATTCACCCTAAAAAACCGCCCAAAAATATCATTTCACTCTCCCCTCACATATGATCCCTCTTTCGTGTGTGACCACATATATGGGCCCCATCAGTAGTCCCTGGACCTATCATCCCTGCCTTCACACCATATCCAAATTTTAATTAATTAATATTCCCAATTCTCAACAGTACACGGCGTTTCATGTGTGGGACGTCTCGCCGAAGCGAAATCCAAACAAGGAACCCCCCGTTACACTACTCCTGGCACTGTCGATTGTCGGGATAGGTGATATATATATATATATATATATGAGCATTAATGACTAACTTATTCCCAAGTTCCAACATTACACTGTGATTCGTGCGTGGGACGTCTCGTCGAAGCGAAATCCAGAAGAACCAACAACTCCTTTACAAAAACTCAAAGTCTACCCCACGTAGTATTTGACTCTATCCATAGAGACCGCAACAATCAACTGACGCATATCCAAATGGGTAGAAAAGCAGAGAATCAAGTTTTCTGAGGGTTGAGCCGTGTTAACCACAACTTGATGAGAACTAGAACACAAAAAAAACATTGTTAATACACGATTTACCAAATACACCCCAAAAAAGATGAATCATTGAAAAAAAGTCACACTATTCGAGAAAAGGTTCAAGTCGAGAGTTGGTACCGCCATTCCAAACACAGACCGCCGCTGATGAATATGAACGACTTGGTCCTCACCTTAGAGTACCACCATAAAAGAAGATGTAAGCTTAGGTAGAAGATCCTGGTCAAGGCATATAGCCGGAGAATAAGGCTGAGAATGTCCAATGGATAAGGACGTGACTTCCCTAGCGCTTATGGGAACCGAAGGAATTGAAGTGGAGGGTTGACCCCCACTGATATAACTAACACCATGGAAAGAATAAAGGGAGAATCGGGCATCCAAAAGCTTTTTCCACTGCTAGTTTGCTTTATTGAAAATTAAAGATAACAAAAAGGGGGCCTTTAGCGTTGCACAAGTGAAAATATCACTGAAGACACTAAGAGAACTTCCCTTCAAAAATTTGAACTTCTGCCTTTTATAGGCCATATTTTGCAAAGAGATCGTCTGTACGATTGATGATTGGGATGAAGAGAATGGTTGGAGTCTTTAAAGACCGCGCAATTGATCAGTCCAAGGCTTTATCATCAAGTCAATCAGGCAATTGATGCCCCGATTTTCCAGAAATTTAAAAATTCCCCCTGATGTCTGTAAATATTCGTATACCGTACCAAAAACATAAAAATATATACGTGATGCGTGCATTATTTTGTATATTTTATACCCAAATATATATTTTATTAGTCTCATTTTATTTCATTTAATATGTTCTTTGGACTATTTCATTAAATAAAGGAAAAAATGCAAGAAAGGTTAAATCCATATTCAAAATGGCAATTTTAAGTAAAAAATTGGCACTTCGATAATTTTATAATTTTCTTGTGCTAATTTGTGACAAAAGTTGCGTAGTGAAAATTTTACAGGTAATGATGGAATTTGGTGCAAATTGATGATAAACTTGAAAAAATGCGAAAAATTTGATTTTTAAGGTCTTTTGACAAAAGCCTTTTTTCGGCGTATCAAGGAGAGTTCCACCTCAACTCAAACACCTCACCCCTTGCCTTATAAAAAGGGTACTTGGGCTCAAAATTTTAAATATAATTTCGAAGAGAAATGTTTGAGTGATTGTATTCAATTTGAGGGTTTGAGGATTGAAGGTTATTGTGAATAACTGTAACACCCTGCCTATTTTAACCACAAGTGATTAGTCATTTATCAAAATAATCAGAAATCTCATTTGGTTCATTCTTAGAATCACTCTCAAAAACTTTTTATATACTAACTACCTATGTTAAATTAAACCGGTGCCAAATTTAATCTTTCATTATAATAACATCCGAAATAAAATAAAATAACCAACCATCCATGCAATACACTAGTCTGAACCAATCACATAATAAATAACTCAATAGATAATACCAAATAAACCACCGATTCCCAAAACAAAATCCAATTACAAGTCTAAGGTAAATCAAACTGAATTTGAACAAAGCCTGATAAATGCTGAATAACTAAAATACTAAGTCTTTTGAAGGGGAAACATGCCCAATGAAATACTGAAGTGAAAATCTTAATCTAGGAATGAATAACTGAAGCATCTATATCAATCATTCAAGCCTCCACAAATGCTACACCTACGCATCCCTAGAATAAATCATCAAGCTTGGCATCCTTATGGATGGGCACCTAAAATGTTTTGGAAAATATATTTGACAAGGGTCAGAGTCCAAAAACCTTTTGAAAATATTTTGCAAGTATTTAAATCATAGTTTAAATTAGTTATTGGATACACACGTTAGTTTCACGTACACTCCCTTGAGTTCCTCACTTCTCAACTAAATTGCACACCTAACGTCTCCTACCTAGCTATGTTAGCCTGCCTAACTAGATAACATATCTAACTAACCACAGAAGGTTTAGCTCGCATGTATTATACATATGATACGTTGCTGTACTACTAAAAATTAATATTTCTCATATATTATTATTGAATCATTATTTAAGTTTTTCTACTTAAATTACTTTTAGATGTACACAATCTTTCGGTTCTACCATCACACATAAGTAGATTAATCACACTTGTACATATATAACACACATATCCTATATACAACTATAGCATCCCCTAGAATGAATCCCTTGATGATGGCTTAATCTGATATCCTATCCATGTATCTCTCTTACCATATAAAGAACTATCGGTTTGGAATGTCTCTTCGAACCCTCCATCAAACAATACAAAATGGAGGCGAATATAGTTCTAAGCCTTTGGGATACGCACATACCTAATGTACCTAAATGACACGCCGGTCCCACTAATACACATTGTTGCCCAGATTATACTCAACAGGGGGGGTGAATTGAGTTTTTACAAACTTAAAGTCAAATTAATATTTTAGTAAAATATTAAATTTAAATCACTTAGACAAATTTCAGATTAATAAAACTGTAAAGAATAAATTTAACAAAATCAAATAAATGCAACCAACTAATTTAATAAACTAGAAATACAGATTTTAACTTCACTAGGAATATTAAATTAATTTTCGTATTTAATATTAAGTGATATTCTGAAATTAATTATTTAATTCAAAAATAATTATTTTAACCTTAAAATTAATTTAGTCAAATTTCGGAATTAATTTATTTGCAAGATAGTGTGCTGAAAATATTAACTCAAGCAAGCATGTGCAAATAAATAAATAAAAGTGCGGAAAATAAATGACACCGAAATTTAACGTTGTTCGGCCAAATCCCGGCCTACGTCCACGCGCCTAGAGCCCCCGTCTCCTTTGCGCTTCACTAAACCTGATCCACTTGTGGGTAGGATCAAACCACCGCGTACAACTGTTTGCAAGCTAACTCTGAGCTTCAAATCCCGTGGCCCACTTGCGGGTAGGAACCAATCACCGGTACAAACCGAAGCTTCAACAAAGCTTCACAACAAATCTAAATTTTTGTAGCACAAGGTAAAATACTGAAACTCCTTAAAATACAATTTGTAATCTGAGTTTCTGAGACTTCAATAAATGATGTTGAAGTAGGCACAAGTCTTCTTCTTCAATGATTGAGCAAATGATAAAATTAATTGCTCTCTTAAATGTGTAGCTGAGTAGTAAAATAAATGCTCTCAATAATATTTGAAGTCTTTCTCATATACTCATTCAAGTCTCTTGGTGTTCAATGCAGCTCTTCAAAGATTTAAATGTGTCTTCTAAAAACTAGCTGTTAGACACATGCATTTTGAGCATTAAATGCTCCTGATTTGCTGAGGTGAAATAACTGAGAATAATCTTCAAATCTGATATGCAAATCTTTATTTTTATCTTCTCCATAAAAATATAGCTGTTGTAGCATGGAAATGGACATCTGAAAATATATGACATTTGAAAGTAGCTTGATAGATAACCCATATATTTTCTGCAAAGAGATTGTTAGTTCAAGAGATAAAATACAAATCTGATATGTAAATGGGGAACCATTGTGTAAAGAATATAACTGGTGTGTTAAGAACATTTTTCTGTCAAGAGAGTAAATGGGACAAAGTAAGTATATGTACTACTCAGTCACAGGTTTGCAATAATATATATGTACATATATATATATATAATAAAGTATAAAAGTTATGTATGTCATAAGCTTTGTTGATGATGTCATGATATAATTTTTTTCCTACAATACCCATTTTACCCCTCAAAATTTTGATTTCCCCCTTCTTTTGAGACTCTCTGCGCTATTTGCCTCTTACTTCAAAATTCAAAAACATAGGTAACAATGTAAATTAGGTGCACTCTCCAAAACTTCTCCACGGCAGAGATGAGAGTAAAATGATGCCTTCTTTCTCTTTCTACTTTAATTCAAACCTTTGTTTTCTCACAAGCCCAACCTAATTGCCTTTATGCCCCAACCCCCATTTCACGTTTCTGATTCTCTAAAAGAACAATTTTCTCTTTCATCTACATTTTTACCCAAAACAAAATCATAGCTACATCTCATCTTAGATCTATGAAACATCTACGGACACCCTCTCTCTCATTTGTCATCTTTGATGGACAGCTTCTCCCCATCATCTTAGATCTCCGAAATCAGTTACGTCTCATGTTATTCAAAATGATCACCTGTTTTTCTCTGTATTAGAGTTTTATCTATTTATTTAGAACTGTATTTTATGTATTTTGACAAATGATGATCTTTAGGGGAGGTAATTTTTGTTGGCCTCCTGGGAAAGGATCTTTTCTTTCCTCATCCCAATAGCTCGGGTATATTTTTTATTCTATTGGGAATAATACGGATGTGGATGTTGATGTGGTGTAAATATAATATGGTAGTGATGTTTTTTTTTTGCAGATTAAGCATATGATATAGAAGCGCTGAGATGGCTCGAGATTTATATGGATGTGGACGTGGTGGTTCTATGCAAGTAGGGCTAATTTCCTAAATTAAATGGTAAATTCCTAAATTCATAGAAATGGAAGGCCTGTTGAAGATTATTTTGGTCTTGGCCATTTTGGCGGCACATGTTTGATGAAATCTAAAACAGTTCAATTTCTCTCTCTCACTCTCTCTCTCTCTCTCTCACACACACACATATTGTTACGAAGTTTTCACGAATCTAAGCCTATCACTTAGTTGGGTAAAAAAAACTTGGTGTTCGTTACATCTTTTTTGGTTTTATAATGTAATTTGTTTTTATTTCATTTTGACGAAACCCAGTCTCTTTTTTGCGTTCAGGTACTCTGTTGTACTCTGTTTTCAACCCATCTCATGAAGCAGATCTAAAGGGTCCATTTTTCACTCTAATCTGCAAAAATGGTTCTTCTAAATGATGTTGAGAAGAGGAGGCACAAAGGACATATGATGGTTTTCAACCCATCTCATGAAGCAGATCAAATGGTCCATTAAACTTCTGAACAGATTGTGATCCCTACTTTTTGGTTTTGTTATTTTGGTATTTATATCTTCAGATTCTTAATTCCATCGATCAATCGATGCAGTTCGTTTGTAACGTAGTTTACACGAATTTTTCTTGATTTATATGTGTAGCGTGTTTTGTTCGTAACATAGTTTATTTCATGAATTTCTAATTTAGTTAAGTGTTAAGTTTTTGTTTAGAATAGTTTAGGTTTGTAAATTGTGAGGAATTCTGATTCTATTATACACAAATTCCCTTGGCCTGTTTTATGTCTCTATCAGCGTTGGTGTTGATTTGAGTCATTTTTTTTTCAGATATGAATTGAATGATTTTGAATATTTTTGTGTCCAGATTGTATATCCCAATTTTTTCTTTTGCTTGATTGAACATGTACTCTGGAGGCCCTGGGGAAAAAGGCTCGAGGTAAGTATGAACTGGTGGGCACAAGGCTCCATATAAAAGTTTGACATAATTTTTTTAGCAAGAGTACTGAATTTCATTACTATTTTTTTGTACAAAAAATAAACTTTTAAAGATACTTTTGTGTAATAATATCTTATAAAGAATTTTGAAACAAAATGATTGTAGTTATTTAAATAACTGATTCTTAAAAATTATTGAAACGAACAGTTAAAAGGATAAGCTTTACAATGTGGGTAGATCTGCTTCATGAGATATTTAAACTTTTAAAACCAACTATTCATTTATTTTTTGCCTAACAAACACTCCGCAGACAAAAATTATTAATACCCATATTGAATGTTATAAATACATATTTTAAGTATATTTTTTTTGCCTCAAACATAGTAACTAATATTTTTTTGAGTGAAGTACCGCAATAGTTCCTTATCTTTTTATTGGTTTTAATTTAGTCTCTTATCTTTTTATTGTCTCAATTTAGTCCCTTACCTTTTAAATTGGTTCAATTTCATCCCTGTCCTTTTTTTTGTTTCAATTTCATCCTCAACATTTCATTTTGTTTCAATTTAGTCCATCTGTTAACTTTTTTTTTAGATACAATTGACTATTTTACCCCTCTTTATTAAAAAATAATATAATGAATATTATAAATTTGAAAAATAAGCTATTTTATTATTATTATTTGGGGATAAAAAAAGTTTTGTAGCCGAGAATAATAAAAAAATTGTTTTTATTTTTATTCTATCCCAATTGTTTTTAATCTTTAAAAAAAACTTGAATTATAATTTTAATAGTCAACATAGTTATTTTTATTTATAAAAAACTCTTTTTTTAATTTTAATTAAAATGTAAAATTTGATGTTTTAGATTCAAAATTGATTAGTGCCGCTGACGCGGACCTACATCATATAAAAATCTCTATTTATCAATTATATTACATAGATAGGTGGAAAATTGATTTCTTAGATTCGCGATTGGTTAGTTCGCTGGATCTGACCCATATTCATTAAAATAAAGGGCTTGAGAATTAGCCACTATAGTTAAGCCCTTTATTTTAATGAATGTGTACCGATCAAGCGAACTAACCAATCGCGAATCTAAGACATCAATTTTCCGCTATCTATGTAATATAATTGATAATTAAAAAAATTCATGTGATGTGGATCCACGCCAGCGGCACTAATCAATTATGAATCTAAAACATCAAATTTTACATAATTGGTTTTTCAAATGAGTTCATGGCCCAGCTAATTATCATAATTGGTTTTTATTTGTAAATTAGTGTTCACACATTTGTTGTTCAAGTATTTTTTATTTCTCAAATAATGTGGATAGTCCTATAAATAAAGAAAAATTTGCCCACATTTTTAAAATTGTTTACACGTTTGTGTTGTAAAGAAAAACTTTATGACTTAAATTGTTTACATATTCAACACATTGAAAATTTGCTTCGTGCCTTTAGGCACGTACTATGAATTTGTTTTATCGTTTTCTAATTATCAGCGTGCCTTCAGGCACGGGCATACCCTAGTATATATATATATATATATATATGAAAGGTTTACATATATATATTGTACAAAAAAATATTTCCCACACTGATATAAAAAGTTTCCGAACAGATATAAAAATAAATTTCTAACAAATATATATATAAGGATTTTCGGACTGAAATACAAAAAAGATTCTGAAAAAAAATTTCGGACTGAAATATATATAAAAAAAATTTGGACAGAAAGATATGTATATAAAAAATTCCGAACAGGTACAAATATATACAAAAGATTTCGAAGCTCATATATAAAAGAACTAATGATGTCGTAGCCTTTGCTAGGCAGAGTAAGTGAGTGGCTAAAGGAGTTTCAACATATATGACAGGGCATGGACCCATGTCATTCGGTCACGTCAGGTAAAGGGGTCAAAATTTCTTTATACAGGAATCCAACTGTTTAACTCGGCCAGAGAAGATGGACAAGAAGGTGGCGTGTAGCAGAAGTGTTCGTACAAAAAAAAAGGAACGGCGTGTAGCAGGTATATGTAGTAGGGAAGTAGCATGATAGTAGGCGTGGGATTTTAAAAAAAACTGCATAAGCCACTTGGCTTTTGTTGGCTTTTGTCTGTCAAGGCTCAAGGTCAAGTACACGGTCAAGTCCAAGGCACTGTCATAGGAGTGCAAGGGCCGAAAGTTGCAGCTGGAAGGTATTTGAAAATATAAGGTGAAGGTTAAAGCAACTTTTCATATGTCAAATTCACTTCCAAGCATATAATAGCTAATGACCACATCTACCAAATCAAATGGCAAAGCATAAAAAAATGAAATCAAGGCAAAAAAAAAAATATTTCAAAAAAAATATATTTCAGTAAAAAAATTCCGGGCAAAGCATAAAAGATGAAATCAAAGCCCAAAAAAAAATTTATTTTAAACAAAGTTGTACCAATTTTACTAAAAGCTTATTTTCAAAAAAAATAATATAATTTCTTTTTTTTGTTTTAAAATGTTTAGGCTCATAATTAATTTGTCACACAATAGAAATTATTAATCAAGAAATATGGATGTGTGCCTAATGTGTCAAGTGCAAATGTGCAACATACGTGAATACCTTTACTCGAATACGTCGTTGAGTAGAGTCGAGGCAAGATTATACAATAATAAATATCTATAGAATAACCTAATAAAAATGTGTTTGGAATCATCAAAATCAATATATTAAGTTAAACTAAAATGTACATTAATTAAACTAATTTAATTAATTAGGGATAAATAACATTTTCGTTAACAATCTCCCCCTTTTTGATGATGACAAACAATGATTCACATATATTCATAAAATGAAATATTAAGCACAAATAGTGAATCATAAATATTTCTCCCCCTTTGACATTATCAAAAAGATATTTTAATATAAATTCAGTGTCACGGGTAAAAAGGGCGAAGCTCCCCCTATCAAAAATAATTCCTGCATGGGATTCAACCAAAAATCTCAAGGAACATATAAATAACATGAAATTTTTCAATACGCACACAAGTCGTCATAAAATTTTCATAGCATGTATTTGAATGAGTAGATAGACAATAATATCATCAAATAAAGCGTAAGTCACAAAAATGATAAATGATACCAATTGTTATAATCACACACAAACCGTGCGTTGCACACAATGATTTCTCGGAACAACTTTTTATGTAAAAATAGAAATCATAAATCAATGTTCTCAAATAATGCAAATACGAGAGATATATCAATGTGCATAATTAACTCTCTTACTAATGTAATAAAATTGCAATGTATAAATTTTCAATAGGCGCAATATCAATTATTGTATAAATCATCATGATAGAATAAACTTTTAAGCACACAACATGAAGCATTTCATAACTCGATGTTTTCAAATAATTTGGAATAAAGCACACATGAGTTAGAAGATAGCGGCTTAAGTATAACGATAAAAATTTACTATTTTGTTCATGCTTTGCCGTTTTCAAGATACGAGCATAAATTCTCGAAATATTCAATCATATTGCAAAAAAAAATGTTGATCAAACATTTTTCTATGAATAATTTCCAATAAACATTTGTCTCCCCCTAAGGGATACCAATGAAGGCATATAAGCATATAATAAATATAATGCATCTTTTCATGAGATAAAATAATTTCAGCATTTATTTCCATAAGATCATTTTCAACAAAAAAAATAACAAGACATAACAATTTCAATTAATCATAAGATTTTTTATTTGAGCACAAAATAATTATAAGTGTCATTTCCATTAAATAAATTTCAAGAATGTCTCAAATATTAAATAAGAACACTAAACATACAGCATAAGATTAACTCATAAAGATTAATGTGTTTATATCATCAAAATCAATAAATGCATATTACAATATCAACATGTAGCTCTCAAGACTAGCAAACTTTAAAATGATATTTTCGTTTCAAATTAATATTCAATAAAATCATGAATTAATCCAATATCATTATTCACACAAAATATATCAAGATGTAATTAAAATATATATGAAATTTTCTTATAAAATAATTATCAAAATCAAATGTGTGATATATGAAAGAGTCATAAAAAATAATAAATATATAAATTTATATGTGAATGCTAAATAATCAATGAATCACACTCATGTGTAATAACAAATATTCTATGCATGGAAATATATCAGTTATGAGATAAATTATTAATAAATATATGAATTTAAATTCAAGAAAGGTGTTCCTTACCACCTTACCAATACCAAAGATATATTCAAGCAACTTCTTCCAAGTGTGGCATTTCCAACATTAGGCAATGATACTTGAAATTTGTAATATGACCAAATCATATGCCTTGAAAATCCACATTCCTTCTCAAAATGCAACCTCCACAACTTTGAAAATTTTCTCTTTTGGTACCCAAAATGTGTTAGGTCCATAGGAGTTAGTATACATCTTGGTTCTTTTTGGAATCCATGCAAATTTTCTTTTTCTAAATTTATATGGACACAAATCTGAAAAATGTGTGTGTCTACCACAATAAGTGCATAAATAGTTAGGTAGACTAGATGAGGCATCAAATTTCAATAAATTGAAATAAGTCTTTTTCTCATTTCCTTCATCATATCCTATACCATTATTATTAAATCAAATCCTTTGTGTCTCAACAATTTTATGAAAATATTCATTTCCTTTTGTAAAAGTATCTAATGATTTCTTTAAATATTCAATCTCCCTTTTTAACTCAATATTTTCAATTTCAAGAGGAGTAGTGACAATAACAGATTTTTCCTTTTTCAAAGATTTCATTTCATTTTTCAAAGATTCATTTCCTAATTTTAACTTATCAAAATCATTTGACATAGAGTCATATTTAGTTGAAACTAATGAATGAGACTTCTTAAGTTTAATATATCTAATTTTAAGTTCTTCAAAATTTTCACATAATTCATCAAAGACATTTTGTAAAACTTCATAATCATCAACTTCATCATATCACTATCACTAGAGTTAGGGTTAGAATGTACCCCATTTTCCATTGCCATGAAACATAGATGAGCAACTTCATTTTCATTCGAATCTGCATCGGAAGAGCTTGTGTCGGAGTCACTCCATGTTGTGGCTTTCAATGCCTTCTTCCCTTTCTTATATTTTGGACAATTAGGCTTAATGTGTCCAACTTCATCACAATGATAGCATCTTGGTTCAGATTTTGATTGATGATCATCATTGAACTCTTTTGAAAAATGTTTCTTTCTCCTTTCCTTGGCTTTCTTTTTAGAATTGAGATATTTTTTGAAATTTTTAGCCAATAGGGAAATATCATCATCATCGTCATCTTCACTTTCTATATTTTTGCTTGAAGATTTGAAAGCAATAATTTTGTTTGCTTTAGGTTTCTCTTCTTCAACAAATTCCTTAAGTTCCATCTCATGGGTGATTAAGGAACCCAATATCTCATCAAGAGAGACAGGTCTTTCTCTAATTGCTTCCTTGATAGCTAACTTTTTGGTCATCCAATTCGCCGGTAATGACCTGAGAATTTTGCTCACCATCTCATTGTTAGTATAGGTTTTTCCAAGAGATTTAAGGCCATTAATAATATTAGTGAACCTAGTGAACATATCAGAAATAGATTCATCAGATACCATTTTAAATAACTCATAACTATGAACAAGCATACTAATTTTATCTTCTTTAACTTGACTAGTTCCTTCATATGTGACTTCTAGTCTGTCCCAAATTTCTTTAGCAGATTCACAACAACAAAGTCTGTAATACTCATTTACATCAAGTGCACAATCCAAAATATTCATAGCTTTAGCATTTATTTGAATTTTCCTAATATCAACGTCATTCCATTCATTTTCTTCTTTAGGGACAGAAGCATTATTTTCCATTTTAATAGGAATATAGGGACCATTCATGACAACTTTCCAAACTTCATAATCATGTGACTGAATAAAATATTTAATTCTATTTTTCCAATAACTATAATCTATTCCAGAAAATAGAGGAGGTTTAAAAATGGATTGACCTTCACCAAGAGATGTAGTAACATATGCCATTGATCTTTAACTCTAAGATTGTTAAATCTAAAAATAAGAAGAGAACTAGCTCTGATACCAATTGTTGCCCAGATTATACTCAAGAGGGGGGGTGAATTGAGTTTTTACAAACTTTAAGTCAAATTAATATTTTAGTAAAATATTAAATTTAAATCACGTAGACAAATTTCAGATTAATAAAACTGTAAAGAATAAATTTAACAAAATCAAATAAATGCAACCAACTAATTTAAGCAACTAGAAATACAGATTTTAACTTCACTAGGAATATTAAATTAATTTTCGTATTTAATATTAAGTGATATTCTAAAATTAATTATTTAATTCAAAAATAATTATTTTAACCTTAAATTTAATTTAGTCAAATTTCGGAATTAATTTATTTGCAAGATAGTGTGCTGAAAATATTAACTCAAGCAAGCATGTGCAAATAAATAAATAAAAGTGCGAAAAATAAATGACACCGAAATTTAACGTGGTTCGGCCAAATCCCGGCCTACGTCCACGCGCCTAGAGCCCCCGTCTCCTTTGCGCTTCACTTAACCTGATCCACTTGCGGGTAGGATCAAACCACCGCGTACAACTGTTTGCAAGCTAACTCCGAGCTTCAAACCCCGTGGCCCACTTGCGGGTAGGAACCAATCACCGGTACAAACCGAAGCTTCAACAATGCCTCATAACAAATCTGAATTTTTGTAGTACATGGTAAAATACTGAAACTCCTTAAAATACAATTTGTAATCTGAGTTTCTGAGACTTCAATAAATGATGTTGAAGTAGGCACAAGTCTTCTTCTTCAATGATTGAGCAGATGATAAAATTAATTGCTCTCTTGAATGTGTAGCTGAGTAGTAAAATAAATGCTCTCAATAATATTTCAAGTCTTGCTCATATACTCATTCAAGTCTCTTGGTGTTCAATGCAGCTCTTCAAAGATTTAAACGTGTCTTCTAAAAACTAGCTGTTAGACACATGCATTTTGAGCATTAAATGCTCCTGATTTGCTGAGGTGAAATAACTGAGAATAATTTTCAAATCTGATATGCAAATCTTTATTTTTATATTCTCCATAAAAATATAGCTGTTGTAGCATGGAAATGGACATCTGAAAATATATGACATTTGAAAGTAGCTTGATAGATAACCCATATATTTTCTGCAAAAAGATTGTTAGTTCAAGAGATAAAATACAAATCTGATATGTAAATGGGGAACCGTTACGTAAAGAATATAACTGGTGTTTTAAGAACATTTTTCCGTCAAGAGAGTAAATAGGACAAAGTAAGTATATGTACTACTCAGTCACAGGTTTGCAAGAATATATATATATATATATATATGAAAGGTGTACATATATATATTGTACAAAAAAACATTTCCCACACTGATATAAAAAGTTTTCGAACAGATATAAAAATAAATTTCTGACAAATATATATATAAGGATTTTCGGACTGAAATACAAAAAAGATTCTGAAAGAAAATTTCTGACTGAAATATATATAAAAAAAATTCAGACATATGTATATAAAAAATTCCGAACAGATACAAATATATACAAAAGATTTCGAAGCTCATATATAAAAGAACTAATGATGTCGTAGCCTTTTCTAGGCAGAGTAAGTGAGTGGCGAAAGGAGTTTCAACATACATGACAGGGCATGGACCCATGTCATTCGGTCACGTCTGGTAAAGGGGTCAAAATTTCTGACAAAAAAATTTCTTTATACTGGAATCCAACTGTTTAACTCGGCCAGAGAAGATGGACAAGAAGGTGGCGTGTAGCAGAAGTGTTCATACAAAAAAAAAGGAACGGCGTGTAAGAGGTATATGCAGTAGGGAAGTAGCATGATAGTAGGCGTGGGATTTTAAAAAAAACTGCATAAGCCACTTGGCTTTTGTTGGCTTTTGTCTGTCAAGGCTTGAGGTCAAGTACACGGTCAAGTCCAAGGCACTGTCATAGGAGTGCAAGGGCCGAAAGTTGCAGCTGGAAGGTATTTGAAAATATAAGGTGAAGGTTAAAGCAACTTTTCATAGGTCAAAATCACTTCCAAGCAAATAATAGCTAATGACCACATCTACCAAATCAAATGGCAAAGCATAAAAAAATGAAATGAAGGAAAAAAAATATTTCAAAAAAAATATATTTCAGTAAAAAAATTTCGGGCAAAGCATAAATGATGAAATCAAAGCCCAAAAAAAATTTATTTTAAACAAAGTTGTACCAATTTTACTAAAAGCTTATTTTCAAAAAAAATAATATAATTTCTTTTTTTGTTTTAAAATGTTTAGGCTCATAATTAATTTGTCACACAACAGAAATTATTGATCAAGAAATATGCATGTGTGCCTAATGTGTCAAGTGCAAATGTGCAACATACGTGAATACCTTTACTCGAATACGTTGTTGAGTAGAGTCGAGGCAAGATTATACAATAATAAATATCTATAGAATAACCTAATAAAAATGTGTTTGGAATCATCAAAATCAATATATTAAGTTAAACTAAAATGTACATTAATTAAAATAATTTAATTAATTAGGGATAAATAACATTTTCGTTAACACACATAACATAGTGAGCTTCCCTAAGTTCTATGTTCTGGGGTACACATCTAGACCTCACTAGAATCATCAAGGATGAATCGCCCTCTGCGCGGAACGTCTCGTGATAGAAGGAGACATAGGTATGCTCACACACATAATCAAATCACAAAAATAGGTATTCACTCAACCTATATATACATATTATTCAGTATGTATACAACAACCCATCATATAAACCCGTACGTAGTATATATCTCTCGAATACTCAAAGTACTCATTATAACTTATTTCATATATTCCCGAGTATCACTCGCTACCCGAAGGGTCCTGGTTACCCCTTAATTAATATCAGTAGTTAATATATCTCTTTCCTACTGGCTCAGAACTTGGGTTTACTCACACTCTTCGCAACCCATTCTAATTTCGAAAACTCCTTAAAATTCATATTATGCCCAAAAGGTCCTCACGTTATTTCTCTCATTTTGGCTAAACTAAATCCTTACCATAGTCTACTAGAATTTAATAGGTCCCTCCTTATAGTTTAAGGATAATAAAAAAGTCCCCCTGTTGATTATTTGTGAAATTTAGGGTATAAAATAAAAAAATTCCAAAATATAAGTAGCCGAATCGATTCGGTGTGGCATATCGTCTTCTTCATTTAACTGTTATGTTTTCTACCATTTTTATCCAACCAAACCTGCATGCATCATACCCTAACTCCAACATAATTTAACACAACATCAAATAAGAGTTTATGAATGATTTCTAACAAATTTATAATACTCAAACATCATTAAATCCATAATAATTGAGAATTTATCCATGGTCGGTCTACAAAACCCTAGTTTCACAATTTCATTCATGTTCTTCTAGAAACCCATATTTTTATCTCTTAAAGTCTACTGAAAATAAGATTTTGTAATATCAATTTCAGAAATCAAAACTCTAACATGAATCATAATCATTAACATGAATTTATCACATTGTTTTATCTCAAAATCATATGTTTTATGTTAGATCATATCAATTCTACCATGGGTATTATAATTTCTGTAAAGACATGCAAGATAGATAATTGCCTTTGCAATAGCTGGTCTGATTTCATTTTTGTGTGATGAAGATGCTTTCCCCTCCTCCCGATTTCCACTCCGATGGTAAAGGTGATGTAAGAGCGGTGTTGAATCTCCAAGAAGTCTATCTTCTTCCTCTCCTATGGCCTCTACTGTCTCAAGATTGTATTAATCCTAGCCTCTAACTCCAAGGGGATGATATAGTATTCCAATTTTCGGAGTTCTCTCTACCCTAGTCCACCAAATGCCCAAAACACCCTCATATGGTGTCGGGTTGGTCTAAAATTTCCCCGGGACCTAAACAATACATCTGGGTATACAATTCTAACTATTTCGAGCCATTCAGAATCAACCGTTATCTCGAAATCACCATCCGAGTCACTCTACAATAATTTCCTATCTTGACCTCAAATAGTCTACACACGACACTCGATTGAGATATAACAATATCACTCTCTAAGATGTAAAATAATTATTTACCATTCACTTAGTAATTTTATTTAATAAATGTTAATCATTTTCTCTCATGATTAATATTTTAATCAACACGTAATATTTAATTCAATTAAATTACATCACACGTGTAATTGAAAAATAACCGAATTAAATAAATTTTAAATACTCAGAAATAAGGGATGTTACATACTTCCCCTTATAAAAGAATTTTTCCCTACAAATTGGGACATGCCTACGGTGAATAACTCTGAAAACTGCTCGATCATGTTGATAAGTAATAAAAAGAAAATTTGCCTCTAATGTAGATTTTTTTCGTTGTTGCAACTTCTTTCTATCGTAATTCCCTTGAACCTACAAAATTATAACAAAACTAGTGTAGAGGGTAAGTAAGGGAGTCAATCCAAATCTAAGGGTGACACACAAAATTGGTGAGGACATATATATAGATTCATTTGCATTTTATTATATTTTTCTATTTTTACTTTTTCTATTTTTTATGAATTTTTCAAGGGAATATTAATTAACTAACTATATACTAATTTTTAAAGTACTACTAAGATGTAAAAGCTAATAAAAAAATGAAGTAAATAAAATTGTGCTAAAAAGTAAACTAACTAAATTGGATTCATGAGGGCTTCAAAATTTCATCCTATGAATGGTATATTAGCCCTCAATAATCATCATCCACAAATATAAGATAAATAAATAAAAGCATGAGAAGATTAAACTAAAAGTAATCAAGAGGAGGAGATCAAACCCATTTAAGAATTGAATTGACATGAAATCTTCAATTACATCATCAATCTCTCAATTACAATTCCTCACTCATGTATTTATTAAATCTAAACTAAAATTTACAAAATAAAAATAAAAAGGATAGTGGATGAATTAATAATGGACAATTAAATAATAAAAGAGATTTTCAAAAAATGCAAATCCTAAAATTATAGAATTATACATTAGAATTCACCCAAAGAAGTAAATTCTAGATCATTACTTTATATTGAGATAATTGCTAAAAATGCAAAATTCTAACATAAAGGAATGGATTAGAATTTACCTCCCATAAGGGATGAATTTCACTACATCAATCTATTATGAATAATTGCTAAAAATGCAAAAATTCATAATAGAAGGGTGGAGTGAAATTTATCCTAGAGATAATTTTCACTACACACCTCTATATTGAGGTATTTGCTAAAAATGCAAATACTCAACATATAGGGGTGGAGAGAATTTTATCACACCAAGCTTAAAACTAATTTTGAGATCATTTTTTTTTTTTTTGGAGATCAAACCCATTTAAGCCTTGAATTGACATGAAATATTCAATTACATCATAAATCTCTCAATTACAATTCCTCACTCATGTATTTATTGAATCTAAACTAAAAATTACAAAATAAAAATAAAAAGGACAGTGGATGAATTCATAATGGACAATTAAATAATAAAAGAGATTTGCTAAAAATGGAAATCCTAAAATTATAAAATTGTACATTAGAACTCACCCAAAGAAATAAATTCTAGATCATTAATTTATATTGAGATAATTGCTAAAAATGCAAAATCTCAACATAAAGGAATGGGTTAGAATTTACCTCCCATAAGGGATAAATTCAACTACATCAATCTATTATGAAATAATTGCTAAAAATGCAAAAATTCATAATAGATGGGTGGGGTGAAATTCATCCTAGAGATAAATTTCACTACACACCTCTATATTGAGATATTTGCTAAAAATGCAAATACCCTCTAAAGAGGGGTGTAGAGAATTTTATCACACCAAGTTTAAAACTAAATTTGAGATCCCTTGAAAATGGCCCAAGTCTTCAATTTATATGGTGCACATGGAGGCATGGGGGATAAGGGGTATATTGGGTAAATGGCTAGGAGGTGCATGTGGATATGGTGTGAGGTCATGTGAATGAGAATAAAAATCTGATATGGTGAGGGGTAATTTTGGAAATTGGTTTTGAGGTATTAGTTGGGGTATAAGGGGTAAATGGGGTAAAAGGTGATATGGGTTGACATGGGTTTGGTATGGTTTGGGGTATGAAACGAAACCGGGTTGAAGTATGGTGTGCTGATGGATTCGGGTAGGGTAGAAAGTTAGCGCCGAAGCAGGAGGTCGGCGGCAGTTGAGGATGAGGTCGCTAGAGAGAGAAGGTCCGGCGTCGCTGGTTTAGGGGATGCTGAAAGGTGAGAGAGGGGTTCGGAGTTTCGAAGAGAGAGAGATCGGGTCTGGGACGCAGGAGGGTGGTTCTCCGGCGAGTTTCGGTAAAGGTCGGGGTCGACGGCAGGGAGTCTGGAGGTAGGTTTCAAGTTGAGGCGGGTATGTTGGCGCCGGTGGCGGAATGAGGTTGGAGGGGTGGGGACGCCGGGGCTCAGGTGGCCGGAGTCGGGGGTTAGGTTGTTGATGGGTTTTAGGTGAGAGGAGAGAGAAAGGGGTGAGTTGGAGGTTGAAGATGAAGTGGGGTGTTAGTGTGGGTGAGTGTGTAGAGTAGGTGTGTGAGGGTGAGGGTTTAGTTAGGTGTTGGTGAGTGTGTATAGAAGTAGGGTATGTGTGAGTTTAATTTGGACACTTAAAATAATAAAAAGACTCAATTAAAATTAATAAAATAAAACTAAAAAATAAAATCTAACTAAAAAAATAAAACAAACTAAAAAAAAATAAAAATATCAAAACTAAAAAAAATAAAATCCTAAGCTATTAAAACCTAAAATAATAAAATAAAAGAAATAAAAAAATGAAAAATCTAACAAAAACTAAAGTCCTAAAAAATATAAAATCTAATAATCTAAAAATAAACTACTAAAACTAATCCTAATAAAATAAAATAAAATAAAAACTAAAAACTAATAGAATAAAAATCACAATACTAAATAAAAAGAAATATAAAAATTGGAAAATAAATCCTAGAAATTCTAAATAAATCTAAAATAAATCCTAAAAATAAAAATGACTCAAAATAAAAATCTAAAAAATAATAAAAGGGCAAATTAGACACACACGGGGTTCGGGGTAGGTTTAGGCTAGGTTTAGGCTCGGGTAAGGTTACGGGAGAAGGTATTTAGCTCCATTATAACTGCAAATGGCTGGAAAATATAGCTTTTGACACCGCAACTGCAATTAAGCCTGCATATTGAACAATTAAGCACATAAGACCCATATTACCGAGAATTAGCAACTAAATGTAATACCCCATATTTTCATGGCTTTTAAATTTAGGGTTTTATTAAATTTAATTAAGATAAATTAATTTAATTTTAATCCGGAATGTTGTTTTAAATATTTACTAGCATGACGAGAGTTAGTAATTATTGGGAATTTGTTATTTGTTGAATGTTACTGGATGAGTATAGTAATATATGAGAT
This sequence comes from Sambucus nigra, assembly GCA_949130495.1. Taxonomy (NCBI): domain Eukaryota; kingdom Viridiplantae; phylum Streptophyta; class Magnoliopsida; order Dipsacales; family Adoxaceae; genus Sambucus; species Sambucus nigra. Next base: position 32,512,479 of record OX422217.1, on the reverse strand, counting down.
TTATTTTTATAATATTGTCACGTGTGAACAAAATGACAATTATGAAAATTTAAGTCGGGACGCGCCTGTATCGTGTCGGGACTAAATGTTGATTAATAAAAGTGAATAAAATATAAGTCGCTCGTATGGTCATTTTAAGTGCGCCAAAGTGTCCGGAAGGGTCGAGATAGTCGGAAAAGTGTACTCGGGGGTTTAGTTTGGGTCTCGGGGCGTTTTTAGGCTTAATTAGCACCCCGGGAGGGCGTTTTGGACATTTCACATTTTTGGGTAATTAAACCCACGAAATTTTAAGGGTTATATCAGATGTCTAAGGTTGCCTTCTAGGTTTAGAACAACCAAAGACAAGTGACAGCTATAGGAGAGGAAAGGAGAGAGCTCCCAAGGCAATCCAAGGCTCAAAATCCATCCGTTTGCACCGCCACTACCACCAACGCGTAGATCGCGCGACGGGGAACGCAACCACACCAAAATCATCCGCAAACCGGAACGTCAGAAATTCCAGGCAAGTGTTTATCTTGCTTATTTCGTTGATGCATCACTCATATTAGTTTAGGAATGATTAGGATGAGTTGTATGGAAGAAAAACCCAATTTGAGATAGGAAATTGTATGTAGTGATGATTTAAATGATATTCTGGAAACCCTTTGTCATGTAGAGGATTAAACAACGAAATTATGATGTTTTATAAGAAGGAAATTCTGGAAAATGTTGATTAGAACCATGTTTAAGAAGTTATAGGGTTCTTGAGATTTTTATGAAGTTTTTGCCTATAAATCCATGATTAGTGGCGGAAATTTACATGCTTCACGTAGGGAATGCATAATATGATATTAGGATGTTAATAGTACAAATTTTTGGGCATTTGGGAATACAAAACCTGAATTTGGATGAAGTTATGTGTTAGAACCCATAACTGCAAAAATGCAGAATTCGCCATACCTACTTGATCGATCGATCGAGCCAAGAACTTCGATCGATCGAAGGTTCGATCGATCGAGCCCCAAACCTCGATCGATCGACCCCTCCTAGAAGACTCATATTTCCCCTTTTTAAATTAGTTGAACTCACTTTAATGAGAAATAATTCATGGACACCCTTATAAATATATTTTGGGAGATAAAGAAGACCAGTAGGGTATATGAATAATTTTGGGACCTTTAATGTAAGACGAGAGTTGTATTTTTGGGATATTGCATATAAAAAATGATGAAACTACGTATTAAAGTGAGAGATTACGTAAAATGGTTACGATAGAGAATATATGAATACCTACTGAATTTTTATACTTGGGAGGATAGAGCCCATGAGTGTTACGTAGTAAGTTGGGATAATTACCTCGAATTAAAGTTAAAGAAGAACCGTGATACGTGATAACTAATAATGAGATGTGAGAATAAATGTCTTAACTATGGGAATTGAGATGTACCTAAAATTGTTAAGGTAATATTAGTATAACTATATGATTATGTATGCATATACTATCTATGTGTGAAAATCATGCCCATGCTACTTGCTATCCCTAAGGTTACCGCGCTGGGACAGTCTTATCTCGATGTGCCTTTATGGGGGATATTAACTCGTACCCTAGAAGATAGATATCCTTGGTATAGGCTATCGAATTGATAGTTCAGACGGTCCTAAGAGACGCTGGCATGTGCCATCCTCTTAGAAACTTGGAATCTATGCTTCGCCTCAATATTGTTTGTGTATGTGTTAATATAGTTCGAGAGTGATTCCAAATTTGTATTTCCCTTAGTACGAGTGATACGGGGATTGGATAGTAGAGTATGCATGCACCATAGTTTTTATGTGGGGTACTGTTAGAATATATATATTATATGAGTAGTTAATATATATATGAAGTTCTGAAATTTGGAACTGCCTGCTGTGATATGGTAAGTCAGGCATGTATGCTGACTCAAATTGGAAATACTTGTTTTTAAAAAGTATAATGTGACCCTGGGAAACTTTATTAATAAATAAAGTAAAAAAAAATGTGAGCTTTGTTACTGAATGAAATCTTTCTTTTAATCAACTATATTGTTCAGTTTTAAATCTTACGAGTAACCTAAGATAAGTTAAATCATTGGGAAGTTTAGTGCGATATATGAAAAGATAAATCGTTAGGAAGGTTAGTGCGATAGGTGTGCACAATAGAAGAGAGGTGATAATTTCTCAAGAGAGTGTCGCACTAATATGTTGTTGCATTGGCCTGTAATCAATTTAAATACTTGCTAAACGAATTTTTAAATCATATACACTATCGGGCTCTGACCCGTTTCTATTTCTCTTTCTCTCTTGTATATATATGTATGTATTACAGGTGCCCAGCCACATGGGTGTTTTGCTTAGGATCCTTTGGAAGGAACGTGCTGCAGCTTAGGTGGGAGTTGCAGGCCTCTTGCTTAGACGACTTCCTTTACCTGATTCCTCTCCTAGTATCTTCATTTAGTGGGGCATGTATCGCCCTTTCCATTATTTAGCTGTTTTACTTGTACATTGTGATTCAGTTATTGTAGTATTGATACTTTGGGATTTATTATGGTTTGGATGTTTTACTTTAAATTTTAATGTTAGGATTCAATTGTCAAATGTTTAAATTATTTGGATTATTTATTCCAGGATTATTGTGATATGTTTTTATATTCAATTGTTGTAAATAATTAAATTTTGTTTTCAAAATAAAATTTGGAAAGTAATGTAAAAAAAAAATGGTTTTGACACTTAGCTTAATTAATTAGGGTGTTTAAATTGGAAAAGTTATTTTTATGACAGTGATGCTAAGAATGAACCATCTTTTCACCTTGATTTTAATTTAATAAAGGGTTGATCGCCCGGTATTTAATTAGGCGGGGTGTCACAGGTAGTATCAGAGCATCATGTTCTAGTGTCCTTTAGGATCTGTACGGCTTATTTCACTTTCAGCTTAACATCTTTGATATAGAGCCCTAATACTAGGAATGTTGTGTTCATCTCTATACATTGGGAATTTGTACTTCTGTGATTTGTTTATACGAATGATGAACTCATCCAAATTTATTTAAATTTTCAGATGGATCGTCAAGAAGAACTAGCTAAAACGGTTAGGGGAGTCAACGATCAAGATCGACTCACACCTCAGGTATCTCCAGAGAGAATATCAACCGCCGAGTTAGCAGGTATCGTGGCACAGGCAGTTACCACTGCGGTTTTGCAGTATCAAGAACGCATCACACAGCTCATGGGGGCAAAATATCTAGAGAGTACGGTCAGTCTGTCATGACTGGAAATAACAAGTGTGCGAAAACACAAAAATCGCAACAACAAGATCCTCATGACCGTAAAAGCCACGAAGGTAACAAATTGTGCGGGGAAGCCCAAAAGCGTCAGAGTCAACAAAGCCAAGGTCCGAGTGAAGTCACGAAGGAGTGTTTCCGATGTGAAATGGACCGTCATGAATGTCAAACTTGTCCGGATCAATCTAAAAAGGAACTCTAAATCAACCAGCGAGAACTTTCGGGACTCTGCTATATATGTGTAAATCCGGGTCACAAGTGGAGGGATTGTCCTTACCCTAACATAGTTTCTCCGCAAATTTCCCACCAAGGCCAACAAGATCAGGGAAAAAGTGAGACTAGTCAACAATATGGTAAAGTGAAGAAGTTTCGAGAGAAGCGTTATCGGTGTGGCAGGAAAGACCATAGTTGTCAGAATTATCTAGAGAGGAATAAAGTCCCAAGTCGGCAAGGCCAGCAAGATCGACACCGACAGCAGCAAGGTCAGAGGGGGAGTAACTTCAGAGGCCGATGTTTTGTGTGCGACAAGCATGGCCATAAGTGCCAGGATTGCCCAGAGGGTGAGAGGGTCCCACAACAACAGTGTGCCCGTAATGATCCACAGAGGCCACTTTTCCCTGCTGCCCTATCAGCTCCAGCCCAGATACCAGCCCTACCAGCCGTTCCAGCAGCTCTAGTGCAGCAGGGGCAGTTACAGTATGGACGTGTCTATAACGTCCACCAGGCAGCAACTCCACAGGCATCAACCGCGATTAAGGGTATGCTTCATATCCATGGTACTATGGGTTGAGTTTTATTTGATACTGGGGCGACGCATTATTTTATAGCTATGCATTTTGAGAAGGCCTTAGGGTTATTAGCCACAGCAGAGAGCACTGTAACGTGTGTAGACTTACCACTGGGAAATGGTCCACTTATTTTTCTTTATATGCCGGGGTGTGGGAGTAGAGGTTGGTAGCTTAGTATTACCAGCAGACATGTTAGTATTAAATATGCATGAGCACGCAATATTATTAGTATGAATTGGCTCGCAGCTTATAGAGCCATGATAGATTGTTTTGGTGAGAGTAATGTCTTTACCATTTCGGGGTAAGAAATGCTTGAGTGGCAATACCTCGCCCAGAAGGGGGACCTTTCACCTATTTTTTAATTATATAAAGGAGGATACCTCTAAGGAAATTATAATTCTCCTGAATTCGATTCCAGTAGTTCGTGAGCTTTCGAATATATTGCAAATGGTAAGTGGATTAAATATCGAAATATCTTGTGGAGAGTGAAATCACACGTGCTAAAATATTTTTCCGAAGCAAATATGTAGACAGAGTGTGGTGTCTAATAAGGGACAATGATTATAGTAGTTTTGTTTTGGTTTGGGTAGGCATGCTACATCCAGAGTCAATTTGTACGGTCAAGACGATTGTCAAGGAAGGATTATAGGTTTTATCCTCAGAGGGTGAAGCATGTTTTTGTGACAGGAGCGAGTCATTGTATTATGTTCATTACTATATTGGCATGTGAGGCGGGTTTAAGGTGTACAACTACGAGCGATATTATCATATGAATATTTTCCTAGTGTAGTGGGATTTTTCCTTAGTGCTATCCGCGGAGGATAAATTAGTAAATTAATAGTGTTATATGCTTTATTGAAGTTACTCGTTTTAGTGAGGTGATATACGAGTATAGTATGGTATTGATTACAACTTTATAGAAATTGTCAGTACAATAGTAGGCAATTATTGCATGGCTATTGGAGTGGTTATTTTAGTGCAACGTGTTCTATTCTGGCGAGGCATCACCTGCAAGAGGGTTGGACCGGCACTTATATATTATCTATCCTAGAGACTTCAGAGGGGATATTGAGTTCGAGATGATTCGATACCGGCGCGAGGGGACTTGGTTGTTACGATTCAGTATGTATCGGGTTTAAGGTTGAGCGAAAAGTTTTTAACTCAGTATTATGGGTAGTGCTCAGGACTTGGTGATAGAAAGGGTACATTATTATATATATCCTTTAGATAGGAGGGCATTAAGAGTGATACCCCTATTCTTAGGGGAAGGGGTTTCAAATTCCAATTGTGTATTCGAGATTCGTGGAACGAAATATCCAACACCCAATTCTGAACGAGAGTACAATTGGTGAGATGTTCCTTGTTAAGTGTAATTATGGGAGGAAATGCAACTTTTCTGCCAACAGACGAAGTAAAGGGTAAATGTTATGGAAGGAGGACCTAACGGATCTTGATAACCGAAAATACTAGGCAGTAGTGTATCGGGAGGGTTCCTTGTTTGGATTTCTCTTTGCGAGACATCCCACGCATGAAACTTAGTGTAAGGTTGGAAATAGGGAGACGTTTGGTCACTATTCCATGAGTTTGAAACCCCAATCGAAAGGGGATCAAGTGATTATGTATGTAAATTGGAAGTAGAATTTTATTTTAAAGCCAATTAAGCAAGACTGTGTGGTAAGAAAATATTGAAAGTTTTGCTTTCTCACCACGAGTTAAGGGGGCAGAATGATAATAAGGAAGATTTAAAATGTTGAATTTTAGTGTGATTAAAGCGTTGTAATCACGCTGCAAGCACCAGGGAAAACAAAGAATTTGTTTATTAGTATGGAGCGTATGTGATGCTTACGCTAGTATACACGATTGATAGGGTGTGTAGACATCCTGGTTAACTGACGTTAAAACTCGTCCGAGATGAAGGGGCGTAGTAATGGACGTGTGGAAAATGTGTTTATGGGGCTAACAAAACGAAGTGGAAGTGATAGAGTGGATTAAAAGTCACATGATGGGCGATAATCCATACGTAAATGTGCAATTAAAATAACACAACCTAACTTGAAGGGAAGGCTGTGGGAAGCCATTTAAGAAAGGGTATCCCTTGAATAGAGTAGAAATTTAATTATTATGAAGAACACTCGGAGCGGAATTGTTAGTAGTCAAATGTGAGAGCGACTCACACATACAAAGGGTGATGATGTTAGTATGGTATAAGAGATCCAGAAGTATGCTTCGTGGAGAGAAGAGCACGGGTGGAACCTTCGGCACACACCAAGAAATTGTGTTTATCGACAATTGCTGAAATTGGAAGAGGTCGGTAAAGTCGGTACAGTCCTTGGATGGGTTGCCATCCTCAAAACAAGATCAAGGGTTCATTCTGAACACGTGAATTAAGACACCGAGAAGGAAGTGATTGATATTCCTTTGGGTTGGTTTACAATATTAACTAGTATGACCTAGACTTCCTTTGAAAGGGAGGATTGCGCCAGTGCATGGTTCGACGCAGTATAAATTTCTGAATCAAGATGAGATGGGTAAATGCCACCTTTAATATGCGATTTTAGGAACCAACAAAGATAAGGTTTCGTTTCAAGTAGGATGTATCACCCTTAGTCAGGGAATAGGCACACGGTGATTAAATATTAGTGGAGCCACGTGAAGGAGATTTTGGAATCTTGATACGATGATTTCAGGAATGCTCTGTAGAAGCACTCGTAACTGTTTGTCGTGTACGAGGTGCTTATTCAGGTTTTTTTATGGAAGAACCTCGACTATTCTCCATCCGTATGTTTAGAGGAGAGTAGATAATCAGAATTTTTGGATCGATCAAGAAAACATCCGATAACTATGGTGAAATTTCACGACTGCTTAAGGCGAGCAAGAGTGATCAAATGTTCATATGATTTTCTCAGAAGGGGAGTTTTGTATATGAATAAACCCGAGTAGTTGTCATGTAGTGAGGTGAGGCCTCCTAATGATAGCGAGATAATGGAATTTATAACGTATAGGCATGACCTATGCGAATGTTATCGGTTGGGAGCACAATGTGAAATGTCTCTAATGAGAATGTTAAATAATGTTACTGTGAGGAAACGGCTATAGTGATTGAGCGCCGTAATATGTAGTTAGTTTGCGTACTGACAAGGATATCCAGAATTGTGCTACCTGGTAGGCCTAATTTTCTGAATTTTGGGACGAAATTCCGTTATTAGGGGGGAAGTATGTAATACCCCGTATTTTCTTGGCTTTTAAATTTAGATATTTTTTTAATTTAATTCAGATAAATTAATTTAATTTTAATCCGAAATGTTGTTTTAAATATTTACTAGCATGACGAGAGTTAGTAATTATTGGAAATTTGTTATTTGTTGAATGTTACTGGATGAGTATAGTAATATATGAGATTTATTTTTATAATATTATCACGTGTGAACAAAATGACAATTATGAAAATTTAAGTCGGGACGCGCCTGTATCGTGTCGGGACTAAATGTTGATTAATAAAAGTGAATAAATTATAAGTTGCTCGTATTGTCGTTTTGAGTGCGCCAAAGTGTCCGGAAGGGTCGAGATAGTCAGAAAAGTGTACTCGGGGGTTTAGTTTGGGTCTCGGGGCGTTTTTAGGCTTACTTAGCACCCGGGAGGGCGTTTTGGACATTTCACATTTTTGGGTAATTAAATCCACGAAATTTTAAGGGTTATATCAGATGTCTAAGGTTGCCTTCTAGGGTTAGAACAACCAAAGACAAGTGACGGCCATAGGAGAGGAAATGAGAGAGCTCCCAAGGCAATCCAAGGCTCAAAATCCATCCGTTTGCACCGCCACTACCACCAACGCGTAGATCGCGCGACGGGGAACGCAACCACACCAAAATCATCCGCAAACCGGAACGTCAAAAATTCCAGGCAAGTGTTTATCTTGCTTATTTTGTTGATGCATCACTCATATTAGTTTAGGAATGATTAGGATGAGTTGTATGGAAGAAAAACCCAATTTGAGATAGGAAATTGCATGTAGTGATGATTTAAATGATATTCTGGAAACCCTTTGTCATGTAGAGGATTGAACCACGAAATTATGATGTTTTATAAGAAGGAAATTCTGGAAAAGATTGATTAGAACCATGTTTAAGAAATTCTAGGGTTCTTGAGATTTTTATGAAGTTTTTGCCTATAAATCCATGATTAGTGACGGAAATTTACATGCTTCACGTAGGGAATGCATAATATGATATTAGGATGTTAATAGTACAAATTTTTGGGCGTTTGGGAATACAAAACCTGAATTTGGATGAAGTTATGTGTTAGAACCCGTAACTGCAAAACTGCAGAATTCGCCTTACCTGTTTGATCGATCGATCGAGCCAAGAACTTCGATCGATCGAAGGTTCGATCAATCGAGCCCCAGACCTCGATCGATCGACCCGTCCTGGCAGACTCATATTTTCCCTTTTTAAATTAGTTGAAATCACTTTAATGAGAAATAATTCATGGAAACCCTTATAAATATGTTTTGGGAGATAAAGAAGACCAGTAGGGTATATGAATAATTTTGGGACCTTTAATGTAAGATGAGAGTTGTAGTTTTGGGATATGCATATAAGAAATGATGAAACTACGTATTAAAGTGAGAGATTATGTAAAATGGTTACGATAGAGAATAGATGAATACCTACTGAATTTTTATACTTGGGAGGATAGAGCCCATGAGTGTTACGTAGTAAGTTGGGATAATTACCTCGAATTAAAGTTAAAGAAGAACCGTGATACGTGATAACTAATAATGAGATGTGAGAATAAATGTCATAACTATGGGAATTGAGATGTACCTAAAATTGTTATGGTAATATTAGTATAGTTATATGATTGTGTATGCATATACTATCTATGTGTGAAAATCATGCCCATGCTACTTGCTATCCCTGAGGTTACCGCGCTGGGACAGTCTTATCTCGATGTGCCTTTATGGGGGATATTGACTCGTACCCTAGAAGATAGATATTCTTGGTACAGGCTATCGAATTGATAGTTCAGACAGTCCTAAGAGACGCGGGCATGTGCCATCCTCTTAGAAACTTGGAATCTATGCTTTGCCTCAATATTGTTTGTGTATGTGTTAATACGGTTCGAGAGTGATTTCAAATTTGTATTTCCCTTAGTACGAGTGATACGGGGATTGGATAGTAGAGTATGCCTGCACCATAGTTTTTATGTGGGGTGCTGTTAGAATATATATATTATACGAGTAGTTAATATATATATGAAGTTCTGAAATTTGGAACTGCCTGTTGTGATATGGTAAGTAAGGAATGTATGATGACTCAAATTGGAAATACTTGTTTTGAAAAAGTATAATGTGACCCTAGGAAACTTTATTAATAAATAAAGTAAAAAAAAAATGAGAGCTTTGTTACTGAATGAAATCTTTCTTTTAATAAACTATATTGTTCAGTTTTAAATCTTACAAGTAACCTAAGATAAGTTAAATCATTGGGAAGTTTAGTGCGATATATGAAAAGATAAACCGTTGGGAAGGTTAGTGCGATAGGTGTGCACAATATAAGAGAGGTGAGAATTTCTCAAGAGGGTGTCGCACTAATATGTTGTTGCATTGGCCTGTAATCAATTTAAATACTTGCTAAACGAATTTTTAAATCATATACACTATCGGGCTCTGACCCTTTTCTATTTCTCTTTCTTTCTTGTATATATATGTATGTATTACAGGTGCCCAGCCACAGGGGCGTCTTGCTTAGGATCCTTTGGAAGGAACGTGCTGCAGCTTGCAGGCTTCTTGCTTAGACGACTTCCTTTACCTGATTCCTCTCCTAGTATCTTCATTTAGTGGGGCATGTGTCGCCCTTTCCATTATTTAGCTATTTTATTTGGACATTGTGATTCAGTTATTGTAGTATTGATACTTTGGGATTTATTATGCTTTCGATGTTTTACTTTAAATTTTAATGTTGGGATTCAATTGTCGAATGTTTAAATTATTTGGATTATTTGTTCCAGGATTATTATGGTATGTTTTTATATTCAATTGTTGTAAATAATTAAATCTTGTTTTCAAAATAAAATTTGGAAAGTAATGTAAAAAAAAGTGGTTTTGACACTTAGCTTAATTAATTAGGGTGTTTAAATTGGAAAAGTTATTTTTACGACAGTGATGCTAAGAATGAACCAACTGTTCACCTTGATTTTAATTTAATAAAGGAGTGAACGCCCGATATTTAATTAGGTGGGGTGTCACACATGAGTACATCTATTTGGGGTATAAATTGTATAATTTTGGGTGCTTAACAATAAGTACCCAAAAGTGTCCATTTTATACCCAGAATAGATGCATTTTAGTCGCTCATTTTTAATAAAAATGGCCTTATGTTCGTATTTATTTATTTCTTAGGTGAATAAGTAGTTGCGGTACAAATAATGCTAAATCAGTACAATTGCAACTCAGAAGCGGTCAAAAGCGTGCATCGAAGAAATCAAAGGAGATCACGAAGTGTGGAGTCCAATTTGAACATGCCGAGATGTGTTTCGATGCCCCGAAACAGTCCCGTAACCTTAACCTAGCCCAAATACCCCGAGCCCATTGAGTATTGAGTTTGTACCTTTACTATTTTGTAGATTTTTAGTTTGAGTCATTTTTATTTTTAGGATTTAAGTTAGATTTATTTAGAATTTCCTAGAATTTATTTTCTATTTTTCTATTTCTTTATTTTTTGATTTTGATTTTTACTAGTTTTTTAATTTTTATTTCATTTTTTTATTAGAATTGGTTTTTATGATTTTATTTTCTATTTTTATTAGATATTATCTTACTTTAATTTTATTATATGAGGATTATAATTTTTAGTTTTAATAGAGTTTTATTATTTTGTGTCTTTTATATATTTTTTATAGTTTAATTATATATATATATATATATATATTTAGAATCTTTTTAATTTAATAGGTTTATTGTTTTTATTTTATTTTTAGTAGGATTTTATTTTTATCAAGTTTTTATTTCTATTTTTTTTTACAAACTAAAACTCACACACACCTAACCTACCCTACACCACACAAAACACAACCACACCCCATCTACTATTCATCATCATCCTCCCACTAAACACGATTCTCTCTCCTACCACCATTACAACAAACCCCCATTACCACTTTCTCAAAACCCAATACCCATACCACACCATCCTCAAGCCGTATCCCTCATCGGCGACCTGCCAATCCAACAACACCCCCGACCTCTGCCCCGATCCGTTACCCTCTACTCGGCGCCCCTCTCTTCCCAACCTGAACCCAACTCCGACCGGAGTAGGATCCAACCAGAGCCGCTGCATTGAAATCCCGGACCTAGACCCGCGAACCCTCTGCCCCGCTTTCCAACCGAGACCATCCAACCCAGCTGCCGAACCCGAAACCAGCCACGGAGACCATAACCCGAGCCCAACCTGAGATCCATCCCTTCCATCTGTCAAACCTCAGCCCGAAGCCCAAACCGTGACCACACCCGATTTCGACCCCACCACATGCTATTCCTACAAATCAGGGACAAACCAAAATCAATCAAAATCAAAATAAACCCATGTGGCTATCTTCCAAATAAAACCTTTGATTTATTCAAATCTAATCCCAAAAAAATCTCTCCTCCACAAAGAAGATCGTGGGCTTTAAAAAGAAAAGGGTATCAGCTCATTCAAAAAATAAGAGACTCTCAACAGAATAGAAAAAGAAGAGACGTAGAGAGAGAAAAAGAGGGTGTATATTATGTACAGTTTAGGGTCATACTAAATTTCCAGAAAAATACAAAAAAAAATTAGTTTAGCTTTAGAATAATTTTTAGGTATAGTTTTAGTCTTCTTTTTGTTATCAAGTGCTAAAAATTGTGAAGTTGGACGCATGTCAAGGGGCATTTCAAGACAAATTTGTGGAAAAAAATTGCGTATTGTATTTCTACTTTCTCTTTTCAATTAATTTCCTTCTTGACATATTATCTATTGTTGTTTATGCATACATGAGAATATTTGGCTAAACATCCCTTTCAAGGGGTGGGAAGCACTGGGAATGATGCTAATTTAATTAATTGGTTTATTAATTTTATATTTCTGGGTAAATTTAACTGACATCAATTAATTTATGTAACGAGAGTTAGCAAATTAATTGAACAAATTAATTTTTGAATTAAGGAATCGAACTAGAGATAGATTTTTTCGAAATTTGAATATTAATTCAGTGTTGAAATTTGAAGATTGCTACTGTTTTCGTTAAATTGATCCTAGCGGGTAATTTTCTGAAAATAGTGTAGTCCTAATTTTTCATCGCGTGATATTTTTTAAATTAATTTTCTGAAAAATATTTTTTTAAATTTATAATTTTAACGAGAGTAAGATTATCGATTTAATATTATCTCGAAATATTTCAAATTAATAAATTGAGAAATTAAAATAATTGAAAATGCAGTGTAATCCCATCTCTTGACTTTCTCACATATTTCACACTCAGTTACACAATTTTTCATTATTTAGTCATTTTATAATTTTTAGCATTTATTAGTAAATTTTTCCCTTGAAATTGTTTTAAAAATTAAAAAAAATATTTTAATAAAAAAAAAATTTGGAATTTCAAGTTTTCGCATTAATTGTTTCACCTTGAAAGTTGGATTGATACCCGTACTTACCGCAATACGAGTTATTTTTAGACAAGTTTTGTAGGTACTCAAAGAAATTTTGAGAGTGGCTTTTGCACTACAACGATACATACCCATAAAGTTTCTTATCAAATGGCGCCGTTGTCGGGGAACCTATAGATTTAACGGCTTGTTGCACATGCTAATTACAACCGCCAGTGCCTGCGAAAGTGACACACTTTTGGATACTTATCTCTGTTTTCTCTATAATTTTTCCCGAGGACTAGCAATGTTCTGTTTGGGGGTGGTGTTATAAGCACCCAAAAGTGTCTATTTTATACCCCGAATATATGCATTTTAGTCGCTCATTTTTAATAAAAATGGCCTTATGTTCATATTTATTTATTTATCAGGTCAATACGCAGTTGCGGTACAAATAATGCTAAATCAGTACAATTGCAACTCAGAAGCAGTCAAAAGCGTGCATCGAAGAAATCAAAGGAGATCACGAAGTGTGGAGTCCAATTTGAGCATGCCGAGATGTGTTTCGATTCCCCGAAACAGTCCCGTAACCTTAACCTAGACCAAATACCCCGAGCCCTTTGAGTATTGAGTTTGCACCTTTACTATTTTTTAGATTTTTAGTTTGAGTCATTTTTATTTTTAGGATTTATGTTAGATTTATTTAGAATTTCCAAGAATTTATTTTCTATTTTTCTATTTCTTTATTTTTTATTTTTATTTTTATTAGTTTTTTAATTTTTATTTCATTTTTTTATTAGAATAGGTTTTTATGATTTTATATTCTATTTTTATTAGATATTATCTTACTTTACTTTTATTATATGAGGATTATAATTTTTAGTTTTAATAGAGTTTTATTATTTTGTGTCTTTTATATATTTTTTATAGTTTAATTATATATATATATATATATACATATATATATATATTTAGAATCTTTTTAATTTAATAGGTTTATTGTTTTTATTTTATTTTTAGTAGGATTTTATTTTTATCCAGTTTTTATTCTATTTTTTTTTACAAACTAAAACTCACACACACACCTAACCTACCCTACACCCCACAACACACAACCACACCCCATCTACTATTCATCATCCTCCTCCCACCAAACATGATTCTCTCTCCTACCACCATTACAACAAAACCCCATTACCATTTTCTCAAAACCCAATACCCATACCACACCATCCTCACCCCGTATGCCTCGTCGGCGACACTACAAGAATTTGCACCATTAGCAACAATATTTAGCAACACAAGATATTTTTGTTGCCAAAGATACCCTTTTGGCAACAAAATTTGAATTATGTTGCCAAAAGACTATTTTACATTGTACTTTTGGCAACATAAAATAAAACTTGTTGCCAAAAGTTAAAATTTCAGGCGGGAAGCTAGCAAAATAAAAGAGGGAAATTTTTTAGCTTTTAGCATCATATTTTTTTGTTGCCAAACATGACTTAACTTTTGGCAACATAGGAGTGGGTTGAGAAAAATCTCATACTTTTGGCAACAAAGAAAATTATGATGCCAAAAATATTTTATTTGTTTGTTACTAATTTTTGTTGGCCGTTAAGTTAGATAAAAGACCAAAAAAAAAAATCTCACCGAAATCGAAATCGAACCCTAACCTGCTCTCCCTCTCCTCCGTCCTGCTCTCCCTCTCCTGCTCTCCCTCTCCTCCGTCCACCACCTCCATCCTGCTCTCCCTCTCCTCCGTCCTGCTCTCCCTCTCCTGCTATCCCTCCATCCTCGTCCACCATCTCGTTCAAACGACTGTTCAATGAGAAAAATCGCCATTTCGACGTGATGGAGTGAGTTCAAACGACTGCTCATAGTGAAGATCCCCAAGATTTTAACCTTACTCTATACCTCATTTGTTTATTTATCAGAAATCGATTGTTCACTTCTTTTCAGGTACATCATTCATTTGACAATCCTTACTCTATACCTCATTTGTTTATTTGTAAATATATTATATTTTATTATATTAGTTTTATAGTAAAAATTAGTGTTTATGCTGATTTGGTTTTGATGAGAATGATTGATTTAGGTCATCTCCTTGTTTATTTCATCACTTTACATATTTGGGTCTTCTGGAAGAGTTGGTTATGGACATGAATCTGTTTACAAATCTGATGATGGCTTTAAATGGGCTATCTTGACTTTGATTGATAAACATTATTGTGATTCCTATTTTATAGCTACTATAAATTTATTTTTGTTTGCTGAAAAATAATCAAATGGCTGGAAGCTACAATTTGTACTGCAATTTTATAGCTACTGCAAATTTATTTATGTTATTTCCCTTTTTCGGTTTATAATATTCAAATTAATGTTTAGAAGATATGTGCATTGATCTTTAATTATAGTTTTAATAGTATTTTTGCAAGGGGTTAGTTGTGGTCTAGGAATTTAAAAGTAAAGTATAAATACTATTATCTGATTGGTGGTTTTAATGTGGTAAGCAACATAACTTTTAAAGCATCAATTAAAAGTAGGGTAAATTATACATAGTAATAAACCTCTCAAGTTACACATAGTGCGCATAGATACTAGCCATCTAGTTCTTATGCGTACGCATTCAATAGCCCTTAGACCCGTTCGAGAGTCATTACCCCTGTAATGAGATCTCTTGAATTGTCCCGTTTGGACAGTTTGGGACTGCATAAATTCTGTATAATAATGTACTTAGTGGTGTGCACTTGTTACTTTTTGGGGAACTTCTGTTGCCGTCTCTTAATGTTCTCTGGGTACATACTAGATTGATGTGGTGTTGAGTGTTAATTCAATTGATAAATCGACATCAATTGAAATAACGCCAACACTTGCGAATCTATGTCGTGTACTTGGAGAACTATGGGGATATGCTGCCGAAATTTCCTCAGATTGAAACAATGTGGATGAGCTGCTAAGTGTGTTACAGAAATATGCGGTCTTGAATGGGATAGGACCACTCACCTTTTAGAGGAGATACAATTATATTATTTTGTACGAGATGCACAAGGAAATAAATTGTAACTTCTAAGTAAAATTTAATTCATCATTTGTTGTTTATGTACTCTCTCAATTAGCGAATATGTAGGGGGTCAATAAGAGTTTAAATTATATTGCTTTGTATGAAATATACGAAGAAAAAAGGTAACTTTTAAGTAAAATTTAATTCATCTATTGTTGTTTATGTAATCTCTCAATAAACAGATATGGAAGAAGTGGACAAGAGTTGGATGACACTTAGGCATAGAGTAGGCGAGCGGTATCGTGAGGGCGCTAAGTCTTTTGTTGACAGAGCAATGGCCAAAGTGAGCCAAAATGGTACAATTCAATGCCCGTGTAATAATTGTTGTAATCGTTATTGGCACATTGGCCATGTTGTGATGTATCATTTAGTACGACATGGCATAATGGAAAGTTATAAGATCTGGGTTCATCATGGGGAATCTATTTTGCAACACCAAATCGATGAATCTGAAGATGACACGGATGTTGAAATTGGTGATAATGAAGATGAGGATGACGATTTCTCCGAATTAGTAGAAGACTATTGTAGGGGTTATACGGGGCGTGATTCAGGGGATTTTGGGACAAAATAAGCATATGATAACACCAAAATGAATGATGTGCAAAATATCGAAAAAATACTAAAGGCTGGCCAACGTGAGGTGTACCCGGGCTGCAAAACATATACGCTATTGAAATTTGTGATTACAATGTTTCATTTGAAGGTTGTGGGTAAATGGAGTAATAAGTCATTTAACATGTTGATGGAGGTATTAGTGGATCTTCTGCCTGCAGGGAATTTGGTTCCGAAATCGATTTATGAAGCCAAAAAGCTGCTACGAGAATTGGGCTTGGGATATGAGACAATCCATGCATGCCAACATGATTGCGCTCTCTTTTGGAAGGAGAATGCATCTCTTGATAATTGTCCGATATGTGGGGATTCTAGATACAAGCCCAATTTTGGCAATGGTAAGAAGATCCCTCAAAAGGTACTACGCTACTTTCCATTGACACCTAGGTTGCAAAGATTGTTTATGTCAAGGAAGACGGCTACAGGCATGAGATGGCACAGTGATAAGCGCGTGGATGATGGGATATTGAGGCATCCAGCTGATAGTGAGGAGTGGAAGGACTTTGATCGATGTTATCCTGATTTTGCTAAGGATCCCCGTAATGTGAGGCTAGGCCTCGCCACCGATGGGTTCAACCCTTTTGGGAACATGAGCACCTCTTATAGCATGTGGCCTATGATAATAATGCTATATAACATGGAACCCTGGAACTGCATGAAGGATCCATTTTTGGCAAAGGTATACCCTTTTGGCAACCCAGGTCTTGTGTTGCGAAAAGCTATACCTTTGGCAACACAATTATTTTTGTTGCTGTTGAGTGACTTTTGGCAACACAAGACTTGTGTTGTCAAATGTATAGCCTTTTGGCAACACAACTCTCATGTTGCCAAAATGTATAGCTTTTGTCAACACAATTATTTTTGTTGCTGTTGAGTGACTTTTGGCAACACAAATAATATTTTTTATTATAAATTTGACAAATTATAAAATACTTTTGGCAACACAATTGCGTGTTGCCAAAAGTATACATTCAGCAACACATATCTGCTGTGTTGCCAAAGGGTTTCCTAGACAGGCAATGCACAACAAGCTGGCAACATAGCAAAATATGTTGCCAAAAGATTTTAGCAACATATTTCTAACTTTAGCAACATAATTTGTATGTTGCTAATGATGCAAATTCTTGTAGTGCGACCTGCCAATCCAACCTCACCCCCGACCTCTGCCCCGATCCGTTACCCTCTACTCGGCGCCCCTCTCTTCCCAACCTAAACCCAACTCCGACCGGAGTAGGATCCAACCAGAGTCGCTGCATTGAAATCCTGGACCTAGATCCCCGAACCCTCTGCCCCGCTTTCCAACCGAAACCCTCCAACCCAGCTGCCGAACCTGAAACCAGCCATGGAGACCATAACCCGAGCCCAACCTGAGATCCATCCCTTCCATCTGTCAAACCTCAACCCGAAGCCCAAACCGTGACCACACCCGATTTCGACCCCACCACCTGCTATTCCTACAAATCAGGAACAAACCAAAGTCAATCAAAATCCAAATAAACCCATGTGGCTATCTTCCAAATAAAACCTTTGATTTATTCAAATCTAATCCCAAAAAAAACTCTCCTCCAAAAAGAAGATCGTGGGCTTTAAAAAGAAAAGGGTATCAGCTCATTCAAAAAAAAAAAGACTCTCAACAGAATAGAAAAAGAAGAGACGTAGAGAGAGAAAAAGAGGGTGTATATTATGTACAGTTTAGGGTCATACAAAATTTCCAGAAAAATACAAAAAAAAAAATTAGTTTAGCTTTAGAATAATTTTTAGGTATAGTTTTTAGTCTTCTTTTTATTATCAAGTGCTGAAAATTGTGAAGAAGTTGGACGCGTGTCAAGGCGAATTTCAAGACAAATTTGTGGAAAAAAAATTGCGTATTATATTTCTACTTTCTCTTTTCAATTAATTTCCTTCTTGACATATTATCTATTGTTGTTTATGCATACATGAGAATGTTTGGCTAAACACCCCGGTCAAGGGGTGGGATGCACTGAGAATGATGTTAATTTAATTAATTGGTTTTATTAATTTTATATTTCTAGGTAAATTAATTTTAACTGACATCAATTAATTTATGTAACGAGAGTTAGTAAATTAATTGAACAAATTAATGTTTGAATTAAGGAATCGAACTAGAGATAGTTTTTTTCGAAATTTGAATATTAATTCGGTGTTGAAATTTGAAGATTGCTATTGTTTTCGTTAAATTGATCCTAGCGGGTAATTTTCTGAAAATAGTGTAGTCCTAATTTTTCATCGCGTGACATTTTTTAAATTAATTTTCTGAAAAATATTTTTTTAAATTTATAATTTTAACGAGAGTTAGATTATCGATTTAATATTATCTTGAAATATTTCAAATTAATAAATTGAGAAATTAAAATAATTGAAAATGCAGTGTAATCCCATCTCTTGACTTTCTCACATATTTCACACTTGGTTACACAATTTTTCATTATTTAGTCAATTTATAATTTTAAGCATTTATTAGTAAATTTTTCCCTTGAAATTGTTTTAAAAATAAAATAAAAAATATTTTAATAAAAAAAAATTGGAATTTCAAGTTTTTGCATTAATTGTTTCACCTTGAAAGTTGGATTGATACCCGTACTTACCGCAATACGAGTTATTTTTAGGCAAGTTTTGTAGGTACTCAAAGAAATTTTGAGAGTGGCTTTTGCACTACAACGATACATACCCATAAAGTTTCTTATCAAATGGCGCCGTTGCCGGGGAACCTATAGGTTTAACGGCTTGTTGCACATGCTAAGTACAATATCCTGTGCCTGCAAAAGTGGCACACTTTTGGATACTTATCTCTGTTTTCTCTCTAATTTTTCTCGAGGACTAGCAATGTTCTATTTGGGCGTGGTGTGATAAGCACCCAAAAGTGTCTATTTTATACCCCGAATATATGCATTTTAGTCACTCATTTTTAATCAAAATGGCCTTTGTTCATATTTATTTATTTATCAGGTCAATACGCAGCTGCGGTACAAATAATGCTAAATCAGTACAATTGCAACACAGAAGCGGTCAAAAGCGTGCATCGAAGAAATCAAAGGAGATCACGAAGTGTGGAGTCCAATTTGAGCATGCCGAGTACTGTTTCGATGCCTCGAAACAGTACCGTAACCTTAACCTAGCCCAAATAGCCCGAGCCCGTTGAGTATTGAGTTTGTACCTTTACTATTTTTTAGATTTTTAGTTTGAGTCATTTTTATTTTTAGGATTTATGTTAGATTTATTTAGAATTTCCTAGAATTTATTTTCTATTTTTCTATTTCTTAATTTTTTTTATTTTTATTTTTATTAGTTTTTTAATTTTTATTTCATTTTTTATTAGAATTGGGTTTTTATGATTTTATTTTCTATTTTTATTAGATATTGTCTTACTTTAATTTTATTATATGAGGATTATAATTTTTAGTTTTAATAGAGTTTTATTATTTTGTGTCTTTAATATATTTTTTATCGTTTAATTATATATATATATATATATATATATATTTAGAATCTTTTTAATTTAATAGGTTTATTGTTTTTATTTTATTTTTAGTAGGATTTTATTTTTATCTAGTTTTTATTTGTATTTTTTTTACAAACTAAAAGTCACACACACACCTAACCTACCCTACACCCCACAACACACAACCACACCCCATCTACTATTCATCATCATCCTCCCACCAAACACGATTCTCTCTCCTACCACCATTACAACAAACCCCCATTACCATTTTCTCAAAACCCAATACTCATACCACACCATCCTCAACCCGTATACCTCGTCGGCGACCTGCCAATCCAACCTCACTCCCGACCTCGGCCCCGTTCCGTTACCCTCTACTCGGCGGCCCTCTCTTCCCAACCTGAACCCAACTCCGACCGGAGTAGGATCCAACCAGAGCCGCTGCATTGAAATCCCGGACCTAGACCCGCGAACCCTATGCCCCGCTTTCCAACCGAGACCCTCCAACCCAGCTGCCGAACCCGAAACCAGCCATGGCGACCATAACCCAAGCCCAACCTGAGATCCATCCCTTCCATCTGTCAAACCTCAGCCCGAAGCCCAAACCCTGACCACACCCGATTTCGACCCCACCACCTGCTATTCCTACAAATCAGGGACAAACCAAAGTCAATCAAAATCCAAATAAACCCATGTGACTATCTTCCAAATAAAACCTTTGATTTATTCAAATCTAATCCCAAAAAAATCTCTCCTCCACAAAGAAGATCGTGGGCTTTAAAAAGAAAAGGGTATCAGCTCAATAAACAAAAGAGACTCTCAACAGAATAGAAAAAGAAGAGACGTAGAGAGAGAAAAAGAGGGTGTATATTATGTACAGTTTAGGGTCATACTAAATTTCCAGAAAAATACAAAAAAAAATTAGTTTATCTTTAGAATAATTTTTAGGTATAGTTTTTAGTCTTCTTTTTGTTATCAAGTGCTGAAAATTGTGAAGAAGTTGGACGCGTGTCAAGGCGCATTTCAAGACAAATTTGTGGAAAAAAACAGCGTATTGTATTTCTACTTTCTCTTTTCAATTAATTTCCTTCTTGACATATTATCTATTGTTGTTTATGCATACATGAGAATGTTTGGCTAAACACCCCGTTCAAGGGGTGAAATGCACTGGGAATGATGTTAGTTTCATTAATTGGTTTTATTAATTTTATATTTCTAGGTAAATTAATTTTAACTGACATCAATTAATTTATGTAACGAGAGTTACTAAATTAATTGAACAAATTAATGTTTGAATTAAGGAATCGAACTAGAGATAGGTTTTTTCGAAATTTGAATATTAATTCAGTGTTGAAATTTGAAGATTGCTATTGTTTTCGTTAAATTGATCCTAGCGGGTAATTTTCTGAAAATAGTGTAGTCCTAATTTTTCCTCGCGTGACATTTTTTAAATTAATTTTTTGAAAAATATTTTTTTAAATTTATAATTTTAACGAGAGTTAGATTATCGATTTAAAATTATCTCGAAATATTTCAAATTAATAAATTGAGAAATTAAAATAATTGAAAATGCAGTGTAATCCCATCTCTTGACTTTCTCACATATTTCACACTCGGTTACACAATTTTTCATTATTTAGTCATTTTATAATTTTTAGCATTTATTAGTAAATTTTTCCCTTGAAATTGTTTTAAAAATAAAATAAAAAATATTTTAATAAAAAAAATTTTGGAATTTCAAGTTTTCGCATTAACTGTTTCACCTTGAAAGTTGGATTGATACCCGTAGTTACCACAATACGAGTTATTTTTAGACAAGTTTTGTAGGTACTCAAGGAAATTTTGAGAGTGGCTTTTGCACTACAACGATACATACCCATAAAGTTTCTTATCAAATGGCCCAGTTGCCGGGAACCTATAGGTTTTACGGCTTGTTGCACATGCTAAGTACAATCGCCAGTGCCTGCGAAAGTGGCACACTTTTGGATACTTATTTCTGTTTTCTCTTTAATTTTGCTCGAGGACTAGCAATGTTCTGTTTGGGGGTGGTGTGATAAGCACCCAAAAGTGTCTATTTTATACCCCGAATAGATGCATTTTAGTCGCTCATTTTTAATAAAAATGGCCTTATGTTCATATTTATTTATTTATCAGGTCAATACGCAGTTGTGGTACAAATAATGCTAAATCAGTACAATTGCAACTCAGAAGCAGTCAAAAGCTTGCATCGAAGAAATCAAAGGAGATCGCGAAGTGTGGAGTCCAATTTGAGCATGCCGAGATGTGTTTCGATGCCCCGAAATAGTCTCGTAACCTTACCCTAACCCAAACCGAGCCAGTCCATACCCCGAGCCCGTTGAGTATTGAGTTTGTACGTTTACTATTTTTTAGATTTTTGGTTTGAGTCATTTTTATTTTTAGGATTTATGTTAGATTTATTTATAATTTCCTAGAATTTATTTTCTATTTTTCTATTTCTTTATTTTTTATTTTTATTAGTTTTTAATTTTTATTTCATTTTTATTAGGATTGGTTTTTATGATTTTATTTTCTATTTTTATTAGATATTATCTTACTTTAGTTTTATTATATGAGGATTATAATTTTTAGTTCAAATAGAGTTTTATTATTTTGTGTCTTTTATATAATTGTTTATAGTTTTATTATATATATATATATATATATATATATATATATATATATATATATATATATATTTAGAATCTTTTTAATTTAATAGGTTTATTGTTTTTATTTTATTTTTAGTAGGATTTTATTTTTATCTAGTTTTTATTTCTATTTTTTTTTACAAACTAAAACTCACACACACCCCTAACCTACCCTAGACCCCACAACACACAACACTACCCCATCTACTATTCATCATCATCCTCCCACCAAACACGATTCTCTCTCCTACCTCCATTACAACAAACCCCCAATACCATTTTCTGAAAACCCAATACCCATACCACACCATCCTTAACCTGTGTCTCTCGTCGGCGACCTGCCAATCCAACCTCACCCCCGACCTCTGCCCCTCTCTTCCCAACCTAAACCCAGCTCCGACCGGAGTAGGATCCAACCAGAGCCGCTGCATTGAAATCCCGGACCTAGACCCGCGAACCCTCTGCCCCGCTTTCCAACCGAGGCCCTCCAACCCAGCTGCCGAACCCGAAACCAGCCATGGCGACCATAACCCGAGCCCAACCTGAGATCCATCTTTTCCATCTATCAAACCTCAGCCCGAAGCCCAAACCGTGACCACACCTGATTTTGACCCCACCACCTCCTATTCCTAGAAATCAGGGACAAACCAAAGTCAATCAAAATCAAAATAAACCCATGTGGCTATCTTCCAAATAAAACCTTTGATTTATTCAAATCCAATCCCAAAAAAATCTCTTCTCCACAAAGAAGATCGTGTCATACAAAATTTTCGGACAAATACAAGAAAAAAATAGTTTAGCTTTAGAATAATTTTTAGGTTTAGTTTTTATTCTTCTTTTAATAATCAAGTGCTGAAAATTGTGAAGAAGTTGGACGCGTGTCAAGGCGCATTTCAAGACAAATTTGTGGAAAAAAATTGCGTACTGTATTTCTACTTTCTCTTTTCAATTAATTTCCTTCTTGACATATTATCTATTGTTGTTTATGCATACATGAGAATGTTTGGCTAAACACCCCGTTTAAGGGGTGGGATGTACCGGGAATGATGTTAATTTAATTAATTGGTTTTATTGATTTCATATTTCTAGGTAAATTAATTTTAACTATCATCAATTAATTTATGTAACGAGAGTTAGTAAATTAATTAAACAAATTAATGCTTGAATTAAGGAATCGAACTAGAGATAGGTTTTTCCAAAATTTGAATATTAATTCGGTGTTGAAATTTGAAGATTGCTATTGTTTTCGTTAAATAGATCCTAGCGGGTAATTTTCTGAAAATAGTGTAGTCCTAATTTTTCATCGCGTGACATTTTTTTCAATTATTTTTCTGAAAAAGATTTTATTAAATTTATAATTTTAACGAGAGTTAGATTATCGATTTAATATTATCTCGAAATATTTCAAATTAGTAAATTGTGAAATTAAAATAATTGAAAATGTAGTGTAATCCCATTTCTTGACTTTCTCACATATTTCACTCGGTTGCACAATTTTTCATTATTTAGTCATTTTATAATTTTTAGCATTTATTAGTAAATTTTTCCCTTGAAATTGTTTTAAAAATAAAAAATATATATTTTAATAAAAAAAAATGGAATTGCAAGTTTTCTCATTAATTGTTTCACCTTGAAAGTTGGATTGATACCCATACTTACTGCAATACGAGTTATTTTTAGACAAGTTTTGTAGGTACTCAAGGGAATTTTGAGAGTGGCTTTTGCACTACAAAAGATACATACCCATAAAGCTTCTTATCACATGTCATCCTCCCGCTCCCACGTCGACTCATCCACATTATGGTGCCCCCACTGAAACTGAACTAAGGGTACCACCTTAGACCGTAGCTTAATTTCACTACGATCAAGTGTTGCTACTGGTCTCTCCTCATACGAGATGTCTGGATGATAGTCGATCTCCTATAATGGAATGTGTTAAAAAGCTCTATCGCTCCTTCGGTATCTCTTCTGCGATGACATTTGGAACACATCGTGAATCAGTTGTACGTGCTTTGGTAGGCCCATCCTGTATGCAATTGGTCTCACCCTCTCAATGATAAAAAAAGGCCCCACATATCTCGGTGCCAACTTCCCTTTCTTGTCGAACCTCATGACTCCCTTCATAGGAGATTCCTGCACCAAAACTTGGTCACTAATCTCCAACTCTATGTGCCTCTTGTCTGCATCGGCATAACTCTTCTAGCTATCCCGAGCTATAAGAATATGCCCTCAAATTTACTCAATCTTGGAAGTGGTATCCTAAATCATCTCTGGCCCCAATAGCTTATTGTCTCCCACCTTTAACAAGCAAGTGGGTGAATGACAAGGTCGTTCGTATAGTGCCTCAAATGGTGCCATACTGATAGTGAACTAGTAAGAGTTGTTATACGCAAACTTCACCAATGGAAGGTACTTCTCCCATCCACCCCTGAAGTCAAGTATGCACATCCTTAGCATATCCTTTGGCATTTAGTTAACCCTCTATATCTTCTCATCCATCTGTTGATGATGCGTTGTAATCAACCATAAATCCGTGCCCATGGCCTCCTAAAAGCTCTGCCAGAAGTGGGACACAAAAATCTTATCTCGATCCGACATAATATTAATCGGAACACTGTGTAGATGCACTATCTTAATAATAAACAACTTTACATACTATCTCGTCTCAAAATACATACGGACCAGTAGAAAATGGGCCACCTTAGTCAATCGATCCATTATCACCCATATAGAGTCATGACCTCACTGCGATGTCGATAGTTCGGTAATGAAATCCATAAAGATACTCTCCCACTTCCATAATGGAATCTCAAGTGGTTGAAACATCCCTATCAGTCTCTGGTGGTCTACCTTCACTAGCTGGCATGTAGCACACTTCGAGACAAACTCCGTTATGTCCCACTTCATCTCTGACCACAAATACTACCTACGCTTATCTTGGTACATCTTATCCACATCAGGATATACCGTAAACCTTGACCCGTGAGACTTTATGATCAATGCATGTCTTAAATCCTCATCCTCTGGAACCACTAGTCTCTCATTTAAGCGTAAGCCTCCCTCGAAACTAATAGTATATGAGTCTACCTCATCCGCTAGCAATTGGCTTACTCTATCCTGGGCAAACCTGATCCCCTACCTGAGCTTTCACTTCCCACATAACAATCTCGAGAGTGATAGCTAAAATGAACATACAAGCTCTGGCGACCTCATTGTCATGTCGAAGCTCCTTCCACTCTGCTTTACAAATCTCTGTTATCTCTCTAGCAGGTCATCGACTCAACTTATCTGCAACCACGTTAGCCTTACCAGGATGATACATAATATCAAACCAAAAATCCTTCATGAACTCTAACCATCTCCTCTGCCTCATTTTTAGATCCTTCTGCGTGATTATATATTGTAGTGATTTATGGTCCGTGAACAAGGTAAAATTCTCTCCCAAAAGGTAATTCCTCTAAATCCTCAAAGCAAACACAACCGTTGCTAATTCCAAGTCATGCGTGGGGCAATTTCTCTCATGAAGCTTAATCTTGCTAGATGCATAAGATATAGCCTTCTCTTCCCACTTTAGTATACCCCCAAGTCCCTGCAAGGATGCATCTATGTAAACACGACACTCCACTCCTCCCTTGGGCAGTGCAAGCATAGGTGCTGAGGCCAATTTATCCTTTATCTCATTGAAAGCTAACTGACAATGGTCATTCCAAACAACGGGGACCTCCTTGCGAGTCAAATTCTTCAACGAACCCGCAATCTTTAAGAAACTCCTAATAAATCACAAATAGTATCCGATCAGCCCCAAAAAATTGCAAACCTCGGTCGGTGTCGTGAGTTGTCCCCACTCCCTCACCGTCGATACCTGACTCGGATCGATCGCAATACCCCTGTCAGACACAATGTGGCCCAGTAACTGCATCTCTCGAAGCCAAAACCCACACTTCTCAAATTTAGCGTAAGACTGGTGCTCCCGCAGTGTCTGTAAAACCATCCACAGATGCTTAACATGGTCCTCCTCTGAACGAGAGTAAACCAAAATATCATTGATGAACACGATCATGAACTGTTCAAGGAAATCTCTAAAAACCCAGTTCATCAGGTCTATAAACATTGTTGGCGCATTGATCAGCCTAAATGGCATTACTCTAAACTCGTATGACCCATATCGTGTCATAAAAGAAGTCTTAGGAACGTCCTCCTTTCTGACGCACAGTTGATGATAACCTAACCTCAAATCTATCTTGGATAAGTAAGTTACTCCCCTTAGCTGGTCGAATAGATCATCGATCCGAGGCAACGGGTACTTATTTGGGATCATGACATTGTTCAACTCCTAGTAATCATTACATAACCGAAGTGATCCATCCCTCTTCTTGATTAACAACACCGGCATACCTCATGTTCATGTACTCCGTCCAATGAAACCTTTGCCCGAAAAGCTATTGAATCTGCTCCCTCAACTCCCGCATCTCTGATGGGGCCATACGATAAGGCACTCGGGCGATAGGCCTTGTACCCGGTGCTAGGTCAATAATGGACACAATTTCTCATCTAGGAAATAGCCTGGGTATCTCCTAAAACATTTCCTCAAACTTCCTCACCACTGGAATCGAGTCTGAAGGGATAACCACCTCCTGTGAGGTCTCATCCTCAAGGTAATACAGATGTGTGCTTGACCCTCCCCTAGGAAGAGGCAACGCCACTAGGAGCATCTCCTGCCTTGGGATAGAGAACACAATAGTCCTCCCAAAACAATCCACCATAGCCCGGTATCCAGCTAACCAAATCCATACCCAAAATGATGACATACCCCTCCATATCTAACACTAGAAGGTCGGTGGCTAAACTTAATCTCCCCAAATCAATATCCACATCCCTACAAATTGAGTGTATAAGTGACCCACTATGCAACGGTGACTCTACACACATAAGGAGACTATCGACTGTCTCTAATAGAACGATAACTCATGCAAATATGGTCGCTGTAAAAGAGTGTGATGCCTCCGTATCAAATAAAATCCTACCCTTACGCCCATGAATAGGAAACATACCCTCTACTATTGGTGGAGCCTAATACGACGCAAATATTGCGTATTTTATCCTCCGAAAGTGCGCATTTTATCCCCCTCGGGTATCTTATTTCGTATATTTATGCTCATTAACCCGACAACCTCGTATTTCTACTTTAACATGTTTTGTAGGGGTTAATTGAGCTTTTATAGGTATTTGGATGCTAAGTGTTAAGTTCGAACGCATTCCGCTCAATTTCTATACACGATAGCACATTCAAGGGAATTTTAGTCTTTTCGCAGCTTGGTCACCTGGCCCAACATCTATAGGTAAGTTGTAGCCCTCCTCGCAAGCTTCGCGTGGCCGCGAACAGTGCGCAATTTTGAGTCCGTATGGAGAAGTTACTGGAGTTTCAGCGGACGGGAAATGCAATCAAGCAAAAACAGCAATGCAGTGTGCTGATACCTGCTTGATCAATCGATCAATCAAAAGGATCGATCGATCGATCCTTCTCAACAATGGGATTTTTTGTTCATGATCGATCGATCGACGGTTTGGGTCGATCGATCGATCCCCTATTTTTAGGAGATATTTTGCCTTTTCTTTTCTTTTCTCTTTTCTTTTCTATTTCTTTTCCCACTTGGTATATAATACTTTTTTGTTGTAAAGATAGATATAATTAATTTTAGGTAGGATAGGTTACGATTTTGGAGGTTTGAGAGCTCTTTTCTTCTTTTCTTCTTAGATTGACACCCATTTGGGCTTGTAAGATTTTGCTACCATCTTCCATCTCCATTAATATAGTTGTTTTCCTTTAATTCTTGCTTTGTTAATTAGGTTTACATGTTTTGTTAATTAGTTTACATGCTTTGATTTAATCGCTTTCTAGTGTAACTTTACCGCGTTTTTAATATGCTTTCTAGCTAATTTAAATTAGGTTGTGTTTGAATAAAACTCACTCGAGTTGACGCTTTGCTTGGCTTTGGTGATGGTGTTTATGGGTTTATTTCGGGTGCGTTGTCCTAGTTATTCCGCCTAGGAGATTTGACGGGTCATATCATGTATGTCCCGTGCTTACGACCTTTCGTGCGCAATTTCTGGGGTATTTGTTGACGCCAAAATCTTATTAGGCTTTGATGTAGATTTAGGAGCGTGACAACTCTTGATTCTATTAACTGTCAAAACGAGACGCATTCTAAATAACTGTCGACCCATGTATCCATTTTATACAAATTAACTCGGGTGAGGGATATTCGATGCAACCTATAGTTTTACTCGCTTTGTTAGTCTAGTTTCAATGCCCTCGCCTATTTAAGCATTTTCCTTTTATGCATCTTTTCTTTTAGTTTGTAATTCACCTTTTACACTTTTATTGAGAAGTATTAAATCAATTGAATTCAATCATCTCATCCCTGTGGATTTTCGATACCCGACTTACTGCTATACTCACCAGTTGAGTGTAGTCGTAATTTAGGTTTGTTTGTATTGAGTAGGTGAAATGAAAACAGCGACCGTTCCCTTACACACGCACACATTTCGCACTTAATCAAAATGCTTTCGTTGCCGGGGATGATTTTCTTTGAATCTTAATTGGTTCAATGATTTGATCCCGACAACTTTCTTAATCAAAATGGCGCCTTTGATATATTATTTCATAGTATTTTCTTTCTATTTGTATTATTTGCTAACCTTTTTGCAGGACTTCCACATTTGAGCACTTAGAAATGCTCGAATTTTTCCCGCACACACTTATTTTGTCGAATTCGCCATTTCAAGCCATTTTTGGGATAAGCATGTATTATTCCAATTCTTTTGGTAATGGTTGTTATAATTCTCAAAATTCTCGCAAACCTATGACTTTCGGTCAATACTTAGAATCCCAAAGTATAACAAATTCAAATTTGTCTTCGGGCGATTATAACGAAAGTTTAAATTTAGGTTATTGGAATTTTGATGACGATGACAATGATTTTGGGCTTTTACCTCCTTATAATAGGAATTTTGAAACAAATTGCAATATTTTTCAAAATTCCTATAACAATGAGTTTTCGTTTATGTCCGATGGCAATTTTCAAATTTCCCATTTCCATGCATTCGCAGCTCGACCTATGACATTCGGTGAGGGCTTGCGTATGTATGAGAATGAGAAAATTGAAAATCGTTATCGGGAAGAAAATTGTTTGTGGGAAGATGATTTGGATTTATTATTTGAGTCCAACGACGATTTTGATTCCGAGACTTTCGAAGTCGAGGAATGTTTTGAACCAAATGAGGTACTTATGCCTAATTTGGAACAAACCACTCTAGACTTTGCCCATTGCATAATAGATATTGAAAGTGAGGATGAAAATGACGTAATATCTATTTGTAATGAAATGATTTCTTCTTTGGCCCCCAAAGAAGAACATTTCATTGAAAATGATATTATTTCCTTCGAAACTCAATCTTCATGTGATGATGATTCATCTCATGATTTTGAATTTCTTCCATCCCTATTTTCAGTCTCCATTATCACACCGTCACAAGTACCAGATGATTCGGTTTCAAACTTTAATTTTTTAAACCTTTTCGCCGATAAGGAGTACTTGCTCGAGTCACCTTCCACGATCGCATCTTTGTCTTCATGTGCGTCGCCTCCTATTCCAATTTCAAAATCCTAGGGAGGATATTCGGCTTTTCTTGGTCCCCACATATTTTTGTCTCCCGTTCAATCCAAACCCCCCATCATCCCTCAAAAAAATTTAATTGGCGATGGTTCATTTCTTACGCCTTACACATGCCTTCCGTTGTTAAAACGGAATTCATATTTTTCGGAGGGCATGCTTGTATGTGAGGGTACACCGGTTATCCTCCAAAGTCAAATCATTTGCATGGTGGACTCTCAACTATTTAGACTTTTAGTGTATAGTTAGTGTGAAGCCTAAATAGTAGGTTGTATATAGTTAGCTTTTTACTCTTTCTTTCTTTATTTTTTCTTTCCTTTTTAATTTAGTCTAGCGTAATTAGTTAACTTTTTGTTATTTGTTTTTGCTATGCTCGGTACTAACTTGTTTCGTAGATTCTTTGGACTTGTTCTTATGGGGATCGCTCCACTTTTGGGTAATATCGCTCTTTTCCTCTCTTAACTTGGTTCTTAATTAACATTGAGGACAATGTCAGGTTTTAAGTTAGGGGGTGTGGGATATTCTATCCATTTATTTATTTATTCCATATTTTTGCTCACATGTTAGTTACTTAGTATGCTTTTCTTAGAAAAAATGAAAATATCAAAAATATTTTCTTTCTTTTTTCTCCTTTTTTGGGCATTTTCCCTTTGTTTTCGATGATAAATTTCAATAATTTCCCGATCCAATAGACAACCCAATGATGCATGTTCTCGATTTTAGAAGTTATTAGACTTTAGTCTCGATTATTGATATCATGAATAACTTAATGAATTAAACTTTAATCCCATGGGCACATGCACTTTCTTGTTATATTGATTTGGTTTAAGATTTTTATAACTCGGTAATCTTTTGTTGCATTGTATATACTTACACTGAGTAAGCTTGGTACCTTTCGTAGTTTGTGAGTGTATACACTATTGTTTTCTCCTTGAAAACGTTGAATTCGTTGGTAATCTCGTTATTCTTTCATTTGATTGTTCATTAATTGAGTTCATCCTTGAAATGTGTTACTTGATCATGATTTTCATATATTGTTTTGACTCGAGAATCTCGTAAACTTTTGGAAATGATCATAGGCATTCTTTGTTATATCACCCATATTAGCCTTGACCTCACCGTTATATGTTTACCCTCGTCAACCCCTCTGAGCCTAAATATAGCCCTTCATTTCATACCCCAAAATCACATACCAACTCTAAATTGGAGTTTTAGCCCATATATACACTTTCCATACCTTTGTTTGGAATGTTGCTTGGGATTGAAGGATGTTGTTGTCATGTCGGTTTCAATTTAGGCATATGAGAGTATGAAAAGTAAAGAAAAAGTGAAAAAAGTAATGAAAAAAGAAAGCAAAAAGCAAAAGAAAACAAAATAAAAAGAAGAAAAGAAAAGATAGAGAAAGTTGTAAATGTTGTGTATAGTGTTCAATAAGCTTTGATTACTCTCCCCGATGATATATCTAATGCCGTTTTGGAACTTGTTTTTCCAATTTTGATATTGCCCGCATTTTTCAATTATCCCGAGTTTTCATTCTGAATACTTTGAATCCGTATATACATATCTTTCATTTCGTAGCCTAGCCTAGCCTACATCATAATCCTATAAAAGTCCTATGTGATCTTAGGTTGATGTAATTTAAAAGCTTAAATAGTTTTGATAATCTGTGAAAATGCATTTCGCCTCTTTTATATTGCGGTATCCTTTCATTGAGATTACAATTTTTCATTTTATATATAGCGTTCTTCATTTGTGACATGTGTGCGGCCTAGTTTTCATTTACATTTACTCTTTATGCCCGCATGTTCCTTGTGTTACCTCCCTATTTGAAGTGAATTCATTTGATGAGCGTAATGCCCGTGAGTATGGAATGTATGTTTGCTTTAATGTTTATCTGGTTTATATACTTTTTTCTCCAAATCACACTTTGCATGTGCTCGCTCCCCTCCCACATTTTAAAGTTTCAATTCTATGAGGTGCATTCTATAATGTTAATGATTTGGACTTTTGTTTGAATTCATTCAATGTGCTAATAATGCGTATGAAATCTTTTTCGCCATCGTTGGGGTTATCCCATGTTGGTTTTGGCATGTTTTGAGGAAACCATGTGATGTTTGTAGGTATCATCCCTGAAAACCCTCACAAGATGACACTTGTCCACTAAGGTGGCTTAGGTGTTTAACGGCTTCTTACATACGCTAAATGAAATCGAATCGCCCATGAAAGTGGCCTTTTCCTTTTATACCATACTTTTGTACTTTCTCCTGCTTTCGGTTTGCTTGTAGTTCTTGTTTCATCCTATTTCATTGCTAGGTACTAGCAATGTGTAAGTTATGGGGTGTGATACGACGCAAATATTACGTATTTCATCCTTCGAACCTATGCATTTTAGCCCCCTCGGGTATCTTATTCCCTATATTTATGCTTGTTAACCAGACAACCTCGTATATCTATGTTAACATGTTTTTCAGGGGTTAATTGATCTTTTATAGGTATTTGGATGCTAAGAGTGAAGTTCGGATGCGTTCCGCTCGATTTCCATACACGATCGCACGTTCTAGGGAATTTTAGTCTTTTCACAGCTTGAGAACCTAGCCCAACATCTGCATGGACGTTGTATCCCTCCTCGCAAGCTTCGTGTGGCCGTGAACGGTTCGCGATTCCGAGTCTGTATGAAGAAGTTATGGGAGTTTCAGCGGACGTGAAATGCAATCAAGAAAAAACACCAATGCAATGCGATGATACTTGCTTGATCGATCGATCGATCCTTCTCGACAGTGGGATTTTTTGTTCATGATCGATCGATCGACGGTTTGGGTCGATCATTCGATCCCCTGTTTCCAGGAGATATTTTTCCTCTTCTTTTCTTTTCTTTTCTCTTTTCTTTTCTATTTCTTTTCCCACTTAGTCTATAAGACTTTTTTGTTGTAAAAACAGATATAATTAATTTTAGGTAGGATAGGTTAGGGTTTTGGAGCTTTGAGAGTTCTTTTCTTCTTTTCTTCTTGGATTGACACCCATTTGGGCTTGTAAGATTGTGCTACCATCTTCCATCTCTGTTAATATAGTTGTTTTCCTTTAATTCTTGCTTTGTTAATTAGGTTTACATGTTTTGTTAATTAGTTTACATGCTTTGATTTAATCGCTTTCTAGTGTAACTTTACCGCATTTTTAATATGCTTTCTAGCTAATTTAAATTAGGTTGTGTTTGAATGGAACTCACTCGAGTTGACGCGTTGTCTGCCTTTGGTGATGGTATTTACGGGTTTATTTCGGGTACGTTGTCCTAGTTATTGCGCCTAGGAGATTTGACAGGGCATATCATGTATGTCCCGTGCTTACGACCTTTTGTGCACAATTTTCGGGGTATTTGTTGACGCCAAAATCATAATAGGCTTTTATGCAGATTTAGGGGTGTGACAGTCCTTGATTCAATTGACTGTCGAAACGAGATGCATTCTAAATAACTCATCGACCCATGTATCCATTTTATACAAATTAACTCGAGTGAGGGATATTCGACGCAACCTATAGTTTTACTCGCTTTGTTAGTCTAGTTTCAATACCCTTGCCTAGTTAAACATTTCCCTTTTATGAATCTTTTCTTTTAGTTTGTAATTCACCTTTTACACTTTTATTGAGAAGTATTAAATCAATTGAATTCTAGCATCTCATCCCTGTGGATTTTCAATACCCGACTTACCGTTATACTCACCAGTTGAGTGTAGTCGTAATTTAAGTTTTTGTATTATCGCGGTGAAACGAAAACAACGGTTGTGCCCTACACGAGCATGCATTTCATGAGGGTAATTAGCGCCTATGTTTCTTGTGGTAGAATTACATCTCTGACGTTGTACACATGTCCATACTATAATTACTCCTGTTGCGGTGGGGCTGGTTGAGCTGGTGCTACAGGTGGTAACTGCACATGATGCCCCTGCTGGGAACCCTGCTGCTGCAGTGCTCCACCCTGTTGTGGGAAGTCTCTCCTCTTGTGGCCCATGTGTCCATAAATAAGCACCGTCATGGGAAGTATCTCTTCCCTTGACCCTGATGGACCTGTCGAGGTTGCCCCTGCTGCTGGCCCTGGTGGACTCCCCTATTGTTCCCTTAGCCCTGACGGCCCTGAGGAATCAACTACTGCTGAGGACCGTGTTGGCCCTGCCTTAAACCTCCATCGGGCTGGTAACCCCCAGATCTAAACCTCTTGGACGGATCCCCCTGTCGGGAATCCTGCCCCTGTTGTCTGCTTGTCTGCTGCTGTTGTGGTGCTCCACTAGCATCGCTCCCACCTCCTTTGCCCGGTTGGTTATGCTCACCTCCTCTCTTTATTCCCTTCAGATGAGAGCGATGGTCCTAGCAATGTAGAAGTGACGCATTGACGACATCTGTATATGTTCTCAATGCGGTGTTGCCAATCAAGTGTTTCCTAATCCTCCTGGCTAGTCCATTAATAAACTTCAATTTCTTCTTCTCTTCACTGTTCACCTCATCTAGCCATAAAATTAGCCAAATGTGTGAACTCCTCCTCGTACTCAGCCACATAACGATCACCCTAAACCACCTCAATGAACCTCTACCGCATCTTTGTCTCAACGACTGGCAGAACTCAACAATGCACATAGTGTCCCTCTCCTCGACAGTGGTAACAGACTCTCACCACGGTAAATCTTCCCTGGCCAGTCTAAAAGTGGCCAACATATGCTTCTTCACGTTGCTACAGTCAACCATGCATATGTGGCATTAGATATATTTCTTCCACTGCCATGCCAAAATCACGTCTGAGCTACCGTGGAACTCGGGCGGGTGGCCCTTCTGAAATGCCTCCCTCACTCTCTGCCAATCTGACGGCCAAGGGTGGTCCTGGACAACCGGTGCCATTGGCTGCTAGGCCTGAGGAAAGCGAAGATCCATGGCATTCATAGCGGCGTTAACTGTTTGTGCCACAATCGTTGCCACCTCTGCTGGTGACACTGAACCCTGTGGTGGCTGTGGATGCGGTGCATGTGGCTCTTGCTGAGCCTCCCTCGAATAAATCATCAAGCCTGGCATCCCTGTGGTTGGTCACCTAAAATATTTTGAAAAATTGATTATACAAGGGTCAGAGCCAAAAAACCTTTTGAAAATATTTTGCAAGTATTTAAATCACCCTTTAAATAAGTTATTAGATACATACGTTGGTTTCACATACACTCCCTTAAGTTCCTCACATCTCAACTAAACTGCACACTTAACGTCTCCTACCTAGCTATGCTACCCTGCCTAACTAGATAACGTATTTAGCTCCCCCGTATTATACATACGATACACTATTGTACTACCAATAATTAATATTACTAGTAAATTATTATTGAATCATTATTTATTTTTGTCTACTTAAATTACTTTTAGATGTACACAATCTATCAGTTCTACCATAACACATAAGTATATTAATCACACTTGTATCTATTTAACACACATATAATATATACAACTATTACATCCCCCGAAATGACCCCCATGATGTTGGCATACTCTGTTATCCTGTCCATGTACCTCTCGTACCATATGAAGGACTATCGGTTCAGAATGTCTCCTCGAACCGTCAATCAAACAACACACAATGGAGGAAAACATGGTTGTCAGCCATTAAGATACGAACATACCTAACGTACCCAAATGACACGCCGGTCCCACTAATACACAGCACACAGTGAGCTGGCCTAAGTTCTATGTTCTGGGGCACACATCCAGACCTCACTAGAATCGTGAAGGTGGGATCGCCCTCTACACGGAACCTCTCGTGATATCTGGCACCGTGGTATGTTCACACACATAATTAAATCGCAACAATAGGTATTCACTAAACCTATATATACATATTATTTAGTAGGTATACACACAACCCATCATATAAACCCGTACGTAGTATATATCTCTTGAATACTTAACGTACTCATTATAACCTCTTTTCATATATTCCCAAGCATCACTCGCCACCATAAGGGTCCTAGTTATCCGTTAATTAATATATGTAGTTAATATATCTCTATCCTACTAGTTCAAAACTTGCGTTATTTTATAAATTGACTAACAAGTTTTTGGTGTCGTTGCCAAGGATTTGTTCAATTTTTTTAAAAAAGAAGTTGTGACTTTAGGACTAGTTTTTTTTGCTTCTCGCATTTTTGTTAGTAAAAATTTCATCAAAATATATAAAAATAAATAAAAAGCCGAAAATAAAATAAAAAATCAATAGCTAATATTTTTTGTTTTTTTTATTTGACAAAAAAAATCAGATTTAAGCTTTTTGTTTAATAAATAGTAGTTTTCTCACTAGTTTATCACCAAAACATATAAAAATTAAAGAAGTAGAAAAATTCAGTAGTAATTTTGTTATTTCCAGAATATAAAAAATAAAAAAACAAAAAAAATGTTTCATAAGTGTGCTTGGTTATTTTTGTTTTGTGTTAAATAAACTACTAGTGCTTGTGCCGTGTTATTTTTTTTTTGTGTGTCTCGCAATTTACGCTTGGTGTAGTTTTTTGTATTTTTTTAGTAGCACATTAAAACAGTACAAAAAGAAGAATTACAAAAAAAGGGCAAAAGTGAAGAAAAAATCGAAAAAAGTATGCAACGGTGAGCGTACGTAATAAATACTTTTGCAATCTTTCCATGAGAATAAGGAACTCTCGGGGGTGACTGAAACATAGTTGAATTTTTCCACCGATCGACGTAAACATAAACTTCTGCCCGGTATAACAAGTGATTATAAAAGCCCACGCTGGAGATACATTTTTGTGTTCTCCTTCATGGTTTAATTTTACATTTAAATTAACACGTTGCATAAATTGATTTAAGGGTAAAACCCATGGGAAAGATAAGGTGGGGATTTCACACCCTTTCTTGGCCCGAAAATCACTCATTAACAAAGCATTTGCATATCCTGAGTCATCACTATTAGTTTGAAATCAAGTACACATTGGTTTAGGATATCGCATGGCTCGTAGGAAAACTCTTGACGAGGCTAGAATTAAAAGCTACTCCAACGCGAACTTGTCAAATCGATTCCGTTTTACCTTGTCTAGGGTTGGTGGTTTTTAATGAGCCTTCTTACAGACCACCTATTTGGAGGTAAAATCGGGATTTCAGGCGATAACTGTAGTTGGTCATTTTTTAAATTCTCCCTTGTCAAATAGTAGGATTTGTATAATTAGGGAGATTAATTCAGAGACCCCTGATGTCGTCAAATAATCTCAAGAAAACTAGATTTTAAAATTGAAATTACCCTCACTTAAATTAGATAAATCAAAATTGCTTTATGTTAGTTACATGGTTTTGAGTCAATTACAATTTCTTTTGGGTTCTCAATTTTTTTTAAAAATGTATAAAAAAATAAAAACAAATCATGCGTTGTAAGTTACAATGGATGATCCTTATATTGTTATCCCGTCGTCTTTCTCATACTCCTTTATTGATCATTTGGACGTGTTGCTACAAAATATTGAAAATTCAGATGACTACATATTTATTCTTGAGTTTGATGGGTTAGTAGTCATTTTTAAAAAATCAAAGAAGGTGTGGATGAGAGTCCAACCCTACTCACTATTTTCCCGCCAAAGTGTATCAATTGGGAAGAGGTAAACAAACGTTCTAAGAATGATATTTTTAAAAGCAGTAATGAATTAAATGGGGATAATCAATTTTGTGAGGAGAAAATTGACGATATTGACACATATAATACTTGTGATGATTTGGATGTCGACTGTTGTAAAGATTTTTCTTATAATTTTATTGAGAAAAATTCTACTTCATCTTATTTGTAAGAAAATTTATTTGAGGATTCATCATCCGATTTTAGTGATACTTCTAATTATTATGACGGTCCTCCCATTTTTGAAGAAGAAGGTGTATCCCCACGTGATATCTCTTCTTCTCACGCTTTTCATAAGGTCTTACATTTAGGAGTGGAGTATGCATTCCCAATTTTACGTGACTATTTTCGAAAAAGGGATAGTAAATATTTGGATCCTTATTGTAATCTGTTACCGCCATGTGATGTATCGGCATATGATTCGTGCAATTCAAATTTGTTTATTATTGATGATGTCAGTGTGCACCATTATGACCATGGATTTAAGGTTGAAATTTGTGTTATGCGGCTATACTATCAAAGTTATGATGTTTTGGTACTTAGTGCTATAAAGTTTGTTAATTAGAATGACCCACAACTATTTCGACTATATATTTATGGTGATGATGGTAATTGTCATGGGTTTTTATATTATTAGTGTAATTTTTCATTTTCTTTTTCGTTTATTGTTTTGTATCTTTATATAGTTAACATGCATTTGTTAACTTAGGATGTTGGTAGCAAAGTGAAGGTCACGGGTAATATCATCAATTTACTTCTTTACTTTATTTTCTCTATCCACATTTTTATTTGAACATACATTGATGACAATGTAAAATTTAGGTTTGGGGGTAAGGAAGGTATTTTTGGGGGATAAAGGAAACAAAATAAAAAAAATAAGAAAAAATTCAAAACGATTTTAAGTATAATTAAGTTTTGAAAAGATTTCTTAATACAGAATTAATTCATGGATCTCTCAACTTATGAAATCTTTTACACATTAGCCATATAATATGATCTAAAATAGATATTGAGGCAAAAGTTAATATGC
Source organism: Sambucus nigra (assembly GCA_949130495.1). Lineage (NCBI taxonomy): Eukaryota > Viridiplantae > Streptophyta > Magnoliopsida > Dipsacales > Adoxaceae > Sambucus > Sambucus nigra. Next base: position 32,473,667 of record OX422217.1, on the reverse strand, counting down.
TTAACAAATAAATGTGAAGATTTTAACCCGGTGAGATTTTATGTCATTAATATTTTTTGAGAGATTAAAATCAATCTGAGTTAAAATAACTCAAACTTTCCTTCAGTGATAAATTCGTTGATGATCTCAAATTCTTCGTTTTTTTTATTATTGAAAACAAAAAGTCAAAATGTGAATCTTAAGCTCTAGAAGTCTTATTAAGTCGTCTTGAGACACAAATTAAATTAACGAAACTTGAGAAATGAGGTTAGGCCATCGTTTTGAATGCCAAAATAAGGCCTAAACCGACCTTTTTAAATCATTTTGTTCCAAGCCCATTTGAGACAATAAGCCATTTTATTGAAAATCCATTATCCTAGCCAAACTCAACTGGGAGTTAAAACCCATAAAAAATCCATATCCATTTTCTAAGAATACTGGGGTAAAAATATGGATGGAAAAATGGTAAAAACGAAAGGATAAAAGTTTGCAAAAGAGTGATGTGTGAAAAGAAAAGAAGGAAAATATGAAAAGAAAGAAATTATGAAAGAAAAAAGAAAAAAAAAGAGTAGGTGAAAGAAAACGAAAGGAAAAACATAGAAGAAGAAAAGAGAAATGGAGGTTGGAAGACAAAGTGCTTAAAAGTAAAAATACAAAAAAACTCTTCATTCTCAGAAATTTTGAACTCCAAAATCCATTCTTTTTAGGCAAAACCTGAGCCTACAATACAACCAAATAAATTCCTAATTGATCTCAAGGGAAGTTAGTTATAGTGTGAAAATTTTGTAGGTAATGATGGAATTTGGTGCAAATTGATGATCAATTCGGAAAAAGCGCGAAAATACTGATTTATACGATTGTTTGAAAAAATATATTTTTTTGGCCAATCAAGGAGAGTTCCACCTCAACTCAAACACCTCACCCCTTGCCTTATAAAAAGGACCCTTGGGCTCACAATTTTAAATATAATTTCGGGGAGCCATTTTTGAGTGATTCAATTTGAGGATTGAAGATTATTGTGAGAGAACTTATTGTATGTTTGGTTTATTAATGAAAATTTCTACTATTCTTGCAATTTATCTTTCATTATGGTAGCTTAATTCTTCTATTAGGATTAAGGCGAAGTTTATCATAGTTAGATAATATTGTCACATTAATTTTAGTGTTGTTTATTCTCTACTAGTTTTAATTGCTTTAAAAATTTGATATTCATTTTAAAACGACACTAGAGTGTGTTTTAAAACCTTCAAAATTATTTTGTCAAATCAAGTTTGAGATTTAAAAATAGTAATATTTGATGGATTATGCTTGAACTTTGTTTGTTTTGATAGTCCATGCTTAAATACATTTGCGAATTTCTGAACATGTATTTTCTAAGGACATATGGATTTTAGTCGTCTATTATAGACAATAAAAATATTTTGATCATAACCATCATATTTTTCGAATTAAACGCGATGAGAGTCGGTTTAATTTGAGTTATAAAAAGGGAATGGCAACATTAAATTAGTGTGGAATATTAGTTACGTGATAAATGAATGCCGAATCTTAATTCTTTAATATTGTTTACAACTCCCATGTGTTGCTCTCATTATTCTTAGTTGCTTTTACAATGTTTAGTGCATAATTATTCTCTACCCCATTTAGTCTAGTTTGATAGTCACAATTATTTTGAACAAAAAAATTACTAAATCTCTGTGGGTTCGACCCGTAGTTAGACTCGCTATTCTATAATATCCCACAATCCATAACTCTGTACAAATGGATCTTAGGTCTGTTGCATTAAGATTCTCTTTCTTAACTCGGGATAAGCAATAATGTTAAAAAAATTGGTGCAAGGGGTAAATAATCGTAGATTATATTGCTCTATGGTAGTGATAATATCGTAGGAATTTAGAGTATGAAGTCTTCCTATCGTATTTTGACTCAAAGCATCGGCTACTACATTACGTTTGCCTGGATGGTAATTAAGTTGAAATTGGTAATCTTCTAAAAATTCTATCCATCGTCGTTGTCTTAAGTTCAAGTCTTTTTGAGTAAAGATATACTTCATACTTTTGTGATCTGAAAAACCTTGAAAACTTACACCATAAAGGTAACAACGCCAAATCTTTAAAGAAAAAACTATAGCTCCTAGTTCTAAATCATGGACTGGATAATTACGCTCATGTGTCTTGAGCTTTCATGATCCATATTCTACTACTTTTTCATTCTTCATCAATACACATCCTAATCCTTGTAATGAAGCATCGATATATACCTTATAACTTACATCACTAGAAGGAATAGTGAGGATATGAGCAGTAGTCAACATATCCTTCAACACTTGGAATGATTGGTTACATTCTTCTGTCCATACAAATGGAAATTCCTTCCTAGTTAGTTTTGAAAGGGGTAGATAAATACGTGAAAACCCTTCGACAAATGGATGATAATATCCAGCTAATCTGAGAAAACTTTTTAGTTTTGTAATATTGGTAGGATTTTTCCACTCCAAAATGGCTGAAATTTTAGCTGGATCGACTTGGATTCCATTTTCAGATATCAAATGTCCTAAAAATTTAATTTCTTTCGTAGAGAAATCACATTTTCTCTTCTTGGTGTATAACCGATGAGTTCTAAGGGTACTTAAGACTATATTCAAATGTTGTATATGCTCTTCTAAGTCTTGAGAATATATAAGAATATCGTCAACGAAAACAATAACGAATTGGTCCAAAAAGGTTTAAATATTCGGTGCATTAGGTCCATAAAAGCTGCTGGGGCATTGGTTAAACCAAATGAAATTACGGTAAACTCAAAATGTTCGTAATGAGTTAAAAAAGAAGTCTTTGGAATGTCTTCCTCTATGACACGCAACTGATGATATCCTCGTTAATCCATTTTAGAAAAGACCCTTGCTCCTCTAAGTTGATCAAAAAAATATCCTATTTGAGGTAAATGATACTTATTCTTAATAGTTACAGAATTCAGTTTAAGATAATCTATGCGTAATCTAAAGCTTCCTTCATGTTTCTTAATAAATAATACTGAAGCTCCCTAAAGTGATGTACTTAATTGAACGAACCCTTTTGATAGAAGATCATCCAATGGGGTACGAAGTTATCAAAGTTCTAAAGGAGTCATTATATATGGGGGTATCAAAATAGGGAGTGCATTGGGATAAAGATTGATACTAAACTCAATTTCTCTAGAAGGGGGTACTCCTAGTAAATCTTTGGGGAAAACGTCTTCAAATTGTTCCAATAATTTGGAAATTAAAGAAGAAATCTAAATTTGAAAATTTGAAGGATTTGATGAACCTATTCCTTGGAATCTAAAAAAATAATTATTTACGTCATGAAAATAAATTTTCTTGGCTTGACAATCGATATAAGTGTGATGTTCAGATAATACATCCATTCCGATAATGATATCAAATCTGCGAATATCTAATATTATCAAGTTCACTAATAGAGTTCCTAAACCAATCTGAATTTTATAGTTCATATACCCTTGTGTTGACATATTGATTTCACCTTTTTGTAATTCAATATTCACTGAACTAATCAAGGAAGTGAGGGTCAATTGTATTAATTTATCTAGTTTAAGACTAATAAAAGAATGCGTATCTCCCGTGTCAAATAAAATATATGTCGAAATATGCTAAAAAATAATCATACCTTTAATCACGTCGAGTGAATCTTGCATAGGCCGTGTGGCATAATTCCTCCCATGATTTGGAATTGACTAACTTCTCTGAGCTGGTTTGAATTGATTTGGAGTAGAACAAAATTTTTGATTTTGTGAGGGTTTGTTCAATTGGCGACGGATTGGAGTTGATTTAATCTTTGGACATCAGGGTCGAATATGTCCTATCCCATGACATTCATGACAATGGATCTCAAGACAGGTTGTGTTGTGTAAGATTTGGGAATAATCTTCCCCTCTAGAGTTTGTATACATATGGGGTTTAGAAGAAGATGGGGTTCTGATGATATGGTTGTTCTTAACAACTGGGGGTGTAGATCGGATCAATGTTGAAGAATTGCATTATATAATGTCTGCAACGTCAATCAATTGGGAATATTCACAAATTTGTAAAGGAGCGATGGAATTCTTAATTCTTGGGTGTAGTCCTCTTTCAAACTACTTACATTTTTTCACCTCAATATCTATATATTCCAGGGCATAACGAGATAGTTCAGTAAACTTAGACTCGTATTGAGCTACTGAAAGGGTGGCTTGTTGAAATTTTAGGAAATCCACTGTTTGCTGGTCTCGCTCGGTCTCAGGAAAATACTTTTTGAAAAAAGTCTCTTCAAATTGTTCCCAAGTAAAATTAGCAACATTCTGTTTACGTGACATGCATTGCCACCATGAATATACTTCGCCTTCAAATATGTATGAAGCTAAAGTGATTCAGAGATTAGTAGCTATAACTACTCCGTTCAGGATTTTCACAATCTGGCACATCCATTTCTCAGCTTCATTCGCACCTAGCTTTCTAAGAAAATATGGAGGTAGTTGTCGTAGAAATTTGTTAAGAGCATTGATTCTACAAAGTTCCTTGGAAACATCTTCAGGAGTAGCATGATTAGTCTGTTGATGTCGAGCTAACATAGTAAGTTCCTGGAGAATCCGCATGATTCCTTCGATCTGCATCTATTCCGATAGAGTTCCAGCAGGGGGAGTTCGAGTACTAACCATCCTAAAATAACATAATTTAGATAGCAAGAATTATAACAATAAATAAATAAACAAGCCTATTTTATATCAGATTAAGTGTTTCGTATTATTACAAATCACTTATCAGTCACAGTACGACTAACATTTATATTATACAATATGTAAGCAACTATCTAACGATAAATTCCTTTCTCTAAATCAGAACGGTCGCGTCATCACTGGTTGTGAACTTGAGGCTAACTATGTAATATCCTTGGTCCGCATCATCTGTTGATTCATCTATAGTACTAGGGGAATATCCTCTATGTATGTCACCATTTTCTATTGCTTCTGGATACATCGGTGGAGCTGGTAAGTCATCATAAAATGCTAAGTTGATGGCTTCCTATAGTATGATCGGATCATTTGCAAAGTCATACACCTTTCTCATCACCTACATCTCGCTTAGCACTCTGTTATTAAATCCTAGCCTTTTAACATCATTGCTTGAACCTGCCCAGTCTTCTTCCACTCCCCGGATAGTTTCTCTCAGTCTGGCTAAGGCCTCTTCTCATACCATTGTTTCCCAATAATTATCTGGCTCAATATCTAGATTAAACACAAACGTATCCCATGCATCCATACTGAAAAATGGATTACCATACAATACTAGTAATAAAATAAGTTATAAAAATCAAATAACTAATATCTTATCTATTTCCCGCATAGAATGCTAACCCGACGATATGTTTTATTTTAGCATATACTCTGATACCAATTTGTCACACCCTGCTTTTTTGTATGAATGAACAAGAAGTACACATAAAGCAGTGAATTAAAGTTAAGGTGGAATAACATAACCTTTTATTAATTATTAATATGTTACATAATGTGGAACCACTGCAGGGGTGAATTACACGTTTATAGTACACACGATAATATAAAAAATTAAAAAGATCCATTCCTTCCTCCCATTCGGTTTAATCTCTTCCCATACAGTCACATATGTGAAGAGGTGACCAGTGTCTGTCTCTAGTGGGGAAGAGATATTATTTTCTTTCTCCTGGCGCATTTGGAGAAGGAAGGAATTATCACAAATATGCTAAGGAGGTTCTACCAGTTCTATAACACTGATATAGATATAAATGAGAGTTGGAGTGTGTATAGAATCGGTGTTTAAAAAGGATGATAATAATAAGATGATAATTCCATATTTATCAGATTATAAACATCAAAATGTTGGAAATTCATAATTCCATAGGGATTAGTCCGTTTAATAAAATACGACACATTACCAGTTTAGTTAGAATCACGTTTAAAGAAAGCCAAGGAATTTGAAGTAATAATCCCATTATTACCAGTTCACTAAAGGGTATAGAGGTAATTAAGCCATCGGTGTAACTTTATCATAAACAATCCTAAAACCTTTGGGGAAAAGTAACCTGTTATGCTCACAATCAAAGTGGCACTCATACGTATGTAGCAATAATCAAGGCTCTCAATCATCTGAGACCAATAGGCTAAGAAAAACGTTTTGTGGGATAACACGTTAGTCTACTTCCTAGTTAATACTGATGCTTATAGTAAAATATAGCACAAAAGTGCAAAGGTAAACTGAATCAATATAATACATGATCTCAATTATTAGGTGAGAAGGGTTAAAATTGATTCTAAAATTAAATACTGGTGATAATTCAAATACTGATGATAGTTAACAAAATACATAGTATGGTAGTATAACAACATGCACATACTCAGAGTCAATGTGTCTATTACATAGTGATATCAATAACAGTTTTTCAAATACGCGAAGTGTAATACTAAAAAGGTAGGAAAAACCTACTTGCTTGGGTATTCTTTTTGAGTTGCGGTCACGCTGGAGTATTCAGAAGATTTGAGACTTGATTTTCTGTTATACAATGTTTGGCATAGGAGTATTAGGGTTTAATCAATCAGTTTTGAACTTAAAATTGCCTTTAATAAAGTTCTAGGGGGTTTATGTTTAATTACCTTGGGACTTAAAAATAAGGATCCTAAGCTCATTTTTGAATCTTGGTGCAAGAGAGTTTTAGTCTTACAATAGTTTGATTTATGTAGGGGCAAAGTTTAGGGTACAAATTTCAAAGTTGGAAAAGTTACTAGGGGTTCATTTATAATTTTAAGAAAATTTCTTTAGCTAAAAACCTCATATTTGCATAACTTGAGCTATGGATATCCAAACATGGTCTTCTCTTATACCAATTTGACCAGAAAAATTAAATAAATTTTTTGGGGAAAAATCAGAATTTTCAGATTGGCCATGCGGTGTCATGGGCGGGGTCAAACTTTTTGAAAAAGTCTTTATCTTCCTCCTCTCGATTTTGACTTTCTAGAGTTTAAAACTTTGACTAAGGTTTTCTTCTTCTCTATTATATCATTTGAGATGATTTCTCAACCAACTTAACTTAATTTTTTATGAGGATTTTAAATATATAAGTTTCATGGTTTGAATCTCAGTATAACTCTAGTTTCAAAACTGTGTTTTTTCATGAAATTTTGACTTAACATTCATGGATTTATAGAGTATGGCAGGGTATCTTATGAATTAGGTTTTATTTCTGCTATGTATGAGTGTAACTTGGTTTTGGTTTCAAGGATTTTAATGGCCTGTAGGTCGAGAATTTTGGATTTATAGGTTTTTAGTTTTGAAATTTTTTTCGATTGATTAAGCTTCTGTATGAAAATTCACGGGTTTCACCATTACACTTAACATCCTGAGGTTCTAACGAGTCTATTCATGGCTTTAAATCAAAGGTTTGGTTATCGTAATGGATTCCACCATTAAAGCTCAAACTTTAATGATGTTCCTACTGTTTTCTTCTATTCTAGGCATTTCTACACGTAAAAGCTTGCATGTTTTCAGTGTTCTAATTATATTAACTATGCAAAAAACTACTAGAATTGAAATAATTGAAATTAAAGCATAAAATGAGAGATTACCTAAATTGAGAGAAATTTCAAACTTTGGTAATGAACTATGGGATGAGTCTCTAACGTGTAAAACGTAGGGTTTTTATTCAACTTCGAAAGGAGAGTTGATTGGAGTATAAAAGAGGTGAATCTGAATTAGTTTAGGGTTAGTTTTGAGTTTGGTTCAAAAGGGTGCACATGGGTTCCTAAGGGTTACCATGTGATTTTTTTTACCTTTTTTGTTGATGTGGGTGTGTGTGTAGGCTTTGGTAAAACTAAGGTTTGGATTTGGGTCCTTCATCTTTGATATAATTGCATTTATGTCCATAAAAGTACATTTTTTAACGTTTAGGGATATTTTTGTAATTTCATCAAGTTTCCATGGTTAAAACTATAATTTTATGTTAGTTTAGTTCAAAGGTTTAATTTGACATAAGGTTGAAGTTTAGGGGCTCAATATATCTCAGTTTATCTCCTTTTGAAAGATTCAGGGACTCTTTTATAATTAATTAAACTTAAAGGGTTTGAAGTTAATAAGAAAAATTGTAGGATTTGAAACATATATCATTTCTTCTTTATAAGAGTTTTCATTTTACTCACTTTACAGGGGTTTAAATCGTGGTCGTAGGTTATATTAGGGTTTGAAATTTCCCAGTTCTTACATGTTTTGTTGGATATTTGGACTTAATGTTCATTTGGGTTTTGTTATTACATTAGAGAAGATGTGCTTCGTATTTGGGGTAGTGTTTTACATTGGGTCACCGTGGGGAGAAAGTACATTGTCACTTTGGAGTGTATATGTACAGAAATGCATACTGGGAGGCTTATGTTTAGCTTAGGCTTATTTGTTCGCTATATCGGAGTATGATCTTTTTTCTAGGAATGGATTTATATTTACTTGGAGGATGCTAATTCTATATGGACTTCTATGAGTTGTGGTCATGTCTAAAAGACAAGATTAGTTAGAAATTGGTGTTCACCGCAGTCGTGCGGATTATTGTGAGAAATTTTTATGAGTGAGACTAGTTTTGAAATAATTAATTTTAATGGGAACTTATGTCTTGGAATTACCTTTAGAGATTTGAGTATGCTTAGGGAAGCAACTTGTATGTAGTTTAGAAATTTTGAATAAATCAAGGAGGTAGATGCATGTGAATAAACTCGAAGTTATGGGATAAATCGGGTTATGCTCAGGTTGGAGCAAGGGTCTTTTATGTGGGGAAAGAGTTTATGAGATAACATAATAGTATGATTTGGGTAAGAATTGCCTTAGCAAGTATAAGCAACAAAGTAGAAGTAAGTATAGAGATAACTTCGATTGTTGATATTGCATATGATCAAGGTTAATGTTTGTATAGTGACGTGGTCATTTAAGTGGTGATGATATACCTAATTAGAATGGGTATGCCTTTGGAGACTTAGAAATTACTAAGTTCTCAATAGGTTAAATACGGACAAAGACTGTCCTACCTAGGTCGTGCGGATTGGACTGTTGTCCATGGTAGGGTCGGTTGACTCTAAAGGAGTTTGGTATAACTCTTGTGAAGGATCAAGTGGTTTGTTTCGAAATGGAAAATTTTTGGAATCTTATGGTTAGCGTATTGGCTCAGGATTGATTTTAGGCTAAATGGGCCTCGATGATCGACTATGTAGTAGTGTATCGGGAGGGTTCCTTATTTGGATTTCACTTGTGAGACGTCCCACGCACAAAACTTAGCAAGTGTCGGGAATTGAGGGACCTTTGGACTTGAGACATTATGTTTAATAAGTGGTACGAATGTAATTAGGGTACGCATCGAGCAACGAAGAGTATGATTATTGTCGGTAGAGTATTCAGATATACTTATACCTGATGTGTATACATGGTATGTATAGTTGGTTTATGTATATGGGTGTTCCAGTCATGTTTGATAATTATGTATAGATGCTTGTGATTGTGACTTGAGGTGTCCTGGTGATAGTACACTATTGTAGGCATATGTGAGCCTTTCCTTTTAATCTCATGGGATACGAGTGCGAAATATAATAGTATTGACTCATGATAATTGTGTGGAAATATTTTGTGTGAATGGCTCAAATTGGATGTATATGTGTCATTCATAATTGTTAATGGTACATGTGTGTGTACATATAATGTGGAGTATATGGGTGCCCTGGTAATGTTATGATAGGCATAAATGAGCCTTTTCATTTATCTCATGGGATATGAGTATGGACTAGTTGGGTATAAATTTAAAATAATGGTGCGAAATAAAATGTGACTTCATGCTAGAGTGAATTTTGAGGATGGAATTCCGTTATTGGGGGGGGGGGGGATGTAATACCCCGTATTTTTGGAATAAAATAAAACACAATAGGAATTAATTTAATTCGGTGAAATTAATTAATGAAGATTGTGAGTAATTAGACTCATTATCATTTATAAATTTTAGAATTGGACTTTAATGGTTTGAATAAATGTATGTTGGATTTTATTTTTAAATAAGAAGAATTGCATGTGTCACGTCACCATTTAAATATACGTTTTGGGTAAAAAAAATTGGGACACACTTTGGGAGGCATTATGGGCTCGTTATGTCTTTTTAGACCCTTAGGAATGGTCCCAGAGTATATATATCTATATATAAGAGTTGGGTAGTTATCAAGATAAGTTAATAATGTATTTGGGCTCATTTGGGGGCCCAAAGTTGTGGTCTAAGGCCCAACTCCAGATTTGAAGACTAATAATATTTATTAAGAGTTAAACCAGTCCTTGAGAGTTATATCCAAGAACCCTAAGAACATCCACCCAAGAAGAGAGAAAGAACAATCCTAGGAGGAAGAAAATGGGAGTTTCTCTACACTTTTAGGCAAGGATTCTTTTGCCAAACTTATTCATTTTTTTCTAACTTCATTTTTAGGTTGAATCCATGTTTAGATTTGAGGTTGAATCTGATTTATTGCATCCATGTTAGGGTTCTTGAATAATCTTGAATTTTTAGCGATATTCATATGCTAGGGTGCTAGATTCTTGAATCTCCATGATAGAGGATGAAAATTGGTTGTTTCATTGAGATAAATCATTGCTAAACCTCTTTTAGAATAAATATCAGAAATCTGGGTTTGACTGTTGAAGATTTATGATGTAAAGTTAAGGAATTTTTGGTGTAGAAAAATGTAGAAAAACCCTGGTGAATATTGATGTTTCTTGGTGGATTTAGAAGTTCATTCATGAGTAGAATGAACCTAATCAATTGTAGAACTCATGTTGATAACTTAAGTTTAGTGCTTGAATCATTCGAAAGAGTTTCGAAGCATTTATAATTGATTGGAAAAATCCCATCTTGAAAGAAGACCTGCTCTCCTCTTACTGGGAAAATTGAATTGATTCAGTAGGGAGGCCGAATCGATTCGGAATGCCTTGTTGTAAAACATTTTGTTACGATCGCGTGGGTGACGACCTTATACATTTTTTATTTTTTTAATTAGTTATTATTTTTCTACAAAAGGGTGTGCGAGACCATTTTTGTTCAAGTGAGGGAGAAAGACTTATTCCAAGATATTAATGATATTATTATGGACTTACATACATCGTTAAACTGGGATGGGTTCGTGATATGGTAATGCATCTGTGATGACTTAAAATACAAGTAGCTACATAAAGAAGATGACTCATGTAGAACCCTCGAATAACTCCATACGGAATGAATATATTAGACGGCATGGATGTGCCTAGATGATTGGGTAATGTTGGCAGGGGCACATAGATGATATGACCCCAAAAGATACAATGGTGCTATTATTATTTATTTAGGGCAAATGTTAATAAAAGAAATACTTATTGGAAATACGTCGAACGCTTGAGTATATAATTAATGGTTAACTCCCTCAAATTTTTATCGAGTGATAATACTAAGTAGAAATGCATCTAAAGCCTAGAGGGATAAGTCTAAGTGGTTAGCAACGGTTGTGACAATAGGTTGGGTGAAACTACTTATTCATATTGGTGGGTTTCTTATATATGTACGTATAACCCTTATTCACTTTAGTTGACTCCTTATATATGTACACATAAACCATTGAAAAGGTAACATGAAGCATGTAATTATTAATAATTCAAGAGAATATCAGTCTAAGCTGAGAAGGCAACTTGCTAAAATCATTAATAGGATTGGTAAGGGTATTTTGGGAATAACTATACCTTTAATTGTGTTTGTAATGGTAGTTGGGAATAACTATATCTATAATGGTTTTGGGAAGGTTAGTTTGGGATAACTATACCTAGATATTTATGGAGAAATAAATGATGAAATTAAAATGATTATTCATCCTAGGAGGCATTATATGGGACTTAATATTTAATTTGGAAGTAGTCGTAGGATGGCGACTTAATAGGAGTTATGTAATAACTTACTAAAATGTTATGATTAAGCCAAGAAGGCTATAATTATATGGATGGATATTTCTGGGGCAAAAGTAGTTATAGAGTCACTGCTTATACATATTGGATGATAATATGTATTACATTATTTTGTGTGGACATACCTGGGTTCGTGGACCATCCTATCGGTTGGGATTATGCGCGCATCCGAGATCGGAGCACGGTCGACACAGGTGGTCTAGGCGTAGAGTTAGGTCATATTATAGGTACTACGTAGCAGCGCCACTTACGATAATTAGGTGTTGATGGTGGGATACTTTGTCACCGATGGGTATGGGTCGTAAAATGGTGTACTACGTAGGTACCGCCCCATTTGCTTGTGTTTTGTTTTTACCCACTTTAGGATGAGGGACTCCTCTGGGTACTGCCGATAGAGCATGAACAGGATGCCAAAGATAGATGTCTTCGTGTGTCATACATATATATGCGGACATATGCATTTATTTATATACACATTGTGGTGTGCCTGGTATGAGAATGCGTTCTCATAGTCTATAGTTGTAGATAATACTTAATGATAATAAAGTTGGATTATCATTTTGACATGGATAATTAGTGATGAAAATGTTCTAATGGTCTAATACGGTAGACAATTATTAATGAGGATAATAATTGGGAAGTCTAAGGATGTAGACGATAATTAAAGAGAATGAAAACTATGGTCTAAATGGTATAGAAGATAATTGGTGTGAATTAAAAGTTAAATAGTCTCACGAGATAGACTAAAGTTAAGGAACATTATATGAAGTAAAAATATACACTTAATTTCTATAGAACTTAATGGACAACATTATGAAATTAATTCGGGGACTTTAGTATTAGATGTAATACCCACTTTTAGTTGATGCACAACTAGATAGATTTATCATTACATGTCAAATTAAATATTGGAGTTCATAATTGGTATTTGTTTGAGGATGCGAGTAAGATTGCTTCTCGATGAGAGGTGAGATACTCGATACATGCGAGCATCGATGGAGAGACGTAAAGCATGAGTTAGTTACATTTTGCATATTTATTAGTGAAGAATCCTTGCAACTCTAGGGATCTAACCCAAAATAATGAATGTCCCCCCCCCCCCCCCCAGGTTTTCTTGCGAACAGGGATAGCAGGACTGACGATGGATCAGGCATGCAATTGCTTTGGATGTAGTGAATTCGGTCCCATTGATTCTAGTATAGGTTGTAGTTATTCATTTGGTTATTTTATTCCATTTAGAAATTGTATTTGCATAATCCCGAGAGTTTATTTATATCATTTTGTATTTATCTTTACATTATGGACATAGTGTGATGATTCAGTTTTATACTCATGTATTAAATCAGTTTGGTTTAAGATGTTTTTATTTATTGTGAATTGCTGGTAAATAATAAACTTTTTTTTAAAAAATTTAGTGCTTAGAATGGTATAAATTGACAACAAGCCACATCTTCGGCGTATCGTGTCCGACCAACCTTTACGTGAGAAAATGGGGGTTATTACATTAAGGTCATTCAAAAATAGCTGTTTTTTCGACCTATCAAGGAGAGTTCCACCTCAACTCAAACACCTACCCCTTGCCTATAAAAAGGGCCCTTGGGAACACAATTTTAAATATAACTTCGGGGAGTAATTTTTGAGTGATTGTATTCAATTTGAGGATTTGAGGATTGAAGATTATTGTGAGAGAACTTATTGTAGGTTTGATTTGTTAACGAAAATTTCTACTCATTATTGCAATTTATCTTTCATTATGGTAGTTTCATTTTTCTATTAGGATTAGCGTGAAGTTTATCATACTTAGCTAATATTGTCCATTAATTTACATGTTGTTTATTCTCTACTAGTTTTAATTTCTTTAAAAATTCGGTATTCATTTTAAAACAACACGAGAGTGTGTTTTAAAACGTTCAAAACTGTTTTGTCAAATGATGTTTTGAGATTTAAAATAGTATTTTTTTATGGATTATGCTTGCACTTTGATTGCTTTGATAGTCCATGCTTAAATACATTTGCGAATTTTAAAACTTGAATTTTGAAAGGGAATAGGGATTATAGACATCTATTAAAGACATTAAAAATATTTTGAACATAACCGTCATATTTTTCGAATTAAACGCGACAAGGGTAGGTTCAATTTGAGTTATAAAAAGGGAATGACAACCTTAAATTAGTGTGCAATATTAGTTGCGTGATAAATGAACCCCGAATCCTAATTCTTTCATATTATTTACAACTCCCATGTGTTGCTCTCATTATTCTTAGTTGTTTTTACTTTCTTTAGTGCCTAATTATTCTCTACCTCATTTAGTCTAGTTGGATAGTCACAATTATTTTTAATGAAAAATTTGATAAATCTCTGTGGGTTGAACCCCTACTTACACTCGTTATTCTATAATAACCCGTGCTCTTACGGTATTTTATAAATTGACTAGAAAGTTTTTAGCGCCGTTGTCGGGCATTAGTTCAATTTTTTTAAAAAGAAGTTGTGACTTTTGGACTAATTGTTTTTACTTCTCGAATTTTTGTTAGTAAAAAATTAAAAAATTAAAAAATCCGAAAATAAAATAAAAAATCAGTGACTAATATTTTTTAATTTTTTTGTTCGATAAAAAAAATCAGATTTAAGCTTTTTGTTTAGTAAATAGTGGTTTTCACACTATTTTTTCACAAAAAATATAAAAATGGAAAAAAAATTGAAAATTCCAGAATCATTTTTTAGTAAGCAGTCCCTGAAAAAAAATTATAAAGATCCAAAAACTCAAAAAATTATTTTTTTAGTAGTAATTTTTTTTTCCAGAATATAAAAATTAAAAAAACAAAAATTTTGTTTCATAAGTGTGCTGGGTTATTTTTGTTTTGTGGTAAATATATTACTACTGCGTGTGTCATGTTATTTTTATTTATTTTTATTATTTATTTTATGTCGCACTTTACGCTTTGTGTAGTTTTTTGTGTTTTTTTTAGTAGCACATTCAAAAAAATATAAAAAGAAGAAATACAAAAAACGGCAAAAGTGAAGAAATTTTTTTAAAAAGTGTGCAAAGGGTGAACGTGCGTAAAGAATACTTGGGCAATCTTTCAACGGGCACAAGGAACTCTCGGATACTAGGATGGTTATTTCTTTTTACATGTACGTATGTGGTGGTGTACTTGTCGTATGGATATGCTTGGTATTAATGGTACAATTAGATGTATATGTGTCATTCATATTTGTTAATGGTGCGTGTGTGCATGTATATAATGTGAAATATATGGGCACCTCAGTGGTGTTATGATTGGCATAGATGAGCCTTTTCATTTATCTCATAGGATATGAGTATGGACTAATTGGGTATAATCATGATTTAATGATGCAAATAAAAATATTACTTGATGCTACCTTGAATTTCGAGGACGGAATCCTGTTATAAGGGGGGAGAATGTAATACCCCGTATATTTTTTGGAATAAAAGAAAATAAAATAAATATTGATTAATTAAATTCGGTGAAATTAATTAATGAGAGTTGTGAGTAATTAGACTCTGTATTAATAATAAATTTTAGAGTTGAACTTTAATGATTTGGAATAAGTCAAAAAGGGATTTTATTTTTAATAAAAAAGTATTTACATGTGGCACGTCGCAATTAAAATATATATTTGGATAAAAATATTTGCGACACACTTTGAGAGGTATTACGGGCTCGTTCGGGCATTTTAGACCTTTAGGAATGGTCTCGGGATATATATATATATATATATATATATATATATATATATATATATATATATATATATTGGATATTTATCGACCTAATTAGATTATGTATTCAGGTTCATTTGGAGGCCCAAAGTTGGGGCTTAAAGCCTAACTCGGAAATTGAAGACTACCATTGTATGATTAGAGTTAACCCACTCATTTCGGAGTAACATCCAAGAACCCTAGACATAACCACCCAAGAAGAGGAGTAAGGATACCCTAGGAGGAGGAAGAGAGGCTCCTCTACCAAATCTCAGGCAAGGATTCTATTTCCATTCTTATTCAAGTTGTATTATTCTTATATTAATGTTGATGCCATGCTTAGAATAAGGTTTAATCACCTGTTGGGACTGCATATTTAGAGACCTTTTGAATTTTGTAGAAATTGATGATAATTATGTAACCCATGTTTTGATCAGTAACCTCTTGTATCAATTATGTATTCATGCGGTTTAAATGGAAGATTAATCGTAGAAGATAGGCTGTAGAACCCTTAAACTAATATGGAAATCATTATTGTAGGGTAAGATGAAATCTAGAATTTTCATGTTCGTAGGTTGTTGAAAGATCTTGATGATTTAATATAAATCTTGGAAGAAATTTGATGTTTAAACATGTTTAGAATGATCCTATGATCCTTTAGAGACTTAATCCATATCACGTTTTAAGTTGTTGATTTATTATGGGGATCTCTGGTTTGAGAAATTTTGTGTTGAAAAATCCCGTCATGGGATGCCGAACCGGTTTGGCCCTAAATTCGAACTGATTCAGGGGACCTGGTTGTAGATTTTTTCATTGGGACCGCGTGGGCACAAACCTCGTATTTTTTTTTATTTTTTTTAAATTAGTTATGATTTTTCCAGAAATGGTGTATGAGACCATATGAACAAGGTGATTTACGCGGGATTCTTGAATAGAGCTATATGAAATAAATATATAAAATTTAGGGATGTACCTGCATGATTTGGGAAATTTTGGTTGGGGCACATAGCGGATAAGGCCCTAAAAGGTACGATGAAAATATTATGATTAATTTGGGGAGAGTTTAAATAAAAAGAAACACTTAGAATGTATGATGTTAAAATTAACAATTAATTTCCTCAAATGATTTTCGTATAATGATGTTAATTTGGAATGTATCCTAAGCCTAGGGGCAAAGTCTAAATGATTAACGTAGGTTGTGATAATAGGTTAAACGAGATTACTCACCCATATTAGTGGATTTCTTATATATGTACATATAACCCTTTCTTGTTAGTTGACGGCTTATATATGTACATATAAAGCTTATTGAAAAGGTATCAGCAAGTAAATAATAATTAATAATCAGAAATTATTGAAGTTTGAGTTAAGAGGACAACATGTTAAGATTATTAAATGTATGTGTAAGGGTATTTGGGGATAACTATACCTATAATGTTTTGGTAAGCTTAGTTTGGGAATGGAAAAGTACCTTTCAATCTATGTATGTCATATCCCCGTGGCTCCACACGAACACATCACGTTGCTACCTAATGAATTATGTTTGCGATTCAATTCAAAAGATGAGCTGATCCGAATGGTCTGCTTTGGATGTTAATCATCCAAAATCACATGTTTTATCTATTCAACTACCTCATCGCTCACTAGGTTCTCTTCATCCTGTGGGTCCAGAGTTTCAATCTGGTAATTTGTTATTAGTTTTTTTCCTTTTCTCGACATAAGTAAAGTAACACTCAAGTGCCACTAACTAGTTGCCCTTGACTTGACAATTGCCAAAGTTTTTTATGAACTTCATCACTTGGCGGATGTTTGAACCATCGACCTAAAATTTCTTCAGCCCCATACGACCGTAGATGATGTAATAGGCCAAGACTACATTCTGGTCCATGACAAAGAACTACATTCTAGTCCAAAATAGAAATTATTAATGAACAGATCGTCCAACTCTTAAGAGGTGATCTCCTCCCTTAGGATCCCCTTGTACCAAACATGGGTCGAGTCAGTCAGGGTACTGGTAAATGCTCTGAATCTCATATCATCATGAATATAATAAATATCATAAGCTATTTGATATTTCTCAATATGGTGCATCAGATTAGTCTTCCCAACATATCTTGGAGTGATGATCGGTGGATTGAACTTGGAAGCATTAGAATAGATCAATACTGACATATAAAAAGGTGACCCTTTAACCTAACCCCTTTATAGAGTTTTTTTTATGAGATACCCCATCCTATTCTCAGCTAAGTTGTTCATTTATTATTTTGTCTGCTCGAATTTGACGGTCTCTTGAGCCCTCTCTTTTTTTATTTCGGTGATCGGCTCTGGTTGATCCCCGCACGCTTTTTTTGAACTTATTTGAGAAATATTCATCTTTGATCATTGTTCGTAAAGACTCTCCTAGATTCCCCCTCCCCAAATGTACCTTAAAGACCCGGGGGTTAGGACCTAGGTAGATAAATACTCTTACCCTGCTCAGCCTCTTAAAAGAAATTGCGAATGGTGGCTCGATCGTGTAGCTTCCGTCTTCACTTATTTTGGTGGTGGATATTATTCATGCATTGTAAGATCCTTCCCCTTGGTTAGATATGTACTTCCCGTCTACAGAACCTAATTTTAGACATCGTGGGTTCTCCCTGGCACGCTCCTTGAAGGAGTATCTCTTGTCCTTGTGCGAACCAGGTGGAGGCAACTTTCTCCGCCTGTTAAAATTTCTACTATAACTAGAGTGATTGAATCAAACTACTAATGGGACTTGATTAATTGGAACAGTCCGATGACTAGGCTCCGAGTAAGGGTCTTCATGGTTCCTAAATTTATGTTTGGCCCTTGAATAAATTCCGCAGAATTCCCTTCAATTCAGTCGTTTCTATAGGAAGCGATGGTGCAACTTCCTCAGCTGCATTGCTACTTTCTAGATTATCAAACATTTATACAACATAACAAGAACTTTTAAAATTAGAGTTTGCAACAAGCAACAATATGGTAGAAAAATAGGGATATAACTTGATTATACAATTCAAACAAAAATTTCTCCAAAAACAGCTCTAACCCCTCATAACCCAAGAAAATCGGGTCGTGGTTTGCGGGTATAAATGATACGGGTGATTCCTATGAGTGAAATTTGGGGAAAACAAACATGGATTTGTTGTTTCTCATAAATATAGACAAATTGTTATTGCTAGAAATTGGTATTTAGTAGATCTTAGCGAAATGATATCAATAAACTAACAATCAAACTTGTTAAAGGTAAAATATTGAATGACTAACACAAAAATGATGTAGAGAGAAAAAATGGAGACCCATATTTATGTAGTTATTCCCAGTTACGTGGCCACGTCCACAAGTGTTGCCATATGTATTCCGTCAGTTAAGAATCTAAATTGAAATACAATTGAATACAAGTTCTCCCTCTCTCCAATTTGTTAGCATAATAGTATACCAATATCGCATACCTCTATTGAGGTTAAGAGGCTGCTATCTATAAGCTACTGAGAATGAAAGAAGAAGGAAAGATGTCTTACATTTATAAATAAGGTGAGATCACGTGTTATAAGTTGAGCGATGGAATAATCACTGGTTATGGAACATGGGGGATAATATATTCATATCTTCTTCTATTTCATGTGTATTTGAATGATGACATCACCCACTCACATGTTTCATGCTCTTCGAGGCGACGTTAATTAATTTTTGTATCATTTTGTTCACTCTAGGACAAAGCCGACCCCATGTCGAACTGACCTCATATCCAATCCTTGGCTCCTCAATGTATTAGGTCACCCGGCTTGGTTAATCCTTCTGATAGGTGTCTCCTTGTGACAGGTCCCTAGAGTAAACTATATTTAGGTTACAACAATTGGTATAGGTGATTGTAACACCCAATATTGTTGGGATTTTTTTAAAAATAGTATTAGATAAATTGCCATAATAATTTACAAATTTTATATGTGAATTAGAAACTAATTTTGTGGCATTTAACGTATTCTAGTGCAATTATTTAAATAACATATGGATTTAATAAATTAAGTGCGAATATATATATATATTTATATGGAGCTATTTTAATTAAAGAAAATTTATGTGAAATTTATTGAATTTTCATATGACTAATTTTTAAATTAGCCAGTATGTGACATATTAGAGAGGGTGCATATTTTTTTTTGAGAATGGTAAAGTTACACTCTATATTTTGGAAATATTAAGAGTCATTTTTAAACATAAAACAAGAAAATAATGAGTTTAAATGAATATTAGTTGTAGGGTGATTAATATGGTGTTAATTTGCTAGTTATTTTGATTTTATTTGTGAGCTTAAGGGAAATTAAGTGAAGGTGGTGAGGAGGTTGGATTGTGAACGAATTTTGTATGTATTTTATGTTTTTATCATGATTAAAAATAATGAAAATGAAATTAGCAGTAATATTAGTTGTTAAATTATGAATATGGGAGTTAAGACTCATTTAATGGAGCATTTATGAGGGCATTAGAAGGGTTAAATGCAAAATTCAAGGGGAAAAGAGTTAGGGGAAGTATTAACATACTTTTAAAGGTATTAGGGTTACCCGTATACCGATATAGAAAAGTGTTTTAGGATTTGTGGTCTTTAGATACTTTTTAGTGAGAGATTTCTAGAGAATTCAGAGAGAGAATAAAGAGAAAATGAGAGAAAATAAGAAGAGCTCGGGAGATATTTTTAGATGAGAAATAAAATGATTTTTTATCTGAATAATAGGAAGAAGATGTTGATAATTATTAACAAGTAAGGATTTGGAAGTTTTTTGGCGCTTTGATTCGATGTTTTAAACTTTTACAGTGTAAGGTAGTTCCGTTCTCCCGTGGTTTTAATTGTGTGCTACTCATATTCACCCATGATTGTATATGTTAAGTATTATACTTGTGCATATTATATGTATATTTTTTATATATTAATATTTTTATTTCATTCATCTTGTATGGCTTGTTTTCATGTCGTGTAGTGCGGTTAATGTAAATGGAATTAATTTACAAGCCTGTTTTGGAATAGAATTTGGGTAGACAATTTTTACTCAAATTGTGAAAATTAATGTATATGTTGATTAAATTGGAAGTATGATTATTTTTAATTTTTGAAATTATTGTAGGATGCGTAGGAATCCCTTAGCCAAACAACCCACGATATCGGGTGTGCTATCGGGCTACTATTTTGTCTTTTATCGGGTGAACTAGGACATGGGTACGGTTTGGTGGTTATGCTAGGTTTGGGAGTTATGACAGGATTGTTATGTTTGGACAATGAGGAGGATTTTCCTATCCTACCTTTTTAAGTATCTTTCTTACTTTGGGGCAATGGATTGTTAGGTGATAATTGACAGGAAAGTATAACGAGAGTCCACATCGTGTCACGGGAAGTGAGGAGGGAATTTTATATGTGGGTTCGGGATTTGTGTTAAGATGTTGTGAGTAAATATGATTGTTTATTGTTATGTTGGGATGTTATGATGAATTCCATATTGCATACAATTGATATGTGTGCATGCACGATTATGTTTAGTCACTTGGACCAAATATATGAGCTACTGAGTTTCCTACTCACCCCAATAGTTTTATATTTATTTTAGGTTTACACATATTTTGGATTCATTAAAGATATTTGGATTATTTGAGATGCATGGGACGTTGTAAAAGCTCTGTATAATTTATTTTTATTAAAAATCAAAAGTTGTATTTATTTCATTTATTCTGAAAAGAGATAGTTGTATATTTTATGTTCGCTCCAAGTTTGTAAAAATTAACTTTGATTATTAATGAGAAAACATTCTTTTTATTCCATGACTATTGAAAGTTGGTTATTTATTTACAAATGTCATTTTATGCTTCCGAAAGTTAAATGTTTTATTATAAATGGTATTTATTTTAAAAACGTTCAATTTGGCACACATTTTAAATATTTATATTTTTAGAAATTTACAAGCATTGTAATGATCTTCAAAGTTAGAAGATCCTCTATATAACAATCATAAAAAAATTTGTCCTAAAAGTGGGTGAAATAAAAATTGGGTGTACATGTACATTTTTTATCGTTCAAACTTTTGATAATCATCTCACCCACTTCTATGATCAATTTTTTTTTGTAGATGATCTCCTCACTATGGATATCGTCTATACCATGTTCATGTGAAAAATTTAATTTTTTAATATTTAAAAAAGTTGGTATGTTCTTAGGGTATGTTTAATGAGATATGTTGTAGAGCTTTACTATATACATACATAGGCAACAAAAGACGGTTGAAAGAAGTATTTCAATGTCTTATTTATTTTCTTCCATGACATGTGAGCTTTCAATCTTGAGCAATTTTTTGTTTGCTTTGTTTTTTTAATTGAAAACAGCTGAAAAAGATCTGATGACTTTAATTCCACATCCTACCATAACCACTATGTTATAAAAGATTGTGAATGGTATTTTAAAAGGGTATTCTCTTTAATGAATATTTAAACTTTTAAAATTTATGCAAATTAGACGAGATTTGTTGAGAGAGTAGAAAATGGGAATAAAAACACCCTAAATAAAGTTCAATTTGTCTTAGACTCTAAATATTATGGTTGCATTGGGTAGCACATGGCTATTTTTTTTAAACAAATTCTAATGCATAAGGATTTAAGAAAACATTCAATAAAAGTCAAATTAAAAATCGAAGTTTCAAAATATTATTAATAACGAGTCGTGTTACGGGTTATATTTAAAAAATATATATAGCGGGTTGGATTATGAAATTCAAAAGAAAATAAAGAAAGTAGGTTGGGAGTCAAATAAGATCATAATTGAAGGGAAAAATAGATGAGTCCTTCCACACTGACACAAAAGTGCGACACAATTGGTGTGTTGCATCCTCATTCGCTTGTGTCCGGGCTCCATAAGGCTACACTCTTAGTGAGGCCCCATCATTAGCGAATGAGGGCACCGCATGTCAATTGTGTCTCACTTTTGTGTTGAGAAATAGTGAACCTAGTATTTTCATAAACAAGACGGTGCATTAATTGTGTTAACATACGATCAAAAGGTTGACTTAATGGTTCAGTTAAAAATGGGGGTCAAAGACCAAAAAAGTCAATTAATGGAAGTTTGACTAAAATATTGGAAATAAAGTGGGGGACAAAACCAAAATGACGCTATATATTTCATACTATGTTTTTGTACATAGGGATAGTAAAAACATTAATGTTTATTGACAAAAAATAGTTACTATTCGCGCACACTGTCCTGGTTTGAAACACCCGTGATTAAAAAACTTGATCAACATATACATGTATGTACATATATCGTGCATTTTTGTATCATTAAAAATTATAACTATTCACCTTGATTTATCTATGTTGATAAATTGCATGGGTTTGGCCCAAATGCAATATCCGCCCACTTAGTGTTGGGTTGACCCGATTGGAGACTGAAGAGACACATATTAATATTAAGAGATATATTTTAATATGAAGAGACACATAGTCGTATAAACATGTGTCTTTGTGGTTCATACCAAAAGGATATATAAAATATCACGTCTTTCTCTCTAAATTCCCCTTCCCACGTTTCTCTCTCTCTCTAGGGCTATCACCTAGAACTGGGGATGGAAATTTAAACCGACCCGTTGGGTTCCCTCCTCACCCCAGCCTTAGTTGGGCGGTTGAAACCCCATTTAAAACAATAGGTCCGGGTATGGGTTAAAAAAAATGTTAATTAAACAAGGCGGGTTCGGGTTTAGTATATATACGCATAACCCTCCCCGCCCGTTTTATTTCTTATGTTTACTTATATACACTTCTTTGATATATTATTTACATAAAAACCTCATATATATATATATATATATATATATATCTGTGTGTGTGTGTGCGCGCGCGTTTGTTTACAAATCCTAAGAGGATTAGTAGGCTGGTTTTAATCCACCCCGAGCGGGTTTTGAACCCTCCCCGAGCAATTTTTTACCAGTGTACTGTAAACGGGGCGGGGCGGTCTTAGAAGGTTTGAATTTAATTGGGTTCGGGGATGGTTAAACTAAACCCATCATAGGTCGTGGGGTGGGGAGGGTTAAATTTTTTTCGCGATGCGGGTTTGGGTTTTGGAAAACTTGCCCCATACCCAAATCATTGCCATCCCTACCTAGAACCCTTGGTTTTGTGGGGTGGATATTTGGGGAAACTCTAGTATCAAACCTACTGTCCTCGCTGAGATTGAAGCACGACAAGGATGAATTCGCGTGGATAGGCATACCAACAACTTGTTACATTCTTGGGTATTATTCCAAATCAAAGAATGTTCTAAACCCATTATATGTGATCCGATAAAGCATAAATACAAATTTTATATTGGTATGAGAGCTAGTGTAGGTTTTGATCTACCTTGTACATCTATGCTTGGGTGGCCACCTTTGATGATTTAAAAAAAAAATCATCACGCTACCCATTTTAATTCACTTTTCATTTGGTGTATTTTTTATTGTTTTTGTTACACAGATATGTTCCTATATGTGTGGATGTTACCCTTAAAGTTTTATTTGAAACAAAAATCAAACTCAAGTTTGATTCAAAGTTACCAAAATCAGTTTATCTTCTGATGTTGCCTTGGTATTTGATGACTCTATTTATGTTTTCTCTATAATCTATTTGCATATTCGGAATATATTTCGTAAGATCATTCCAACCATGTATTATACGTTAATTTTGGTTAAAAAACAAATAAAATATGAGTCTCCAAAGTAAGCTTGATGAAATTTCAAAATTTGGGAATTTTTTTAAGGTTAGATGGCGATGAGCAATAATTTTCAACTTTGGGAAATTTTTAAAAATAGTGTAAGGAAAATTTTTCAATCGAGTCAACTTGTTTGTAATTGTCTTAATTTCGGACAAAACATTTGAGTCATAGGTTAGGCTTTGTATTGTCGATCTCGTAAGATTGTGACAAGTTTGGTGAAGACATAGCGTCCAAGCTTCAAATTTGATTACACAACGTGTCGTGTTTCCATTCCATGTTTGTCTTCACGTATAGTAAGGATCTCGCAAATATGGATGCATTCAATTATGATCCTTGGAAATATTTTTTTGGTGTTTTTTATTTAAACAAAATCGTTTGGAACTATTTTTAAAATTATTGTTCGAGATATTTTTTTTAGTTTTAGTTCGTTAGAATGAATTTTGACCTCATTAGAATGAAAATTGATTTTCGTTCGATAGATTTTGAGGTCTCTTTTGAACGAGCTTTGGAGCCTCGTTGGGACATTCTTTATTAAATTAGAAAGCACCCATTGGAAGATCGTTGGAAATTCGTTAGAATGAGAAATCCAGTTCCTTCAAACGAACTTGAGATTTGTTAGAATGAAATGAGATTTTCGTTCGAACGAACTATGTGTTTTCGTTAGAACAAAATTGTCACCTCTAAATTTGTGTTCTCCTATTTATAGGCATGATAGACTCAATTTTAAAGAAGTTTTGGTGAAAATCAAATTCATATTTGTTTACCAAAGTTCCAAAACCCTAGTTTCACCCAAAGAGTTTAAAGATCCAAGTTTCAATATACTTATTCTTTTAGATCTTTACGTTTGGGCACCAAAGTTTATTTCTCATCATCTTCAGTTGAGAATTTGTTTTGTGCAGTGGACTCCATAATAATTTTTTGTGTTGCGGTGACGAAACGGTGTTCCATGTTCTGATTCTATGGACGGTTATCGAGCCTCATCGGTGGATACCAAGGTGCATGTGCATTCTCATGCTGTGGCATCATGCATGGGTGAACTCATGCGTTGCACTTTCGAGGAGAGGTTGAAGAAAGAAGAGAGTCAAGGCTTGCGAGGTAGACGAGTCATTGAGTAAGTCTACTGTCTAGTCTTTGTAAAACCTTATCATAGTGATATGTTTGACCGAGTCATCCATGGTTTTTACCTTTGTGATTTTCTTCATACATCAACGTGTTGTTGATAATTTATTTATTTTATCCACTCATCCCCTAGATGCATATTTTAGGTTAAAAAGGATAAAATTGGGTAGAAGGGTTTTTCACAACAAATGGTTTAAATTTGTGCACAAGTTTTATTGGGTTTAATTTGTTTATAGTTTTGATCTTTAGAATTGAAAAATATAAAAATAGACTTTTTATTTGTTCGGACCATCCATGTCTAAGAACCTTCACGTAGGGACGTTCTAAAATTGGCATCAGAGTAGGTTACACTTAATTATCGTGTAGATCCTCGTTTCATGATGTTTAGGGTGTCCGTTTATCTCTCTCTCTCTCTCTCTCTCTCTCTCTCGAAGAGACAGAGAGAATTTTGAGTTAAATTCTTTGATTGAGTCTAGAATTTTGAAGAGTCTAAGTATTAAAGAGTCTAATTATTTGCTTGAGTCAAGAATTTTGAGGTTAAATGATGATTTTAGAGACTCGATTAGTATTGTTAGTGATGGTACTCGCATCCTTAACTCTAATGATTCCGTTGCTAAATCCAGGACCAATGTTTATTGTATAGGGTCAACCACATCCTAGGGTGTTCGAAAAGGTCAACCCAATGGTCCCATTCCTAGTTGCGTCTACAAGTGCACACACTGCGGTAAGAAAGGTCACCTTAGGTATTTTTTCTATGATCTTTAAAAAGACCGTAGGAAGTTGAAGTCTAGTGTCCCTATGATTCCCAAAACTCGATGAGTTAAGCATTCATTTATTTAGGCTAAGAAATTGATTTTGGAGGCGCTAAATGTTAGACTGGATGATTCTTCGATGCTTGCACATGACTCTTCACATGCTATATCGTATGGGTGAATTCCTGCATGTTTGCATATACTAGCTTTTGTACTTCATGATATATGTGTTGGCTAGTTATATGTGGTTTGAGTCTTTTGTATTTTGATTTTTCATTTATTGAGTCGCATTAAAAAATACAAAAAGATATTGTTTGTCTATTGAGTTGTTCTTTTTAAATTGATATTTTTCTTTTGTAATGTTTTAGAAAAACTCAAAATGATTTTTTATTTTTGTGTATATTATAGTTTTACACATTTTGTATGGCATGTTGGTGTGTTTGAATACAATTCATTTCGTGTTTTCCATGTGATTAACACATTTGGTTACGATTGTCAATACTTAGTTTTTCTTAGTCATGCTTGCATGGAGTTGTTTCAAATTTGATAAGCTTAATGGATTCGTTGTGTATATGACTACACACACACATGCACGAGCTTTTTGAATGTTACCATCACATGTTATATTTGATATTTGTGAGATCTCCTCCCATTAATCTTTTAATCTATATATTTGTTATCTATAGGGGATTTGTGCATGTAAGAACCGCTTCCCATGAGATTATTTAATTTTTATTAAAAAATATGAGGATGCACGGGAAATGGATACTAAAGGAGGAAACCTCCTTTGCGAGAAAGCCACCGTTGGCAAGAGCCTAATGAAAAGATTAAAGGCAATAAAAATAGAAAATTTTCTAAGGCCAATAATTTTAGTTTGTTTTTTACTTTAAAAAGTGATATCTTCAAAAGAATTGAGTGAGAAAATATTATATATGTTTAGATTTTCAGAGTGTTACAGTTGAAGAGCAATGGGTTTGCACAATGAATCCTGGTTATGCTTATATTGTCATGACGCTATTGATGTATATAATCATCAATATTCTAGGCTTATCTGCATTGTGTTTGTTTGTTCAAAAAGTTCCCTTTATCTTGTCACTTGAGGCTAAACCTTAGTTTGGTCAAATTGAACTCTTTGGACACATTTGAGTGTTTCGGTCATAACTCATTTGTATCTAGTTCACGCCCATTCATTCCATCCCACATGTTTGGACACATAAATACTATTCTAGTGTGTAAAGCTTATATGTTTGTATCAAGTTTTTGTGGTTATTTATACCAATATATATGTGTCGGCGTGTCATTTATCTATTTTTCATATTTATATATGTGGTATCATTTTTTTGAGTCTTTGCATTTGGATTTGATCCATTTTTGTCGTATGCGTTATCTTTATATTTTTTTTGCATTATATATGATCATATTGGTATCGCTCATTGTGTGCATTGAAATTTCAAATTTCAGATTGGTATCTTTTTGCATAGATATTGATATTATTTTATCACTGTTTGGATTATTTTTTCTTGTGTTCTCTTGTTTTTTGTGTTTCACTTTGTGCCACTGCATGATTTTATTCGTTCGTCCCTATTTCTCTTAGTATCATATGTTCACATATTTAGGGGGAGATCTGGTTTATGGGGGAGAAATAGCTTTGGGCTTTCTTACTTTGTCTATTCATGGACAAAAAGGGGGAGAAATGGTATCTTTCTTTTCATGATTAGGATACATTTATCTTAAGGGGAGATGTCTTACTTAGGTTGACATTATTAGACATTGTAAAAATTTTACGAATTTTATACTTGTTATATTCTCTTTACATTTGAAGGTGGGTTTAAGTGTGCAGATTTAAAACATGCGTACAGTTTTTCAAGCGTGCAAAGCTACTCAACGTATGTGTCTATGGAGAGTCTGTACTTTTTCCTTTTGGGATTGGGGATTAAATCTTTTTAGACAGCTTAATGGCACATAGGATTTTTATTTTGGTTTTGTCCCGGAATAGACAAAAGGGGAGATTTGTAAGGACAAATTTACAATCAAATTAATTTGTTTGTAATTGTCTTAATTCCGAAAAAAACATTTGAGTCATAGGTTAGGATTTGTATTATCGATCTCATAAGCCTATGATATTTTTTATGAAGACGTAGCGGCCAAGCTTCAATGTTCGATACACATTAAGCCGTATTTTCATGATGTGTTTGTCTTCACATATACTGAGGATCATAGAGGTATGGATGCATTCAAATGAGTTTGATTTCACGTTCAAATGAGCTTTAGAACCTCGTTTGAATGTACATCAAACTAACATCAAACGGACACTCTTTGTTAAACTGTAGGGCACTCATTGGAAGCTCATCGAAAGTTTGTTAAAATGAGAAAGACAGTTCGCTCGAATGAACATGACACTCAATAGAACAAAATGAGCTTTTCATTCAAACGAACTATGTGTTTTCGTTCGAACAAACCCGGCACCTCTAAATTCATTTTTTCCTATTTGTAGGCGTGTTGGACTCATATCTTTCAAGAACTTTTGGCAAAAATCAAATTCCTATTTGTTTACCAAAGTTCCAAAACCCTAGTTTCACCTAAAGAGTTTAAAGATCCAAGTTTCAATATTCTTATGCTTTGAGACCTTTGTGTTTGGGCACCAAAGTTTGTTTCTCATTATCTTGAGTTGAGAACTTATTTCTTGCGGTGGACTCCGTACTGCTTTGTTGTGTTGCAGTAAAGAAATGGTGTTCTTTGTTTCAATTTTATAGACGGTTGTTGAGCCTTATTAGTGGATACGAAGGCGCATGTGGATTTGCGTGCCATGGCAGCTTACGTGGGTGGACTCTTACGTTTCATTATGGAGTAGAAATTGAATATATAGGAGCCTTAGGTTTCGAGGGAGATGAGTGGTTGAGTATGTCTATTGTATAGTCTTTGTAAAATCTTATCATAGTGATTTGTTTGGCATGGTCGTCCGAGGTTTTTCCCTTTGTGGTTTTCCTCATATATCGGCGTGTTGTGGGTGCTTTAATGATTTTATCTACTTATCACCTCGATGCATATTTTAGGTTAAAAAGGATAAATTTGGGGAAATCGTTTTTTCACAAGAAACGGTTTAAATTGGTGCACAAGTTTTATTGGGTTTATTTTGTTTAAAGTTTTTATCTTTAAAATTGAAAAATATAAAAATAGACTTCTTGTTTGTTCAGACCATCCCTGCCTAAGAATATCCGCGTAGGGGAATTCTCAAATTGGTATCAAAGTCAGTTACATTAAGTTATCATGTAAATCCTTGTTTCGTGTTATTTAGGGTGGTATGTTTGTGTCTCTTTCTCTCTCGTGTTTGTTTTGTTTGTTCTATATCGATGAGTCATCATTATAATAAGTTATCCGATGTGTTTAGCAGTTATGATGAATTTGATATTCGAGATGATTATAATAAGCTTTATAATCGTGCTGAAATATTAGGTCTTTTGAATTTGAAGTTTGCAAAAAGAATTAAAATTCTTGAAAAATAATTTTTTTTAAAAATGAAATTGAGTTTTTGCAAATTGTTTAAATCAAAGAGATTTCTAACATGAGAAGCTTTTGGACAAGAACCGTTATTTTAAAATTTTGATGTGTCCAAGAAAGAGAGGGAGGATAGATTCCGGTTTTTAAAGGATACTAAATTTTCTAGAGTTAGTGTACATGCCATTGAGGATAATGATAATTTGATTAATGATTTGAGGGCATGTGAGAAGACTCTTAGGTATAAGTTCACTTGCATTGAGGGGGAGAAAAATAACCTTCTAGCAATGATTAAAGATTTTAAGAAGGATTTCCTAACACTTGAAGAGTTTAATCCCTTGCTTGAGTCAAGAATTTTGAGGCTAAAAGACGATCTCAATGACTCGAGTAGTGTTGGTAGTGATCGTACTCGCTTCCTTGATTCTAATGATTTCGTTGCTAAATCCATGACATTTGTTTGTTTTAGAGGATCAACTACATCCCAGGGTGTTAGAAAAGGTCAACCCAAAGGTCTCATTCCTCGTCGCATCTCCATGTGCACATGCTACGGTAGGACAGGTAACCTTAGGTATTTTTGTAATGATCTTGGAAAAGACCCTAGGAAGTTAAATTCTAGTGTCCCCATGGTTCCCAAAACCTGAAGAGTTAAGTATTCATCTATTGGGTTAGGAAATTGATTTTGGAGGTGCTAAATGTTAGACTGGTTGATTCTCACATGCTTGCACATAACTCTTCACATGCTATATCGTATGGGTGTTTGCTTTCATGTTTGCATGCA
Source organism: Sambucus nigra (assembly GCA_949130495.1). Lineage (NCBI taxonomy): Eukaryota > Viridiplantae > Streptophyta > Magnoliopsida > Dipsacales > Adoxaceae > Sambucus > Sambucus nigra. Next base: position 32,443,102 of record OX422217.1, on the reverse strand, counting down.
CTAGCTTTTGTACTTTATGATATATACCTTTGCTAGTTGTATATGGTTTTAGTCTTTTGTATTTTGATTTTTCATTTATTTAGTCATATCAAAGAATACAAAAATCTTTTTTTTTTGTCTTTTGAGTTATTCTTTTTTAAATTGATATTTTTATTTAGTAAAATTTTAGAAAAACTCAAAAATATTTTTGGTTTTTGTGTATTTTAGTTTTACACATCTTGGGTGGCATATTGGTGTGTTTAAATCCAAGTCATTTATTGTTTTCCATGCAATTAGGACATTTGGTTATAATTGTCAACACTTACATTGTTCTTACTCACGCTTGCATGGAGTTGTTTCGACTTTGATTCGCTTAATGGATTCGAGTGTATATTCCTACGCACATACATTCACGAGCTTTTTGAATGTTAACTGCACATGTTATATTTGAGCTTTGTGAAATGTTCTCTTATCAATCTTGTTATATACATATTGGTAATCTATGGGGGATTTGTTCATCTAAGAACCGTTGCCCGTGAGATTGTTTGAGTTTTATTGAAAAATATGAGGATGCACGAAAATGGGCTACAAAAGGAGAAAATATCCTTTGAGGAAAATCCACCGTTAGCAAGGGCCTAATGAAAAGATAAAAGTCAATAAAAACAGAACAATTAAAAAGGCCAACAAGTTTAATTTGTTTATTTTATTTTCAAAAGTGATATCGTCAAAAGAATTAAATAAGAAAATATGATATATGTTTATCTTTAAGGGTGTTATAGTTGAAGATCGACGGGTTTGCATAATGAATCCTAGTTATGCTTATTTTGTCATGACTCTATTGATTTGTAAAATCATCAATATTCTAGGCTTGTGTGCATTCTGATTGTTTGTTTATAGAGTTACCCTTATCTTGTCACTTGAGGTTAAATCTTAGTTTGATAAAGTTTTGCAGTCAAATAGAACTCTTAAAACATATTTGATTATTTGAATCATAACTCATTCCATCCCACGCATTTGGACACATCAATATTATGCTAGTGTGTAAAGCTTATGTGTGCGCTTCAAATTTTTGTGGTTGTTTATGCCTATATATGTGTCGATGTGTCATTGGTATATTTTGCATATTTATATATATGGTATCATTTTTTTTAGTCTTTGGGTTTTCATTTAATCCATATTTGCCATATGCTTTATCTTTGGATTTTATTTGGCATGCTATATGATCATATTGATATCTCTCTTTGTGTGCATTGAAATTTTAAATTTTAAATTGGTATCATACTTCACTTCTTATTCATATTGGTATCCTTCCTTTCATGATTAGGATATCTTTATCTTAGGGTGGTATGTCTTACCTAGGTTGAGATTGTTAGACATAGTTAAAATTTTATGGATTTTATACTTGTTATATTCTCTTTGCATTTGAAGGTGGGTTTAAGTGTGCAGGTTTACAACATACGACAAAGTTTTTCAGGCGCGCAAAGTTACTCAACGTATGTGTCTGTCGAGCGTTAGTAATTTGTCCTTTTGGGGCAGGGGATTTAGTTTTTTTAGAAAGTTTGACGGCCCATATGATTTTTATTTTAGTTTTGTCAAAGAATAACCAAAGATGGATATTTTTAAGGACAAATTTCCAATTGAGTCAATTTATTTTGAATTGTCTTAATTTAGGATAAAACATTTGAGTCATAGGTTAGGCTTTGAAGTGTCGATCTCGTAAGCCTATGGCATGTTTGATGAAAACGTAGCGGACAAGATTCAAAGTTGAATACACATTGCGTCTTGTTTTCGAGCCATGTTTGTCTTCAAGTATATCGAGGATCTCGCAGGTATGGATGCATTTGAATATGACCCTTGGAAATATTTTTTGGGAGTTTTTTTTAATCAAAATCATTTGGAACTATTTGTAAATTTATTTTTGGAGAAAAAAATTGCTTTCAGTTCATTAGAATAAACTCCAACCTCGTTAGTTAGAAAATCCATTTTGATTAGAATGAGTTTGAGTTTGGGTTCTCATTCGAACGAGATTTAGAACCTCGTTGGAACGCACATATAATGAACATCAAATGGTCATTCTCTATTAAACTGAAGGGCACCCGTTGGAAGCTTGTTGTAAGTTTGTTAGAACGAGAAAGTCAATTCGTTCGAACGGATGCATTAGAATGAAATGAGATTTTCTTTCAAATGGACTATGTATTTTGATTCGAATGAACCTCTCGCCTCCATATTCATGTTTTCTATTTATAGGCGTGATGGGACTCAGTTTTTTTAAGAACTTTTGGAAAAAATCAAATTCTTATCTATTTACCAAAGTTCCAAAACAATAGTTTCACCTAAAGAGTTTAAAGATCCAAGTTTTAATATTATTATGCTTTGAGATCTTAGTGTTTGGTAAATCAAGTTTGTTATGGCTACTTGCGTGGATGAACTTCTACATTGCATTATGGAGGATATGTTGAAGATAGAAAAGTATCAAGGCTTGCGAGGAAGATGGGTCGTTGAGTAAGTCTATTGTCTAGTATTTGTAAAACCTTACCATAGTAATCTGTTTGGCCGGGTTGTCTGAGGTTTTTCCCTTTGTGGTTTTCCTCATACATCGGCATGTTGTGGATGCTTTATTTATTTTATCTTCTTATCAACTATATGCATATTTTAGGTTAAAAAGGATAAAATTTAGTACATGGGGTTTTCACAAAAACGGTTTAAATTTATGCCAAAATTTTATAGGGTTTAATTTCTTTAAAGTTTTGATCTTCAAAATTAAAAAATATAAAAATAGACTTTTTGTTTGTTCGGACCATCCTTGCCTAAGCATCTCCGTGTAGGGGCATTCTCAAATTGGTATTAGAGCAGGTTACACTATGTTATTGTGTAGATCCTTTTTACGTGTTGTTTAGGGTGGTCTCTCTCTCTCTCTCTCTCTCTCTATCTCTCTCTCTCTCTCTCTCTCTCTCTCTCTCTCTCTCGTGTTTGTTTTGTTTATTTTCTCTCAATGAGTTATCATTATGATAAGTTATCCGATGTGGTGGACTCCATTCTTATTCTTTGAGATCTTTGTGTTTGGGCACCAAAGTTTGTTTCTCATCATTTTGAGTTAAAAAATTATTTCGTGCAGTGGACTCTGTACTGGTTTGTTGTGTTGCGATGAAGAAATGGTGTTCCGTGTTTTGATTCCATAGACGGTTGATGAGCCTCGTCGGTGGATACCGAGGCGCATGTGCATTCACATGATGTGGCATCTTGCTTGGGTGAACTCCTATGTTGCACTATGGAGGAGAGGTTCAAAATAGAAGAGCGTTAAAGCTTGCGAGGGAGATGAGTCATTGAGTAAGTCTATTATCTAGTCTTTGTAAATCCTTATCATAGTTATATGTTTAGCCGACCCGTCCAAGGTTTTTTTACTTTTTGATTTTCCTTATACATTAGCGTGTTGTGGATGCTTTATTGATTTTATCTTCTCATCACCTATATGCATATTTTAGGTTAAATGGGATAAAATTGGGAAAATCCGTTTTTTCATAACAACCGGTTTAAATTAGTGCATAAGTTTTATTGGGTTTAATTTGTTTGAAGATTTGATCTTTAAAATTGAAAAATATAAAAATAGACTTTTTATTTATGCGGACCATCCTTGCCTAAGCACTACCGCGTAGGGGCATTCTTAAATAGTAGAAAATATTTTTTGGCTCAAATACATAATCTAATTTTTGGATGTTCTGAAGCCAACGGTGTTGTATTGTCCGCTTTCAAAAATTCTTTGTCAATGTTTCATTTTCTAGTTATTTAACATATCATTTTTGTATAAAAAAAATTATTGTAAAATTTGGAAAATATTATCTTAAATCAAGACCACAAAATATATGTTTAGGGTATTGTTCTTATAAATAATTTGTGTAATTATTTATCTCCTTCATTGCGAATCTTTTTTTTGTCTTTGTTTGGCGTTTTAGTAACCCAAAAAATGCTAAAATTACATTTTTTTTATATACTTTGTGTATAATAAATATGACGTAAAATCATTTTTGAGTGATTTATATAATTTTTTAGTTATGTACCTACGTTTTGTGTATTTTATTATTTTCAGGAAATATTTTATGCCCCAAAAATATGAAAAACACATAAAATTATTTTTTCCCTTTGTGGGTTAAAAATAATTACGATAAAGATCAACAACGTAGAATTATTTTATGAAATTGGTCCTATTTAATATAGTTATTGCCATATAATAGTTAAACTTGTGTAGTATTTTCTTGAAACTTATTATATGATTTTCACGCTTGTATGTTATCTTGGATTTATCTATGTGATAAGCCCAATGATTTATATTGTCCACCCATAGGATATATGCATATGGCTTCCTTTCCCCATAGATGGGAATGTAGATAATCTTCATTCAATTACATTTTATTGCATGTGTGGATGTTATATGAAATGAAGATATTAGCATTGACATTTTAATTTATTATGGAAGACCATATTATGGTCATTGGGTGATTTAATATTTTAATATAAATGTAATGGTGCCATCCCTCATAGTATCAAATTTCGGGGTACACATATAATGGGGTGTTACTTATCACTTTTACCTATATACTCACTGGATCACCTTAACATAATAAATTAACATATCAATAGAGTTTTTAATTCAAACTCGTGCTATGAGACCTTTATTGTGGATGATATTAGTTAGATTTGTTCTCACTAATAAAGATTTTTTTAAAGAAATCAACAAGAAAATATATTCTGAATTTACATTATTAGGAGATCATTGCAAGCCTAGCAGACTTTCTATCTTGATCTGTAAATAAGGATAACATTTGCTTATTGGATTTAAAAATGAATTAAAGGATGTGTATTATAATAATTTGTGTCAAATCCCTTGCAAAAATGTAGTGGTGGCAACTAGTAACCTTGTCTCTCCAATGACCAAAGAAGGGAAACTTACGGACAAAAACTATAACATATGGAAAAAAATTCAATTTGATCTGAATCAACATGAGTAGTTAGATACCATATGTACTCGTATGGCCCAACCTGCAGAAGAGACAACAACTCCATGTCTCTGTGAGCAAGAGGCATATAAAGCGTTCATCAAGAGAGATCGTACCGCACACTTTACATTACTAAGATATATGCACGATAATCTTATTAGTAAGTATATGAACTTCACCATGGTTAAGGCCTTATGGGATCAACTTCATTTTGACTTAGGTCTTATGTCCACCATGAGACTTAGGAGTCTTGTGTTAAAATTTGAAACCTATCTGAACGATTCTAATCATATAATGACCGAGCATCGTATGGTGATGTCAAGCCTAATTCATGAGCTGAAAGAATATGTAAATGTCCTTACTAATGAGCAATAGATCCAGGCCATTATTTGATCACTTCTAGATTCACGAGTGCACATTAAACAAATTATGTTACATAATGAGAATAGCAAGATTTTTTTGGATATTTCTTGTCATGCTGAGATGGAAGCAGAGAGCCAAGTGGTTAAACAAAGTGTTATTTCCCTTATCGCCCAGATAGGAAACTGTTGTGAAAATGTTCCAAGGTATGATAAAAAAGGAAAGCAGAACAAGAAGGATGGGGAAGTTGTCCCCAATGGAAACATATACCAATGTCATAGAGGCAAGTGTCGTGGAAAGAAGGATACTTCCCAAAAAAATGCCCAACTGTGGGGATAAGGTACACTTTGCTCATGCTTGCACTGAACTAAAGAAGGTATCTTTTTTACCTCAAATTCTCCATGTTTGTGAATGCTCTCATGAATTTGGTACTCATTATCTCCACGGTTGAATTGAAGATACGGGAGAAACAAAATATGTGACGAGGGATAGTGGATGTTTTGTAGATTATCGGCGCATTCCAATGGTTACTCAAAGTGTGTACATGGGTAATGGTTCTTGTCAAGATGCTAAAGGAGTTGGTTCATGCCAGCTCCAGCTACATAATGGAGAAAAGATACTTCTTCATGGCATCCATTATGTGCCTACGATAAAGCATAATTTACTTTCAGTTTTATCACCTCCTGATTATTGATACTCTTTCAATTTTACTTGCACTGGTTTAAATATTATTTTGGATGATATTATTATTAGTCATGGTCCGAGTGGAATAATCTTTTCATATTTGATTTATTTGATGATTCGTTTGCTTCATCTTCATTATAATGTGTTGCTGATGCTAATGTCAATTCAATAACTTGGAATGCTAGACTATGACATATAAGAAAAGATAGGATGGCTAGATTAGCTAGAGAATGTCTTTTAGGCCCACTCGCTAAGGTTGAACTACCTATATGTCAACCTTGTTGAATAGAAAAAGCCTATAGGAAGCCTTTTGGTAAGGCACTCCGAGATAATCAACCGCTAGAACTAATTCACTCTGATATCTACAGACTAACAAGCGTTAAGGCACGTCATGGGGCCTCTTATTTCCTCACATTCATAGATGATTACTCGCGGTTTGGTCATGTCTATTTTATCACTCACCTCTACAAATATTTGGATTATTTCAAGCACTATGTAGTTGAGGATGAGAATCAAATTTCAAAGAGGTTAAAAACTATCTGCACGAAGAGAGGAAACGAATACTTATCGAATCAGTTTAAAGAATTGTGTTAAGAGAAGGGTGTATACAGACAACTGACTAATCCAAACACTCCTCAATAAATGGTGTTGCATAGAGGAGGAATAAAACACTTCTAGACATGGCTAGATATATGATGGGATAGGACAACTTCCCAATATCTTTCTTCGGGAATGCTCTTTTGACTGCAACCTACATACATAACAGAGTGCCCTCTCAGTCAGTTTCATTAACATCGTATCCACTTTGGAAAGGCGAAAATCTTAATTTGGAGCATTTGCATCCATGGGGTTTAGTCGGCTATGTTCACAGTACCTCCCATAAGTATGGGAAACTTGGGCCAATAGCTCAAAAGCATATCTTTATAAGGTATTGTGAGACCTCAAAAGGCTATGTCATTTACAGTGATCACCCTGATGAAGGAATGACTGAAATAGAGTCGTGTAATACCTATTTCATAGAGAATGATTTCCCTATCATAGGCGATGCTAAAAAGAATGTTAACATTTATGAGTTAGAGGGAACTGAAGATATCTTGCCAGCTTCAAGAGAGGGTGGGGGATTAATTTCGCATACTATAATTGCTAAAGATAGTGAGAATAATAATCTTCATACCATTGGAACCACAAGATTCTTTAGTTCGTCGAAATAAATAAGGAAAAAATCCACGTCATCATTTTGAGATTGGGGGGAATAACTTCTTGTGTGTTTCTTTAGATAATGAAAATCTTGCTTCTTATGCATAACTTCTTTCCTCAAATGCTAAGGAAAAGTGGATGGTTGCCAGGCAGGAAGAGATGAGCTAAATGTCTAAGAGCGTCTGGGAATTAGATGACCTCCCGTTAGGGAGAAATACCATTGGAAACAAGTGGGTCTTTAAAATTAACCGCAAGGATGACGGATCGATTGATAAATATAAGGAACGTCTAGTGGCAAAAGGCTGTACCCAAAAATAGGGAGTTGACTATGAGTAAACGTTCTCCCCAGTGATGAGAATGGCTTTTATTTGCCTAATTCTAGCTATTGTCACACATTTGGATTTAAAACCTTTTCAGATGTGTGTTAAGACTGCATTTCAAAATGGAGAAATTGACTAAGTGATCTATATGTATCAACCAATCGGGTTTGAATCCAAATAACATGGTCACAAAGTTGGTGATCTCAAACATTAAATATATGGTCTCAATCAATCGTCAAGGCACTGGAATTTTCGATATCATTCTGGTGTAACTTTTTTTGGTTTCTAGATAATTAAAGAAGACCATTACGTGTATCTTAAATGATCCAAGAAAAACTTTCTCATTATTTCATTATATGTAGACAACAAACTACTAGCTGTAAATGATTATGAGTTCCATTGTCGCTACTAAAGAGTGGTTTCCCTCTAATTTTGAGATGAAGGATTTGGGTGAAGAAAATTATGTGCTGGGGGTTAAGATCATGAGATATCGACCTAAAAAACTTCTATATATGTCTCAAGAGACTTATATTAAGATAATTCTGGAGTGATTCCTCACGCATAACTCCAAACCCATTTACACCCCAATGGAAAAAGGATATACCTTAAGCCAATATTATTGTCCTATAAAATAATAAAGAAAATATTCAATTGTCCAATGTGTCGTATGCTGCTGCGATAAGGAGTCTGATGTACGTTATATCATGTACGCATCCAGATATTTACTATGCAGTTGGCATAGTTAGTCGCTACCAAAATAACCCTTGTCAAATTTGTTGGAGAGTGGTTTAGAGGATTGTTTAAATACCTATGTGGAACTACTGGCATCATCTCAAGTTACCATAATGGAGAGTTGAGTCTGAGAGGATAAAGTGATGTTAATTGGGCCAGTGACAAAGATGGACAAAAGTCCACTTCAGGATATGCTTTCATACTCAGAGGCGGAGCTGTTCCTTAGATCAGTAAAAAGCAGACATGTGTTTCCATGTCCACAATGGGGTCCAAATATGTAGCCCAACTACAAATTGTTCAGGAATACATTTGTTTGAGGATATTTTTTCATAGCTTTGGTCTTACGGACCACGCGAGAGATCCCACGCTTATCTATTGTGCTAGCACGACAACTCAAGCATATGCAAAAGATCCTAAATATCATGGAATGTTCAAACCTATTGAGATCAAGTATCATTGCATTCAAGAAATGGGCATGCAATGGGAGGTTACCTTAAAACATATCTCCGCATGAAATATGGAGGCTGATCCTTTGACTAAACCTATAGCTCGAGATGTTTTCCTTTCTCATATAAGGAATATTGGACTTCGTAGGATTTGATAGGAAATAAAGACTCACTTATTTTTTACATTATTATTATTGAATGATATGATATTAATCTATTGTGTTTGAATGACTATTATTGTGTGCACATTCTATAGATATGTCACCAGGCTTGAATCAACCCTCTCACACAGTGATTCACCTTGGAGCTTAGATAGTGAACAAGTTGAGGCATTTGTCAATTCCATGTTGATAGAGAGCTGAGACATTTACATCTTTGGTGCCCGAAAGGCATACAAGATATATAGGTTTAAGCATTATATGTTATATGCCATCTTAGTTAGAGATAAGATGAGACCTCATTGTGACAACCCGCTCTAAATAATAACGGGTGGCCAGCCCTATACTACATAAATCAGGTATCTCAAATGGTACAGTCTCAACATCAACAACTAAACACTATAATATAAGGCTAACTACCCGAAATCATAAAGTGCGAATTGCCAAAAATTTAAAACTTTTATTTTTAACAACAACAACAACGAAACCAATAATGCACACAACTAACAATATACATCTAACTATGATGTGAAATGTGCATGCTCCAATAATAAAAGAGTACAATACATTGTACAACAAAAATCTCAACAATGAAATACCCGAATATGCTGTCGGGTAACAGACAATACAATAATCTGTGAAAATGAAATATGAAAGTGTTAATCTATAACACTTGAATACTAACTCAATACAACTGAATCCTAATCTAGATGTACAATAGATAGGAATCGACTAAAGCAAAGTGCCACAACAGTCCGCTACTGCCACAGCTCCACAAATCCTGAATGGAGGAATATCAAAGGCGTCCTTGCGGAGGAACACCTGAAGTAATACAATATATACATAGAGGAGGAAAATATAAACGGGTCAGAACCCGAGTTTTGAAAAACAGTTTATAGCAAGTGTATTAAAATGCATAATAATTATAAATTCATTATTACATGATTTAGTTGGAATCGAACACTCCATAAAAATTCAACTCACCTCTCATCTAAAGCGCGCACTAAGCGTATGCACGTATCTCCAAATGGATGTCCGATTCTAATTAGGTAAGAGGATTCTAACTTAAACCCAAAAGAAGTATTTAAGTGAAACCGTCTAACCTATGTCCCAATCTACATTTACCTCAACTTTCTTTAAGTTAAATGCTTTAACTTTAATTTAATAGTTACAGTTATCTTTATAATGTTCATGTGTTGAACATATAAAGTTACATGATCCAATCATGTCCACGTCATCACAATACATCAACAATCTCATTTACTAGAATTTTATATTCTAGTGATGCCCTTATAAGGCATGGAACCATATAAATAACTATTATATGAGTTATTAGCATCAAGAGTTAAGGACTAAACTCCTCTCGATTCTCAACACGGCACTGCGTTTCGTGCGTGGTACGTCTCGCCGAGGCGAAATCCAAACAAGGAACCCCCCGTTACACTACTCCTAACCGTATTAATACTCGAGGCTCATTATGCCCTCAATGCAAGATGCATGTAACCCAAATTTATTTCCAATTTTAATTAATTAATATTCCCAATTCTCAACAGTACACGGCGTTTCATGCGTGGGACATCTCGCCGAGGCGAAATCCAAACAAGGAACCCCCCCCCCCCCCCCGTTACACTACTCCTGGCACTGTCGATTGTCGGGATAGGTGATATATATATAAATAATTATGAGCATTAAGGACTAAACTTATCCCCAAGTTCCAACATTACACCGCGGTTCGTGCGTGGGACGTCTCGCCGAAGCGAAATCTAAACAAGGAGCCCCCCTGTTACACTAATCCTGGCAATGTAGGTCGTTGAGGTCCATTATGCCCTTGACACTCAAATACAAGCACAAGCAATAATAACCATCCAACCGAGCTATAACTCGAAGGACGCAGGATCACATGCTATCATCTTCCAGCAGCCCATATACATAGCAAACTGGGGCCACCTGGTGGTGTTCAACGACACCCACCTCGTGATCTACTCACGCACAACACGTCCCGGGAAGCGGTCATAGTTCCTAATCGGCAAGTGAGAGCGACACATACCCACGACCTCTCACCCCCAAAATAATTTAATATATATATCATAAATGTCATTTGCTGACCACAAAGGACGACTATGACCTGGGGAATATCCACATCCTGCTTTTCTAGTCAGAACGCTCACCCTCTACGCACGAAACTTCCCAATGATAACAAGGAGGGGGTATGCTTAACATGTATAGACACCATCATATAAGGTATACATACATCCCACATAATAAAGATATACCATTATATATAAGGTATACCTGCAACATCATATTCATTTTCATTATACGCTCTTAGGCGTAATTTGATTAACATCATTTGTTTAGTATATTTATCTCAAGATATACTAACGCTCCACCTCAGACATTAACCCCACTTAGTATATGCTATACTAATTCTCGCTTGAAGCTCTCATGTCGCTTCTATTATGAATTGTCTCTCAATTCTAATTAAGTTAAGGATATTTTATATCCTAATGCACCTCAATTAGCATTTCTCATTGTGTGAGATATCTCCCAAATCAATCATCAATAAGGATATTTCTATATCCATATGCACATCAAATATCATTTATTATTTTCCATTCACAATAGGGTTCAATTCATTTTATGAACCTTTTTAAAGTTATCCCATTTGGGATTTGGATCCTAAGATCCGGTATCTCTAAATTATTCACATTCTTTCCTATGAATTGAATTTATTATCTCCAAGTATAACCTCCCGATCAAGGTGGGCTTCCCCACTTAGAATAAACCATAATATCCAATCGGTATTCCTCAAATTTAGTCAATATGACTCCAATCATTTCCTATAAGGGAAACTATCTAAAAGTCTCCAAAACATACTCCAAATAACTCTCATAGAAGTTCCCAATTGATAACTTTAGACGAAATGGGATGAAATTCTTCCTAGAAAAACATCTCCAAAATCCCCTGTTTTCGAATCGATTCGGCCCATCCGAATCGATTCGGCTCCCAAAAGCGAATCGATTCGGCCCATCCAAATCGATTCGGTCCAAAGGACCTAGGAGTCTGCTATATGCCGAACCGATTCGCAAGGGGCGAATTGATTCGGCCCTAAAGACCTGGGCAATCTGCAACAGACCGAATCGATTCGGTAGGGGCGAATCGATTCGGCAAGGGCAGCAAGCTACGAAATGGGTTGTTTTATTCTTAAACCAAAATACCCAAAAATCATTTATATCATCTTCCAACCATTTTCATCCAACCCAATCACATATATAACATTAATATTCATCCTAGAATACATATAAACTAATTTCTACCCTTAAATCCATTATAAACACTACAAATCTAAGGTTTTTCCCAAAAGTTAGGTTTTGTAAATTTAAACCTAAAACCCAAAATTCAATCCACAAATCGTGCAATAATTGATACAGAACAATTATTTAGCAAGTTTAATCACTTGCCTCGGGTTCGTAGGGTCTGAATCCGCCTTGAAATCGTGTATTGGATCGGAAATCTTCTTTTTCTTTCCTTTCTCCTTCCTTTTCTTCTTTCTTTCTCTCTTTCTTTCTTTCTTTCTTCTATTTCTCTTTCTCTCTTTGGAGAATTAAATCTCTCGTAGGCTTAATAAGCCTAAATCCCAAAATACACATCTTTAAATGATAATACACACTTTAAATGACTCGGTGACTGTAATTCAAGTCAAACGGTCCTAATTTATTTCGGAACCCAAATAGACCCCAAGTACAGTCATTCCGACTTTCTCGACCCTTCCGGACACAATGGTACCCTCAAAATTTCCATTCGAGAAACTTTCTAACAACTCTAAATTTTGACCTCAATTGCCAATTTGATTATTCTCCAGTAAAATATTATTTTATTTCTCCCAAAATAAAATAATTACTGTTCCGAAAGTCTTGGGTTGTTACACTCATAAAGGTTGATCATAGAGAAACTTCATGACTCTATGTATCCTGTAATTAGTCGAATGTCAGATTTTAGGTAGGCGCTAAGGAAGTGACTGGGTTGAAACACAAGTTAGGCGCTTAATGAGTGACTAAACTTAGATTCATATGGAGTCCTTTTATTTTATTTATTTTTTATAAAATAGACATACCCATTATTATGGGATAACACCATAGCATACATTTCATATTGTATGTGCTTTATCGACCGATGGCTGGAGCGATGAATGAATCCCTGCTTCATCGATGAGTGAGACACTTAGATCATTATGATCCTACATTATGCCTTTCTTGACTTGAGACTATGCCATGAAGAGGAGATTTGATGGTGATACTTTATCATGTTTACCTAGGGTGATGGAAGATATCGTCTAGGGCACATGTCCAGGAAAGAGATTGGGTTAAATTGAATTTTCAAGAGGACTTAATGAAGAATATTTGGTAATACACCAAGTTTTTTGACTCGTTTGCCGAACAACGACCATATCAAGATATGTCTTGAATACTGGATATGGGTAAATTACATATTAAGGGTCATCCACTTCTTTTTATAATGGATTAAGAGTGCACGATCTGGTGTAGTCGAACTGTCTCAACATATACGATATTCCTTGGTGTGATGCGTCTTTGCTAGTTTGGTGATATATTAGTAATTATGCTCATAAGGATATGCATTTATTCTCGCGAGGTCGCACGTCCCATTTCATGTATAAATAGACACTACACCAAAAATAGCAATTTGGCACACCCTGATATTAAAAATCTGGCACTGTTTAAAACTGTGCCAAATTCTGGCACGGTTTAATGACAATCTGGCACACTTTAAAACAGTGCCAAATTTGGGCACTGTTTTAAAGTGTCCCAAAATTTGAGTACACTTACTAAAATATAAAACACCTAAAAAAATTCACTATACTCAGACTTCTGGTATCCTGCTCTCTCTTCCCGCTCACCCTCGTTCATCTTCTTTTTGTGTGCTACCATTATCATCGCTGCCTCATCCATACACACTACCTGACTCCTCCATTATCGTTGCCTCATCCACGAACCACCATCATCCATGAACCTCCATCATCAAAATGCCACCATCTGCTCCATTTTAGCATTTTTCATATGTAGAGAGTGTGAGAATAGTATCATTCAAGTACAACTCTCATATTTTTAAGTTTCTAATTTTAATTATGTAAGTCTTCATTTCTGATTTTGGTTATAGTGAGTTCTCATTTTGATTTTTGTATTTTTTTTTAAAATGTGTTAGTGTCAGTTTGACTTTTAGGGCTTTTAAGGTATTTTGAATGGTAGTAAGTTCATGTTTTAATGTAATTTGTAATTAGTTATTGTAATTAGTTATTTTGAATTGGTTTGTTAATCGATTGCTTGACTACACCTCTCATATTGTCAATTTGCTAATTCTGAATTTTGTAAGTGTTCGTTTGTATTAAATTTCATTTGGATTTGCATTTGTGTAATTTTTTCAAATTTGTTACCTTAATTTTGTGTTTTAGGTATTTGAAATGATTTTTAATGACATTAAGTTTGTTTTTTAGCGTAATTTGTATGCGATCATGTATTCAGTTCATCAAAATTCCACCATCATTGAAACGCCATGTTTAGCCGAAAAACTTGTTGGTTAAATTCTGTTTGATTGGTGTTTACTTTCAGCCATGGGAAATGAGAAATCAAATAGCTACTAGGAAGTTGAGTTTCCTCGTGCCTCGTAACTATGACAAAGTTGGGATTTATAATTTCATTCTATCAAAGTGTGAGTTTGTTGATTGAAATACCATGTTTGATAATACTAATTAGCCTTCAATATCTTCCTTAATATTAAGCTTAAGAGCACTGCATTGTTTGTACTAATTAATTATAATCTATTAGGCATGAAAAAAAGAGATGGATTTCTAGGGATGGGAAACCAAAATCACCTTTAAATACGAAAGAAGAGAAGGTTCCAATTCATAGTCACTTCAATGAAATTTTCCAACTTGATAGGTAGTCACACAAACATATCTTTTGCCTTCTCTTCTATTCTTTTGTCTCCCTTCTCCATTTGATATTTAACACGTCGAAAATATATATAGATCCACTTAGTTGTATGTACTTAGATAAGTTGGATATATTAATTTCACATACACAGATCAGAGTTGAATTTACCAATATATATAGATCCACTTAGTTGTTTGTACTTAGATAAGTTGGATATATTAATTGCACATACATAGATCTGAGTTGAATTTACTAATTCTTTCATTTAGACTCAATTTGCATGATCTCGAAATGCATGATGGAAAAATTTACATATTTTATTTAGTGGTTTGAGAGATGAGGAATCCGTTGGCATGTTAGTGTTCACTTTATATACACAAGCCTTCGATTTTACATCATTTTTCTAATGATACTATTTTTCTCTATATATTTTTATTATTATTTATCTACGTGGACAATATTATTGTGTTTGGGATTCGCTCATCTTTAAACAATCAATAACTTCGTTTGGATATGTACCCTATTATCAGTACTTCTTAGACATTGAAGCATTATATTTATAGTTTTCCTTAAAAACAAGAAGCAAAATGGAAGCAAGACGTGGTTTTTTATTAGCACCCATTGCATTGTTGCCACAACACGGTCTATTTTATACACATCACTAGTGTTGGTGTAATAATTACACTAGAATAGTTATAAATGTGGCACTGGCATGGGTTATATCTAGAGGGTGTTTTGTTAATATTCCTTTGTTCGCGGGAACTTGATCGTTGCTACTTTTGTGATTCAAACATAAAATGCAATTGCTAGTTGATTTTTTATATATATGACCGTTGAAACAAGATTATAGTATGTATGAGGCTTTTTTTGTATACGAATCTTGAAACCATATTTGTAATTTCAGTCTATATGCTTCTGATCTATATGTCTGAATTTATTTGTATATGTTTTGTATAAATATAGTTGATCCACTTTGGAACAAGGATTAGTACCTCTCGTCACCAGAACTCATGGTCCAAAGGTGATACTCTCTTCTTTGTCTCCTCACTCTTGTTTTATTATTATTTAGAATTGCATGTCAAAGATTAATATTAAAATTGGCTACGAGAATACACCATATTTTATGGTACAACACTAGGCATGTTTATATCATCACCCGATTATCTTTTCTTCAACCTCTACTGTTATGGTTGGCCCTAAGACTTTCAAATCCATTTCATCATGGATTTCTCATTCTTTCTTTTAAATATATTTTCAATAACACTTTTTATTTAGTAGAGGTGGCAGGATGACGTATGTATGTTGTAAAAAAAAATTAGAAAATCTCATGAAAGAATTGACACAACGATATATTTTTCAATTTGAAAACATTCATTAAAAGGTCAAAGTTACTTGTGAATCTCTAAAAAAACACTCAATCATTAATTGAGTCTTCTAGTTATTCGGATGTCTTTGCTGGAGAGGAATCTATGAATAAACTTTCTTTATCCAAAGTCTTGATTTTCGAAGTTTTATTTTGGAGATATGAGTCATGAATGAAATGGTTGGAAGTAGGTGATAGAAATTCCTCATTTTTTCTCCAAGTGGCAAACATGACAATAAGTATTAACAGGAACAATCATTTAAATGTGAATGTCAACTGCATCTCAGATCCCTCCCAGTTCAAATCACATATGGTCACTAGGTCAACATTTTTCTTCCCTGTTCTCAAGTTGTCATCCAGTTAGTAACTTCACTTTAATTAAAATGATTATTTATCCTATAGTTTCTTCAGCCGATAATGACTTTCTTATTGCTACGCCTTCTAATAAAAAAGATTAAAGACAACATCTTCTCAATGGATCTGTAGTTTTCTCTAGGACCTGATGGAATTAGTGGCCTATTTTTTCAATCTTGTTGGGAAATAGTGGGATTTGATGTTTGTAATGTGGTCAAATGCTTCTTAAATAATGGTTGGATTCTACGTGGTTTTAATTAAAACTATATCAGTATAATTCTAAAGAATCCTGAAGCTGATGAGATTTCTAATTAAAGACCTATAGCTTTGGCCAAGTTCTATTTTAAGATCCTCTGTAAAGTTCTTATTTGTAGATTAGTAAGACTTGCTCCATCTAGCTTATCTCATCATTAATGAGTGTGGGAGGTTATTCTTTTTAACTATCTAGAAGTGCATATCTTCAGATCCAAACCTAGGTATTTTCATTTAAGACCTATTGCAGAAAAATTCAGGAATAAATTAGAAGGTTGCCATCCCCTTCAACATGTCCCCTTAACCTGAAAATAAAGGCTAGTATTAGAACATTATCAAATATGTCGAGAGATAAAACCTTGGGCAATTTTCAATTAAACATATTTTATCACTATAATTTCACGATCCTTTGCCTAGAAGCGATTGAACCAGACTCATGGTGCTTTGCATCAGTCCTGCATAGGACGACAACTCAATAAGATCATTATAACACCTTCAGTTCACACAACTAATACCATTGCCAATAAATTTTTGTGCTTCCCTATTTCCATTTTTCTTGATTTCCTAAAACATAATTTGTCCCTATTTCTTAAGTATTGGATGGATATCACCACCCCACAAAGAACTAAATTCAGTTGAAGTGATAGGAAACTAACCATAAAAAAGCAAAAGCATCATATGCTATAACATGAGGGAAAATTTTATACAATGTGCCACTTTTTTCTGATATCTTAGCGTATCCAAACCTATGTAGAACCTATACTTCAAAAATGACAGAAAATGGAGTATCATATGAAGATATGGTCCCAATACGGCTCTGTACATACCCCTGTATGTTACCGCTGCTTCGTGGATAAAAAGACAGTTGCGTGTTGTCGCTGCTCCTCTTCGACAGGGGGCTGCATTTGCGAGTGAGGCAGAGAAGAGAGGAAAGGGGCGGGGTGGGAGAGGAGAGGACAGGGGCAAGAGAGAATAGAGGACAGGGACTACTACTGCTCTACTTCGACAATGGGTTGCCATTGCATTTCATTTTTTTTTTACATTTCACATCCTTCGTTTGCAATTTTCCAAATGCATAAAACCATGAAATTTATGTGCAACAAATCAATAAATAAGTGATGCACGTTGCTTCACAAGGGAGTGCTTTCTATGTACTACATATACCACGCAACATGTCACCTTGCAAATTCATTCTCTAGAAAAAAAGTTACAAAAGTTCATGCAATACCACGAAGAACTAATCTAACATATGCTTCTATAAAACTTTTGAGTTTATAAATGGCCAAAACTTCTTCTCAAGAAAATTCAGTATGGGCCAAAAATTTCATCTGGACTTGATGCATTCTTAAGATAAAGTCGGTCACTGTATCTTGGATATACATTTGCAAAGATAGATACGAGGGAGGTCTTGGTGGTAGAAGAATAACATCTTTGAATAGAGAATTATTGCTTAAACATTCTTGGGACATAGCTTCTAAACATACAAACTTGGGAACTTCTTCGTTATCACTCGAAGGATTATTCTCATAATCCATTTCACTCTCCAAGACTTCATGTTCCATTCACGTGCTAAAATATATCTTTAAAAGATTGATTATTCCAAGTTTGTAACTCTTTTCTTTACCTTTACAATTTTAAGGAGAATATCCCGAATGGGTTACCTTTCATGTCCTTTTCTAAAGTGTTTTGAAGTACTTCTTTAATATCGTTGTGAAAAGTCCACATACTTTTGAATTTCAAGTGTTGGGCACAAACACATACCGTTGGAGAGTGAAAATTCAAACCAACCCCCAAACGGCCCCGTAAGAGGCACGAATACCTCGTAGGGGACCAATGTATCTTGTAGCAACTGACTGCGCAGTCACAAGAGTCCCGATTTGAGAATTCGATGATAATTTGAAAAAAATAGACTTAGACTTAGACTTAAAAACATGTCATTAGAGGGTGAAAACCCAAACCAGCCCCCAAAAATCCCCATAAGAGGCCCGAACACCTCTCACGGGGCCAATGTAACTTGTAGGATCTAATCGCCTAGTCCCCGGGCATACGCTTTGAGAATATGACGATAATTTGAAAAAAATTAGACTATGGCTTAAAAACATGCCGTTAAAGGGTGAAAACCCAAACCAGCCCCGAAACGGCCCCGTAAGAGGCACGAACACCTCGCACGAGACCAATGTAACATGTAAAAACTGACCGCGTAGTCTCGGTTCTTCGAATTTGAGAATATGGTGATATTTTGAAAATATCTAGATTAGGATTAAAAACCAGTCGTTAAAGAGTGAAAACCCAAACTAGTTCCCAAACGGCCCCGTAAGAGACATGAACACCTCGCACGGGACAAATGTGACTTGTAGGAACTGACCGCGTAGTCACAGTTCTCTCGGTTTGAGAATATGATGATAATTTGAAAATAATCTAAATTGGGCTTAAAACATGTCATTAAAGGGTGAAAACCCAAATCAGCTACTAAACGACCCCGTAAAAGGCACGAACGCCTCGCACGGGACCAATGTAACATGTAGGAACTGACCACGTAGTCATGGGTCTCCCGGTTTGAGAATATGATGATAATTTAAAAATATCTAGATTAGGCTTAAAACAAGTCGTTAAAGGGTGAAAACCCAAACCAGCCCACAAATGGCCCCGTAAGAGGCACGAACACCTCGCACGGGACCAATGTCAGAAGTAGGAATTGACAGCATAGTCACGGGTCTCCCGATTTGAGAATATGACAATAATTTAAAAATATTTAGATTAGGCTTAAAAACAAACCGTTAAAGGGTGAAAATCCAAACCAGCCCCCAAACGGCTCCGTAAGAGGTACGAACACCTCGCATGGGACCAATGTAACTTGTACGAACTGACCGCATAGTCATGGGTCTCCCGGTATGAGAATATAATGATAATTTCAACATATATAGATTAGGCTTAAAAACAAGCCGTTTGAGGGTGAAAACTCAAACCAATTCCCCCAAAAGCCCCCATAAGAGGCACACACACCTTGCATGGGAGTAATGTAACTTGTACGAACTAACAGCGTAGTCACGGGCCTCTCGATTTTAGAATATGATGATAATTTGAAAATATATCGATTAAGCTTAAAAATAAGCCCTTAAAGGGTGAAAACCCAAACCAACCCCCAAACGTTCCCGTAAGAGGCACAAACACCTCGCATGGGACTAATGTAACTTGCACGAACTGACCGCATAGTCACGGGTCTTCCGATTTGAGAATATGACGATAATTTCAAAATATCTAGATTAGGCTTGAAAACAAGCAGTTTGAGGGTGAAAATCCAAACCAGCCCCCAACTGGCCCTGTAAGAGGCACGAACACCTCGCACAGGACGAATTTAACTTGTACGAACTGGTAGCGTAGTCGCGAATCTTCCGATTTGAGAATATGATGATAATTTCAAAATATGTAGATTAGGATTGAAAACAAGCCGTTTGAGGGTAAAAACCCAAACCAGCCCCTAAACGGCCCCGTAAGAGGCACGAACACCTCGCACGGGACCAATGTAACTTGTACGAACTCACCGCGTAGTCACGGGTCTCCTAGTTTGAGAATGTGATGATAATTTCAAAATATCTATATTAGGCTTAAAAACAAGCCGTTTGAGGGTGAAAACCCAAACCAACCACCAAACGGCCCCGTAAGAGGCACGAACACCTCGCACGGAACCAATGTAACTTTTACGAACTGACAGCGTAGTCACGGGCCTCTCAGTTTGAGAATATGACGATACTTTGATAATATATGGATTAGGCTTAGAAATAAGCCGTTGAAGGGTGAAAACACAAACCATCCCCCAAATGATCCCGTAAGAAGCACTAACACCTCACACGAGGCCAATGTAACTCGTAGGAACTGATCAGGTAGTCATAACTTTCTTAAGATTTTCAATTTTAGAATATAATAATAATTTCAACTGTATAAATTACTTGGTTACTAATATCGTATCTTTTTTGTATTCTATTTTTTTTGCAGGATAACATTTTATCGTTAGCATTTATTCACGTGGAACACCTAGAGAACTCAGTGGTTTACAACAAGGGGTTTATCCATAATTCTATTTTTTTTGTGTTATGGTCGTGTGGGCTTTTCTAGTTGTATTGTTAACTTTTATGGTCGTGCAGGCTTTTGTAAGTTTATTGTTATATTTTTTGGCCGTGCGGGCTTTATGTTACGAAGGTTTTATATTAGCAGGTTTCAGAATGTCCAGTTTTTTTTTGTCTGTGAACAACTAAAGACTTGTAATATTTTGAAGTTTATATGTACATTAGTTTATCAACAACGTGCAAGAACTGCAATTTTTGAATTTTCTTATTTTCAAATAATTTTTTTTCTTTTATCCAAAAATTTGGCACAGTTCAAAACCGTGCCAAAAGTGTATCAAGTTTTGGCACAGTTTTGAACTGTGCCAAAAGTTTACCAAAATGTGCTCAAACTGGCACAATTCAAAACTGTGCCAAAAGTGTGCCAGAAATATCAAATTTTGGCACGGTTTAAAAGTGTTCCAGAAGTGTTCCTGTTTGGTCAAATCTGGCACACTTTTAAATCGTACCAAAAAAATGGCCATTTTGGAACACCTGATTCTGGCACAGTTCCAAACCGTGCCAGATTTGATCTGGCACAGTTTTAAACCGTGCCAGATTCCTGTTTTTGGTGTACTGAGCTGAATTATTGAGAATTTTGGAAGGTGAGCTCGAATTGCCTTGCTTGGGCGAGTGGGAGGTGTTGATAAATTGCATGGGTTTAGCCCAAATGCAATATCCATCCACTTAGTGTTGAGTTTACCAAGTTAGAGATTGAAGAGACAAATATTAATATCAAGATACACATAATGATATGAAAATTCACATGTTAATATGAAGAGACACATATTAGTATCTAGAGAGACATATACTCGTATAAATATGTGCCTTTGTGGTTTATATGAAAAGGATACAAAAAATATCACGTCTCTCTCTATACATTCCCCTTCCCACGCTTGTATCTGTCTTTAGGGTTATCACCTAGAACCCTTAGTTTTGTGATGTGGATATTTGGGGCAACTCAAGTAGCCAACCCACTGTCCTCGCTGAGATTTGAAGCACGATAAGGAGGAATTCGTGTAGATAGACATATCAACAACTAATTACATCCATGGGTATTATTTTGCATCAATGAGATCAAATATGCATACATATTTTTTTTCAATTTGAAATAAAACACAAAATTTATAACGTGGATAATTTTTCTATTGAATATTAAAAATTAACATTTTCCCTAATAAGAGATCATCCTGTGCGTATTAGATAAATTGATATAAGTATATATGTGGGGACGAGATAAATAAATTTAAAAATTATAACAGGTGTCTCTAGGTTATATTTTTTAAGCTTTAAAATAAAAATTACAAAATATTTTTGCAAGTACATTTGTCATACTAATTATATATCAAATCTTGTTATTATTATTAATAGTTTTTTAATTTGTATCTTTAGTCCACCATTTATAAAGATTAAAATAATTTATGATTACAAAAAAATTGTTCGTAACAAATTATTTAGGATAATATTAGGGCTACCCCTTTTTGTTACCCTGGCTTTAAAGTGTACCTTGCTTTGTCTTTACTTGTATGGGTCCCGCCAGGGCATAAAAGAGAAAGCAATGTAGAACACTAACATGTCGGGGGTACCAAAAAGGATTACCCAAAAGGGGTAGCCCTAGTGTTACAAAATTATTTGATATAGAAATGTCGCATGGGCACGTGAGTGAGCATTATCAAATTTATGGCCTTGATTTGGACAAACAAACGTGACTTGAATTGGTTATCTTGCGACCCTGGGGAATTCTGTACACGTTCTTTACAAAATACAAATAAATGTTAAACAATTACATTATTTTATGAAATAATAACATAAAAGATACTTGTTGATGCAGAAAGTATTTTTATAATATTTTATACCACGATCAATCTTCGATTGTCTTTTTATCCTAACCAAATTTCAATATATTTTCACAATCTATACTGTTTTAATATATCATCTTATAATGTTTATCTCTTGTTTTAAAACGGAGTTTAAACATTAATTAACCATAATAAAATATAATTTTATTAAAAAATATAATATTTTTATTTTTATTTTTATTCTTAATGATGTTTTTGGATTTCAGAAATCAAAATATTTAATTGATTTAAATGACGAACAAGGTGAGTTCTAAAAAATTAATGTGCAATTTTTTTAACTTGTAAGCTTATAAAAGTTTGTTTCTAGCTCTGATAATTAATTAAAATATTTTGTGTATTTTTAAGAATTATTAAAATTCTTACGACATAATATTTTTTTTGTTTCGTTTTGTAATGCAAAAGTAATTTTTTTTTTGCCAAACCAAAAGTAAAAAATGTTGTTAGAGCATGAGGAGTGGTGAAGTGGGGCCAAAGGTAATATACCAAATGTAAAGTCAAAACTACCTTTCGTTTAACAGAAGCTGCACAGTGGTGGGTGAAAGAGTATACGCGTGCGTTCAAATAAGAAAATTATAAATTAAATTCAGTTTAACCCAAACAAACCCTAAACATGCAACAATATGTGATTGAATAAGATAATGAACTAAGCAAGAACATTCAAACACATGCTTGTGAGGAAAAATCCCCCAAAGGGGCAAAACCATTTATTTTCATTATAATATTGTAACTGTACAATTTCGGATTACAATGAAAATACAAGTGACTAAGAATTACCCTCAGGTGTCGGATTCTGTAGTCGGCGGCTGGAAATATCCCTTTCCAGGAGGGCTGCAATGAAGAAGAAGAACGGTCTTCTCCACAAGGGTTGAACAACAACTAGTTGTGTTCTTGGGTTACCAAAAGTGATTCACAAATGTATGAGCAGTTGTGTGAATCAAACCATGAGTTTTGAAACTCATAAAAGTGAAGACTTTTTTGTTTATGAACTCTGAAAATCGTGTGAATAAGTCTTACAAACCAACTCCCCGTCGTGGGTTTATAAAAGAAGTCCTGGGCCTTAAAAATCTGAACACGATCTGTTTAAGTTTATCCCAGGCGGACCGGTCCGGGCCTAAGGCGGATCGGTCTGAGTAGGCGGACCAGTTCTTTCTGTATTTGTCTTCTTCGGTTCGCAATCGGTCCGGGGTGTACTGACTTTTCAGCAGGCGGATCGGTCCGGTAAAGGGGCGGACCGGTTCGCAGGCGGATCGATTCTTTTATTCTGGGCAGACCGGTCCGGCTCTGCAGAAATCTGATTCCTTCTTCTTTTTGATATTCGGATCCGTTGATGACTGTATGAATCTTGAATTTCTTCAACGGTGTAACGACGTACGACATAACAAATTGATAATGGACAAAAATGTCCTTACAGTGGGAGAGGGGAATTTGTAATCTAACTTCCTACGAACAACTATGAAATATAAACTACATTTCTTAAGAACAACATTTGTTCGTAGGAACTCTTACGAACTTTTTTTGTTCGTAAGAACTCAAAAATAGGATAAAAATAATTATTTATATTTTCTACGAACTTTATTTCTTCATAGGAATTCCTACGAACAAATAAAGTTCGTAGGAACCCTTTACAAATTCTGCATCCGTTTTGTATCTTTACAAATCCATTGCAAATCGACTTATGAAATTTGTTCAGTAATGCCCACCACTGCAGACATCTCATTTTGTAAACTTACTAATTTTCTTGGCATCTTCCATCCCCATTGTGGATGCTCTTAGTAATTAGAAGGAGAGAGAATGAGGTGTTAGGTCATATCAATTGGATTAGCTAAGGTGTAAAGCCATGTAGCTGATGCGGTTGAAATGAGGTCAGATTATTACTCTATTATCATTCTTCTTTTTTCGGATTCTTTAACATGCATAATTTAAAGAGTCCCTTTATTCCCACTCCAAATTAACCTTCCCCCTCTCCACTTTTGTGTGAAAAGACCTTAATACCCTCAAAATTTAATAACTTAATCCAAAACTCACCCAACTCTAATTCAAAAAAGGGAAAACATACCTTTCTATCTACTTCTATTTATTTAAAAACTGCTTTTTTAATAAAATAATATTTTTACAAAAAAACTATATTTATAACTCTTTTTTAACAAAAAAAGTAAAAATAAAATCGTATTTACAAAAACACTTAAAAAATTTCTATTTTTCATAAAAATAATATTTATAAATATTTTAATAGACGATTTTAAAAAAAATCTCTACATTCTTTTCTTTTTATAAGATATAGTTAAACAAAGTTTTTTTTTAATTATAGAAATAATTGTGTGTGTGTGTGTATATATATATATATATTTATTTAAAAAAATAGTTTTTTAAAGATAAAACCAACATTCCATGTATTTTAATAAAACATAACAATCCGATTTTATTTATAAAATGTACAAGTTGTTGTTTTTTTCATCAAACAATTGTTTTTGTAAAATACATTCAAAATAATGTAGAATTT
Source organism: Sambucus nigra (assembly GCA_949130495.1). NCBI lineage: Eukaryota > Viridiplantae > Streptophyta > Magnoliopsida > Dipsacales > Adoxaceae > Sambucus > Sambucus nigra. The sequence goes on along the minus strand of OX422217.1, from coordinate 32,417,859 downwards.
TCTTTCAATACACTAATATATACATATACTATTGTGCATAAATGTCTTTAGGGATAAAAAAAAACACACAGTTTTTTTATTAAAAAAAAAAAAAACTCTAAAGTTTTTTTCCTTTTATAAAAATAGTTATTTTTTGTTATTTTTAAACTTTAAAAAAAAGGTTTTAAAAACTATTTTTTTTTACATTAAACGTTTTTTAATTATAAACTCATTTGAAAAACTTCTTTTATATATTGAAACAGTTTATTTAGAATGTTTATATAAAAAAAACTATTTAGAGAAAAATAACATTCCGTTTTGCTATCTAATATGTACAATTTTTTTCATCAAACAATTATTTTTTTAAAATACAATCAAAATAATGTAGAATTTCCTTTCAATACACTAATATATACATATACTATTTTGCACTAATGTCTTTAGGGGTAAAATAAAGAAAACAATTTTTTTATTAAAAAATAATAAAAAAAACTCTACAGTTTTTTTTTTTTATAAAAACAGTTATTTTTTAGTTATTATTAAACTTTAAAAGGAAAGTTTTAAAAAACTATTTTTTATATATTAAACGTTTTTTTTAATTATAAACTGTTTTGAATTTTTTTTATATATATTGAGACAGTTTATTTAGAATGTTTATATGAAAAAAACTATTTAGAAAAAATAATATTCTGTTTTTATACATAAAAAGTACAATTTGTTTTTTTTCATCAAACAATTATTTTTGTATAATACAATCAAAATAATATAAATTTTCTTTCAATGCAGTAATATATACATATACTATTGTGCATTAATGTTTTTAGGGGAAAAAATAGTTTTTTTATTAAAAATAATAAAAAAAACTCTACAGTTTTTTAATTTTTATAAAAAGAGTTATTGTTTTTGTTATTATTAAACTTTTAAAGGAATGTTTTAAAAAACTGTTTGTTTATATATTAAACTTTTTTTTAATTATAAACTTTTTTGAAAATAAAAATTATATATTAAAACAGTTTATTTAGAATGTTTATATGAAAAAAACTATTTAGAAAAAATAATGTTCCGTTTTTATATGTAAAATGTACAATTTACTTTTTTTCATCAAACAATTAATTTTGTAAAATACAATCAAAATAATGTATAATTTTCTTTCAATATACTAATATATACAGATACTATTGTGCATTAATGTTTATAGGGGTAAAAAAAAGAAAATAGTTTTTTTTATTAAAAAATAAAAATAAAAAACTCTACCGTGTTTTTATTTTTATAACCACAATTATTTTTTTTGTTATTATTAAACTTTTAAAGGAAAGTTTTAAAAAACTATTTTTTTATATATTAAACGTTTTTTAATTATAAACTGTTTTGAAAAAAAATTATATATTAAAACATTTTATTTAGAATGTTTATATGAAAAAAGCTATTTAGAAAAAATAACATTCCGTTTTTGTATATAAAATGTAGAATTTGTTTTTTTTTTCATCAAACAATTATTTTTATAAAACACAATCAAAATACTGTAGAATTTTCTTTTAATATATATATATATATATATATATATACACACACACTATTGTGCATTAATGTCTTTAGGGGTAAAAAATAGAGAGCAGCCTTTTTATTAAAAAATAAAAAAAAAACGATTTTGTGTGATAATCATTTTTTTGTATAATCCAAACAGTTAATTTTTTTAATAAATAAATAAAATGTTTTTATATACATATACAAATATTGACTTTTCTATTTTATATCTTGCACTAAACAAAGTGGGCCGTGTATTTTGAAAGAGTAAAAAGAATTTGAACGTTTAAAAGGTAATATAGTCATTGGCAATAAAGTTAGAGTGCGGGAAGATTGAATAGGAGTGGGATAGTTGAAATCAATTTAAAATACCACCATATACACCATCATTTTTTGGGGGATAAATGGATACATTTTTTTAAATATTTACTCTAAATAATCTTCTCATTACAATGATCATTTTCACCAAATTTAATAAAAATATTCAATCATTTAGGATTGAATTACAAAAGGAAGATATATGTGCATTTTAAGATGCTCAATTTTTTATTATCATCTCACTTACATCGGTGAATTTGTTTAGGAAACTTCGCGGAAATCATCAACCCTAAATTAATTACAAAATTCCATTACTATCCGCACACACTGTCCCCGATTTGAAACACCCTCGATTAAAATCCTTGAGCAACACATATATATAGATCCTTCATTTCTTTATCATTAGAAAATAAAACTATCTATCTATATTTATTTATAATAAATCATGTAATTTTTTAACGTGGATAATTTTTTTATTAAATAAAAAGAAAAAACATTTTCTCCCCAAGAAGTGCTCTTTATGTGTGAAATATAATAAATATAAATAAGAAAATGATAACAAGTGTCCTTACAACGTATTTTTTTAGCCTTAAAATAGTGAATATATAAAAGTTTTTTATAAGTACATGTGTCTTATTAATTATATATAAATATATTGCTATTACTATTTTTAGGTTTTAACGTGAGTGAGTGAGCATATAATATGGCCCCAATTTCTTTACAAAAAACAGTTAAATAATTCAATCATTTTATGAAAAAATTAAATAAAAGATAGTTGTTGATGCAAAAAGTGATTGAAGAGATTGCCGTGGCTTTCTGTCTGCGGTTCCATATATTTTAATATACTATCTTATTATGTTCTAATCGTATTTTATAAGAGCATCCACAATGAGGATGCAAGATTCCAAGAGAAATTATAACTTTACAAATTTGGAAGGTTGCAATGGTGGGTTAAAGGGACGAATTCTGTAAATAGGTTTGTAGTGGTTCTCCAAACTTGCAGAACGATTGTAGAATTTGTAAAGGCTTCTTATGAATTTCATTTTTTCGTAGGAATTCCTACGAACAAATGATGATCGTAACAAATATAAATAATCATTTTTATTATAAATTTTGGTTCTTTCGAACGAGGTTAGTCCATAACATTTCCTACGAACAAATGTTGTTCATAAGAAATATTTTTTATATTTCCTACAAACAACATTAGTTCATAGGAATTGATTTTGCACATTGTTGATTTCCACTAGTGTTTAGTTTACTTCCAACGAAAGGTAAAACCATTTTATATTTTTAAAGTTGCCTTTCATAAGCATCCAGAGTTGTGGACGCTCTAAGAGGAATGACTATACAAACATAGACAACATTACTTTAATGAAATAATAAGTATAGTCAACTTAAATTACATTGAATCATTTTTGCTCCTCTAAATTACTTGAATACATTTTTGTTCCTCCAAAGGTAATTTGGTCCATAACAATAAGTAAAAAAAATTGCAAAACTTTTTGTGTGGCAATCTAACTGCGGCACGAAGAAGTGTAAAAAATAAATAAATAATGCAAAAAAATGTTAAGAAACAAAAATAAAACTTGCACGATAATACGACTACCGTGCGAGCATGAGATTGTTACCTCCCAAGAAAACAACATGAATAATGATATGAGTCTAAAAAATGTCCAAAATCACCCTCTAAATGAGTTGAAATATTATTAAATGTTGTATTGTTAATTATAATAATGACATATTACAATACTTAATGCTATGTTAATTCATTTAGGGGATGCTTTTGAGAATTTAGTTGAGACTCATATCATTACTCAAACAACATACGTTGCATGTTTCTCTTAAGAGGGCTGCTACATGCACCGATTTTGTGCACCGGGGTGCACAAAATACTTGTACAGTTACCTAAAAATGTATTTTTTATTTTTTTAGTCAACTCTACAAGCATTTGTGCACATAGAGCACAAAATCGATGCAAATATCAATTTTCTTCTCTTAATATTGCTCTCCCAAATCAAAATGATTAGTTTGATCCTTATTTTGAATAATCAAATCTTATAATGAAGGGCCAAAAATACTAATATACTATTTTGATCTTTGCCTCCTGAGATGTTCTAACGATTTTCTTTTCATAAGGTAAGAGAGCATATACTTGTCAGAGAATATACACAATAGCACATGTCACAAATGATTGAACAAAAATTTATGGGAGTAAACGGTCTCCCACGGCTCAATAATTATTGTGGGGCAAGAAACAGAAAATAAGTGTTTGTGGGACAGGTATTTAAAGATATGAATAATTATATTTGCAATGGCAGATCTGGGACTGGCCTGAGCAGGGCTACAGCCCAGCCCAAAAAAAAACCTGCTTACAAATGTAATTTCGACCCATCGGTAGAATTAAGCCTAGTCCAAATTAAGTAAACCAACCCATATTTATGTCCACGGAATAAGGAACAAAAGGAAAGAAAAGAACGACGTGTGTGCAGGCTGGAGTTAAGAAAAGAAACGTGTGTGTGCAGTTTTGTTTGTTCCAAGTCAAATGTCTCTCTCAACAACTAATTAATAATTAATTCCCAATTCCCAAATAAACAAAACCAAAGAAAGTCGTCGCCACTTTTCCATCCACTCACAGCACCATCAGTGCAGTACAACCATATGTATGCAATTCATTGTTGTCGTCCGGCGGCCAGCAAACTCTCCGGCTCTCTCTTAGGTAAGAAACGTTTTTCCCTTTTTTTTTCATTTTTCTTTGCAACAGTTTTTCCCCTTTTTATCCTGTTTCTTTTTCTTTATAAATCCGACGCTTTGGGTATAAATAATAAAACTCATATTTCATTTGTTGAACCTTAATTATTTAACAATCTATTGATGATTAAATTAATTAAAATTTCTTATTTCAATTATTTTTTTTTGAAAGATTAAATTAGTGGTTTAAATATTAGATTTATGCTTTGAATTAATAAATATTAGAATTTTGGGGACTTTTCCTGTAAAAATTAAATAAGTAAACTTTTTTTTGAAATATTAGAATTTGGGGGTTTGAACTTTTCACATGTGTTATTCTGATTTTATTTGTTTAATTTAATTATTATCAATGTTGATGTAAAAAATTAGATCACATCTAATTATTCAATCACAGATAAATAAATGAGACAAAGAATTTTTAAAGTGGTTCAGCCTTATAAGAATGGCCTACATCCACTGTTATGTTATTGGTGAGTGTTTGGGAATTCTCGATTACAAGTTCTATCAAGAAATTTCGGTACTTTACAATGAGGATTGTACAATGTATTTATAGCCCTGAGGTTGTAATGCGAAAGGGTAATACATTAAATGATGTACATATGAAAGGGTAATACATTCAATGCCCCTTAAGCGTCTGCGTCTGAATGATAAGCATTTAATGAATAGTCAAACTGTTGGTTATCCTTCTATTAAAGCTTTGTTCGAGGTGCAGCTCGGACCGCCTGAGTTGCTCGGACAGTCTAAGCTTCTCGGTGTTTAGGAGTTCCTCGGAGAGTTCTTGTTCCTCGGAGCGTCTGAGTTCCTCGGGGAAGTAGTGTTCCTCGTTGTATTCTTGTTCCTCGGAGCGTGTGAGTTCCTCGGAAGTATTTATTGTTGCCATGTAGATTGCCACGTGTCATCATTCAATTGAGCCATGTCAGCAGACTAAATTTGGTATCAACAGAAGCCCCCAATGTTTCATAGTTTGAAATTTGAGGAGTATGGAACATTCTTTCTTGGAATATGGTAGCTTTAGATGGTCTTCCTGATTTTTAGGAGTGTTTCCCTTGTATTTATTTCTCCTTCCAAATTCGTAGAATCAGGCTTTTTTGAATTTCTATGCCTTCTTCGATTCCCGCGCCATTTTTGTCCTTTTAGCCGTCGGTAGCGTAATCGTCTCTTTTTGTAATCATTACTTTTTCTTTTCCCAAGGTAGAGTATTTAAACGCTGCAGAAAATCCCATCGTCTTCTACTTTTTCAAATTTGTATCTTCGAGTTTTTCGTCGTCTCTTTCTCTCCTGTGTATTCATCTTTTCCATCATTCGTTGTCATCAGATCCACTCTTTTTTTGTAAGATTTTCTTCCTTCTTCTTTATTTATTTTATTCATCATGGTTTACCCTGTTGAATCTCTTGATAAATTTCGCTCTTATTTTTCTATTCCTTCCTGGGTTGTTCTGGAAGAGCTTTCTGAGCCTTCTGATTATTTCCGTTTAGCTGAGGGACATTGGTTCCCCAGTCTTTTTATTTATGAGTGTGGATTTTCTTTTCCACCCAATACCTTGTGTCTGGAATTTTGTCAATATTTTGACGTTGTTCCTGCAAGAATAGCCCCCAACACATGGAGAATAGTTAATGGGGTTCATAGGTTAAATCAAATCCATAGAACTCGCTTAGGAATTCCAGAAATAATGTTTTGTTATAGATGGGCAGTTAGTGATAACACCTTTTATTTAAAAACTAGATTTTTAAATAGGGATTTAGTGGTAAATCTCCCGTATGCCAATAGGGATTATTTTGAACATGGGGTTGTCATAAAAAATTGGCAACATGCTCCCTTATCTGGAGATGAAGTTTATCAGGGTCCCAGATGCTCTCCCTATGGCAATGGGATAGGTTATTTTTATTTCCTTTTATTTATTTTGAAATCATGCTTCATTTATGTTTGATAAAATGTATCACTGATGGTAATGTTTATTTATTTACAGTTGACAACAAAAGAAAGTGTCCAAAAGAAGCAGACGTTAACATAAGACACTTAAAACTTATCTGGAGTCTGCATCAGAGTGTTGCCGACGAGCACATTAGGTCAGCCTCGTATCTACTGCAGTATAAGAGCTATACCACTTCTTTCAATGCTCGTCCGGTGATAAGCGAAGCAGAACCAGTACCAGCTTCTACCAGTTCCTCGCCTGAATCACACGTCCCTTTAAGTGAAAGAATGAATAAGAGAAGACCTCCCACACTCTTCGAGAAGCCTGCCTCTGGTGCTGGAGAGGCCAAAAGAAGTAAGGTTGATGTCCTAGGGGAGGGCACAAAGAAAACTGATGCGCCTTCCTCGACTGCTGATGTTCTGAAGGTTGTCGAGAAGCCCACAATGGCTCCGAGCAGGTCTGCTGCTCCTGGAGAGGTGATTGTAATATCACCGACCAAGGGTTCTTCCTTGGTTGAATCTTTTCTTGTTCCTCCGAGAAGGCTGAAGAAGAGCTCCTCGGTCAATTTGACTAACACCATCACTCAGCCCCCAGTTACTGGAACTGGGGTTCCTACTTTTGTTCCTCCGAGCTCTGCCATGAGCTCGGTAAAGACTTGGATCATTCTCGAGATCCAAGGTGTTGAAGAGAATCTTTCTCGGGATATGGTTACATCATTGGCTTCTCACCATATTGCTTCTGTAAGTCTTATTACTTTGCACTTTTCATCTTTCCCTTCTTATATGTGTCTCTGACTTGCTTTCATTTTCTTTTTACAGTTGGTGAGCTGCTTCAATATAATTTTGAAGAAGGATGAAGCAATTAAAGCTTCATGCTCCTCGTCCGGTGTGGAGGAAGCTCTGGCTGGCCTGACGAAGTCTTTGGACGATTCTCGTCAGAAGTATGATACTGATAAGGCAATCTGGGAGAAGAAACTTACCTCCACTGAGCAGAAGAAAGCTCAAGTTGTTGAAGTCTCCAAGGAGTTGGAGAAGAGAATAAAGGATTTGGAAGGGAAAAATAAAGAGCTCGACGAGAAGCTCAAAAATGCTGGAGAGCTTGAGAATAAGCTCAAAGTTGCTGAGGCAGAGTTGGGCCAGCTTCAGGAAGTAAGTCGGCAGAAGGAGGTGGTTGAGAACAAACTGAAGAATGCTGAAAACCTTCTGTCCGAGAAGCTCTCCTCTGAGAAGCTGAAGAGAAAGTTGGTTGTGAAGAAGTCCTTCAGCGCTGGCTGGGACAAGGGGTGGAACAAGGGGTTGGCTGCCATGATATCCCAAGTAGAATATGGCAGCCTCAAGTACATCAGAGATGGATGGGTCGCTGCTTTATAGGAGATGGAGGTGGATGAAAATTCTGAACTTTTCCAGCGACACATCCCCGGTCCCCCTCCAACTCTCGAAGATGAAGAAGAGGATGAAGCTACCTCCGAAGAGTCTTCTATGGTGATGGGAGATCATCCCCCAGCCATCCAGCCTGCTACCGAGGAACTTCAACAGCTTACTACTTCCTCCGAGCAACTGCCAGTGCTCCCCGAGCAACTCCCTATTCCCTCCGATTAACCTACCTCCTCGTCCCAGCCTCCCGAGAAGGTTTTGGGAGACAAGGAAAAGGTGTAGAGTTGTTCGGGTTTCTCTTTATCTTTTTCTTTTATCAATTGTAACCATGAATATGTATCTCTGAACCTTGTACTTCTTACTTTTATGATATAATAAAACTTGAACTTTGGTTTTTTCATACTGTCATTTCTGCTCTTCATACTCTGCTTGTATTTCTTATTGATTATTACTTTTTCTTCCTCTTCTAGTTTCTGGACAGGATGGAATTACTGTCTGCCCATGATACAAAGCTTCTGCGACAATGTATTGAATACTTTAAGGCTGGTCACATAGACCTGAGTGCAGTGCAAGTCGTCGACATCCACAGCCAAGATGCTTCAGAACAGACAATTGAAGCTTACCAATATTTGAAGTGTCTGCTTGACCGGGCGGTGGCCAATAATGTGTCTTATTATTGCATGATCGAGGATCTCCAAAGCACCCTCGAAGACCTTTAAAATCAATACAAATAATCAACTGCCCTATTGCATGAGATTTACGAGAAGAAGTATCAGCAGATCATTGCCGACAAGGGCTACGAGAAGATTTTTACTGGGTACGATGTGAGGGAGAGAACTCTGAGGGGTGAGGTCGAGGAGTGCAGACAAATCACTGAACTATTAGAGCAAGAAAACAACAATCTGCAAAGAGAGCTGTCACAGTTGAAGTCTGCAGCTTCCACTTCAAAAGCCTTAATCCCACTGACTGATGAAGGATTCTCGTTCTTGGAGGTCGAGAACGACAACTTGAGGGACGAGTTGGAAACCTTAAAAAGGTCTGGCCCTTTTTCTTCTTCTTGGGGACGAGAAACAGCTCCTCAGGGACGAGCAAGAGCAGCTCGGATTCCTGTCGAGGAACAGAGGACTCATTCTGCCTTAGAGAATCAGGCTTTCCAGTTAATGGCGAAGAACCATGCGTTGGCTGAAATTTCAAAGAAGATCAGGGACTTGGAAGAGCAGCTCTCTGAGCAGAAATATACTTTGGAGAACAAGAAACTCTTCATCAAAAATCTCCACGAGCAGCTAGAGAGACTAACATATCAGTTCCACAAACAGCCCAAGGAGTTCTGGATGGCTGGATACAACGAGGCGCTTTACCACTTGGACGATCGTATCCAGAATGCCAATAATGAGGGCTACAAGCAAGGCTGGTTGAATGCCTTAGGTGTGCTGTAACTCGAACAGGGTCATTACCTGTGGGACTACCATGATCCCGGGGTGCTCGACTTACCTGTGCCACCATACAAATTGGATATGAGTTGGATACCTGCTCGAGCTATTCCTCGGAGATTGATTTGTAAATATCTCGGCGACTACAATCTACATTCAAATGTCGAGATATCTCGTCCAGAGCATCTATTAGATCGACCTTCTGTGATGAATGTCAGGATGTTAAAAGATTTGAACTTCATAAATTCTCCTCTTGCTTTAAATGATCCACCTGCTGGCGAGGAACCTGTATCAAAAGCAGAGGGGAAAAGACCAGTAGAATAGGAATTTTGATGTAGTAGTTAGTATACATTCCAATGTCAATGTAACTTTCATTTCATTATCAATGTAATTTATTTTGAATTCAATGAAAGACTTTCATTTTTGTTTGCAAATCTTAATTGCTATTGTCTTGTAATTACCAAACACCTTATATTTATGCATGCATATCTGTTAAAAAGATAACAATATTGTGTTGTTTGTCGACCAACTCAGTAATAATTAAAAAGTTATGAGAATAAAAAAATGTTGCTCGATCACTTAATAATAAAGTTTTGTTTCTCGACCAACTTAGCAATAAAGTAACGAGTATAAAAAATGTTGCTCGATCACTTAATAATAAAGTTACGAGTATAAAAAAATGTTGCTCGATCACTTAATAATAAAGTTATGAGTATCAAAAATGTTTAAAATGTTTTCAACCCACCAAGGTCGTTAAATTTTACTTGTCGACCAACTACAGTTAGTGGGTTTTTATCCCCGACCAGCCATAGTTAGTAGATTTTTCTCTTAAATGTTTCTGACCAACCAAGGTCGGTAAATTTTCCTTGTCGACCAACTACAGTTGGTGGGTTTTTATCCCCGACCAGCCATAGTTAGTCTTTTTGAAATAATTTTGCCTCCCGACAACTCAAGTTGGCATTTTTGAGAATATATTTACTTCCTAACCGACAAAAGTTGTCATTTTTAGGAATACTTTTATTTCCCGAGGAACATATAGTTTTACTTCCCTTAGGAATACAAATTTTACTTTCCAGAGGAATACAAGTAGCTTTACTTCCCGGAGGAATACAGGTAGCTTTACTTCCAGGAGGAATATAGGTAGATTTACTTCCCGGAGGAATATTGGTAGCTTTACTTCCCGGAGTAATATTGATAGCTTTACTTCCCGGAGGAATATTGGTAGCTTTACTTCCCGGAGGAATATTGGTAGCTTTACTTCCCGGAGGAATATTGGTAGCTTTACTTCTCGGAGGAATATTGATAGCTTTACTTCCCGGAGGAATATTGGTAGCTTTACTTCCCGGAGGACTATAGGTTTCTCGACCAACCTTAGTTGGCGTTTTCGAGAAAAAATTTGAGTAGCCTGAGCTTTGCCGAGTTTTGCCAAGTAGTGTGTAGCACTAGTATTCCCCGAAAAACTTTCAATAAAAAGAAATAATTCGGCAGAATATCTTAATTTTATTCATCACTGATAATACTTGCCCAGGTGTTCTGCGTTCCATGCATTCTTAAACTCCTCCCCTTCTAGAGTTGCTATTCGGTAAGTTCCTGGTCGAACAACTTCTGTAACTCGGTATGGTCCATGCCATTTTGCCTCCATCTTATTGTGCTTTTGAATTACTTTCTTCAGCACATAGTCTCCTTCTTTCAGGTCTCACTTCTTCACCCTCTTGTTGTAGAACAAAGCTGTTCGCTGTTGGTAGGCAGCATTTCTAATGGCTGCTTCTTCTCTAACTTCCTCGAGCATGTTTAAATCCAATCTTCTCATTAAGTTACTGATAGGGGAATTGAAATTCAGTACCCTGTGTGTTGGGAGGCCCAACTCAGCAGGTATAACAACTTCACTTCCAAACGCCAGCATATATGGTGATTCTCCAGTTGCTACTCAGGGAGTAGTTCGGTAAGCCCACAGTACTGGCTGTAACTCGTTGATCCAGTTTTCTTTTGCATCATCCAGTCTTTTCTTCAAGTCATTTAGCAGCGTTCTGTTTGTCACTTCAGTTTTTCCATTGCTTTGAGGATGGCCTGGTGCTGAGTGGACCTTCAAAATATTTTACTGATGACAATAGGCAGCGAACTACTCGTTATCAAATTATGTTCCATGGTCTGTGATGAAAGCATGAGGAAGACGATATCGACAAATGATGTTCTTCGAAACAAATTGGTACACCTTCTTGTAGCAACTGGAGAATCCACTGCGACGATGAGGTATTTGAACCTTCCTCGGGTCGTTGGCAGTGGCCCAACCAAATCAATTCCCCACATGGAAAATGGCCAAGGGGAAGTTATGGGTGTCAATAATGCTTGTGGAGTTCTTCGGATGGAGGAATAATGCTGGAACATGTCACATTTCTTGGCATAGACTATACAATCACCTCTCATCATCGGCCAGTAGTATCCCTGCATCATCATCCTTTGCAAGAGTGTCCGACCTGCTACATGTGCTCCACAGGACCCTTCATGGACCTCTTCAATCAATTCTTTCACATCGGAGGGGTGTACACATCTCTGCAAACCTGCCATAATTCCTCGTCTATAAAGAATACCATTAGTTAATACATATCGAGCATCTTTAAACTTTAATTTCTAGGCTGCGAGCTTGTCAATTGGTAATTCTCCCTCCTCAATATACGCCCTGATGGGATCCATCCAAGATGGTCCTAAATCAAGGATGATAAAGTTCATAGTCAGATCTTCATCTATACACCGACCAGCTAAAACTTCAATTGGGATTGTTCGTCGTAGCTCGGTATGAGTAGCTGATGCTAATCGAGCTAAGGCGTCTGCTCTCGCATTCTCCATTCTTAGTATTCTGACCAGCTGAATTGCGGCAAATTCTGACAGCAGCTCCTTTGCCTTTGCATGGTATTTGATCATTAATTTTCCTTTGGCTGTATATATTCCCAATATTAATTTTATAATTAATTGAGAATCACTGAAGACAATAACCTGTTGCGCCTCCATAATTTTTGCTAAATTAAGCCCTGCAATCATGGCCTCATACTCAACCTCATTATTGGAAGCTTTGAATTGGAAACGTAGGGCGTATTCCATGTCGACCTCGTCCAGAGTGCTCAAAACTATCCCCGCACCACATCCTATAGTACAAGATGAGCCATCTACATATAGCCTCCATATAGGTAACTCGTCTTCAAGTTTCTGATCTGTCAGAGTTCCTCGGTGAAATATTTGTTGCTTCCTTTCATCCTCCCCTGATATTTCTTGATCTTCATCGTTCATCTTTTCTTGCCCTTTTACCAACCGGAGTTGGTCAGAGCTCGAATTTAATGATCCTGTAACATCTACTTGCTCTTTTACCAACCGGAGTTGGTCCGAGCTAGTATTTGTTGGTCCTGTAACATCCACAGGTTGATCAACGGGCAACTTTTGCCCCTCGGGGGCATCAGGATATGTGAACTCTGCTATAAAATCTGCTATAGCTTGTCCTTTTAGCGATGATCTGGGTTCATAGACTATATCGTATTCACCGAGCTCTATTACCCAGTACATCAATCTTCCTGATTTTTCTGGTTTATGAAGGGCTTGCCTCAACGGCATATCAGTATATACGATAATAGTATGAGCCTGGAAATATGGCCTCATTTTTCTACTCGCCTCAATTAGCGCCAGTGCTAACTTTTCCAGCCTTGGATATCTGATCTCTGCTCCTCGGAAGGCTTTACTTGTGTAGTAGATTGGTTTTTGTACTCCATTCTCCACTCTTATCAACGCCGAGCTAACTGCATTCTCCGATACTGCTAGATAAAAGTACAATTCTTCTTTCATCACCGGCCTGGACAACAGTGGAGGTGCTCCCAAGTATTTCTTCAAATCTTGAAAAGCCTTCTCACATTCTTCATTCCACTCAAAAGTCTTTCGGAGTGTCTTGAAGAATGGGAGACATCTATCAGTTGCTCGTGATACAAATCTGTTAAGTGCTGCTACTCGTCCTGTAAGACTTTGCACCTTGAAGTGCAGCTCGGACCGCCTAAGCTTCTCGGTGTTTAGGAGTTCCTTGGAGAGTTCTTGTTCCTCGGAGCGTCTGAGTTCCTCGGGGAAGTAGTGTTCCTCGTTGTATTCTTGTTCCTCGGAGCGTGTGAGTTCCTCGGAAGTATTTATTGTTGCCATGTAGATTGCCACGTGGCATCATTCAATTGAGCCATGTCAGCAGACTAAATTTGGTATCAATAATCAATCTATTAGTTAATTTCTTATTTCAAATATTTGTTAAATAAGAAATTAGTTAATTGCTTAGTTGAGATTATTTCTATCTTCGGGTATTTTTGTAATTGTAAGCACTCAACGATTGAATTATTTAAAAAATTTATTAATATTTTTTATAATTGTATAATAAATCATATTTCCTTGTTCTTTTGTTAGGTTATAAATTATTATGGCAAATAATCAACCACTAGCGAAGAAAGGAAAAACTATATTTTCGTTCTTTAAAAAGAGAGAGAGTGGTGAGACATCGACGGAAAAATAAACCTCCCGCGTTAAGTAAGGATACTGCAACTCCCGATTTATGCCCTCCTTCCATACCTCAAGTGGTGGAACCAATACTCTTTTCTCCTTTTACTATTGAACGAGATCCTGGATTACGTACTTCGATATGTGATATTGAATCTCCTGCTCAACGAGATAAGATTAGAAGAGCATACATCAATTTTGGGCATTATCAACCTAAACTTTCTGAGTATCAAAAGACTTTGTTTGGTAAACAATATCGTGGATTTCAATATTCTTGGTTAAATAATTTCCTTGGCTAGAGTAATCCCCATCAAATCATAAAGCATATTGTTTTCCATGCTTTCTTTTTAAAGATAAAAATAATCCAGCTAGTCGTTCTTCACTTACTACTGATGGGTTTGAGAGTTGGAAGAGAGTTAATGATGGGGCAAAATATGCATTCTTGCTTCATATTGGAGGCATATCTTCACCACATAGCAAATCTATGGAATGTCTTCTCAATTTGAAAATTTTGGCACAACATATTGACAAAGTCATTAATGCACAATCAGTGGAGGACGTTATGAAGAATCGGATGCGTCTTATGGCAAGCATTCGAGCCATTCGATTTCTTGCACTTCAAGCGGTGGGTTTTAGAGGTCATGATGAAGGACCAAAGTCATTGAATCGGGGAAATTTTGTCGAATTATTGAAGTTCAAAGATGAAGGGAATGCTGATCTTTCAAGTATAATTTAAATAATGCTCCAGGTAATGCCATGCACACTTCTCACTTTATACAAAAGGATATTTTAAATATCTTAGCTAATAGAGTGAGAAAGATGATATGTGATGAAATAGGAGGAGGAAAGTTTTGTATTCTTGTGGACGAATCTCAAGATGAGTCGAAAAGGGAACAAATGGCCCTTGTGTTAAGATACATTAAGAAAGATGGTTTGATAGTTGAACGATTTTTTGATATTGTGGGGGTTGAAAACACATCAGCACCAAATCTTACAAAAGAGGTATCTAATATACTTATTCGTCACAATATCCCTATTAAAAAATTACAAGGTCAAGGTTATGATGGTGCTAGCAATATGCGACGTCAATGGAATGGATTGCAAGCATTATTTCTTAAGGATTGCCCATATGCCTATTATGTTCATTGTTTTGCTCATCAACTTCAACTAGCTTTAGTTGCAGCGGAAAAAGAAGAGTCTAGTGTTTGGAAATTCTTCTCTCATTTGACTTGTATTGTGAATCTTGTTGCCTCTTCTCTAAAGCACTTGTCGGAGTTAAAATTTTCATAGAAGAATGATATCGAACGTATGTTGGCTAGCGATGAACGATAATCTGGTAATGGGGCTAATCAAATTGGTACTTTGCATCGACCGGGAGCTACTCGTTGGAGCTCACATTATGATTCACTGAGGGACTTGATGGATATGTATGATGCAACTTGCATAGTTGTTGAGGCTCTTAAAAAGAGTGGAGCAAGTCCACAAATACGCAGGCAAGCTCGTGGTGTGTTCAAATCTATGAAGGATTTTGAATTCATATTTATTATGTCTTTAATGTACAAAATCATGGGGATCATTGACATGCTCTGCCAATCCTTACAACATAAGCTTAAAATATTCTAAATGCTATGAAGCTAGTTTCTACAAAACAAGATCTTCTTCAAAAAATTGAGACAAGGTGGTTGGGAAACTTTTCTTGAGTCGGTGACGTCATTTTTTTATTAAACATTTGATTCATATACCGGATATGAGTTGTCGTTTTGACGAAGCTACATGTCGTCAATGTCAGCAGAAAGATCACATCACACTTGAACATTATTATCACTATGATGTTTTTAATGCCACAATAGATTTTTAATTGACAGAGTTAGAACAACGATTTTCCAGTGGGGTAGTGGAACTTCTTACTCTTAGTGCGGCTTTGGACTCCTAGTGATTGTTTTTCATCATTTAATGTTGAAGATATATGCAAGATTGCAGAAAATTTTATCCTGAGGATTTTGACGGACAGGATATCCATTGCTTGTGGTGCCAGTTGATGCATTACCATCTTGATGTAGGTAGTGATCTCGATTTTCCAAATGTTTCTACCCTAGGTGAGGTATGTCGACAACGTTATCTTTAGAGAAAGATTGATGACTACTATTTGGTTAATAGATTGATTCGTCTCCTCCTCACTCTTCATGTTTCCACGGTGACTACTGAAAGAGCTTTTTCCGGTATGAAACATGTTAAAACATCAGTTCAAAACTCAATGGGGGATGAATTTCTTGTCGATTGCTTGTTTCTCTTCCTTGAACGGGACCTCACTTTGAGTATTGATTTGGACTCCGTGATTGATGAATTTTAATCTCTAAAGACTCGTCGAGTAAAATTTCGATAGATTTTTCTTGTAATAATTGAATGTGAATATTTTAAGAATAGGGGGAACAATTTTTATTCAACTTCTTTATTTGATTATGAATGAATTCTATTATTGAACTGAGTTTTGTCATATTTTTTTTCTTATTTTTTATTTAATTTTATTTTTTATGAACTTTGACTTGGTGTTATCCCAACCCGTCGAGCAGTACTGGCTCCGCCCTTGTATATTTGTCCCTACAAAACTAACCCCATAGGAACCTATGACTTGGACCCCACCCAACAAACCACCTCACTTTTCTTCAACATACAATTCACACTCCTAACTCACACTTCCTTTTCTTACTTTACATCAACAAATAAATTGACCCTCATACTTCAATAAATACTCCTCTTGTGCAGAGTATTTCACATTTTAACTTTGCGGGTTATTTCGTATTTTAACAGTGCGGATCGAACATGTGTCACTTGACGGTGAGCCCAAAAATTATTGGCTAAATTATAGACACTGTCTCTCTCTTTTCTAGGTGCACCACCAGGTGACACATTTCTAGTCCGCACTATTAAATTTCGGGACAGTCCGCACAAGAGCAATACTGATATATATATATATATGAAATAAATACATTACTATTAAAAAATTGTTTTATGGAAAAGATTTTTTTATAAAAAACATGAAAAATAGTTGTTTTTTAAAAACAAAAATTTTGAACGTTTTTTATATCTTAAACAAAAGTTTATGTATAAAAGAGTTTTTAGGGCCTGTTTGGTTTGCAACTATAACTCTGTTTTCTGTGTTTAAATACAATTCTGATAAGAATCTGCGTTTGACAACCTGTTTTTAAACACAACTTATAATATTTCTGTGTTATAGTCAAGTTTTTCACAAAAGATGTTTAGGGTGTTTTATAACTTCTTTTTTTTATTTTTCAACTCAAAATTATCCATTCTTAATATTTTAATGCAGTTATATCTTAATATATAATATACATACATAATACATTAATTTGTGTGTATTTCTTATAAATAAAAAATATATATGTATGTGTACAAAAAATTACGTGTGGAATAATATAAAGTTAAATAATATTATCAATAGATACATGATACTTATATATAGTTTTATACATGTATTATTAATGTATGGAATAATATAAAATATACATATGTATTAAAAATATTATGAATTCATGTATGTATATAATTTTATAGTGAATTATACATGCAATATATATATATATATATATATATATAGTTAAACTCACCAACATACTTCATTAAATATTCCTAAAAATACATGATATTAAATGTACATGTATATAATTTATGATGTATGTATACATGCAAACATATATACATACATCATAAATTATATACAAGTACATTTAATATCTTGTATTTTTAGGTATATTTAATGAAGTATGTTGGAGAGTTTAACCACACTCACACACACACACACACACACACACACACACACACACATATATATACTAGCGGAATGCCCGTGCCTGAAGGCATGACAAAAATTTCCAAAATACGTAATTGGTAAACGATAAAAATTTCCAAAGTACGTGATTGCAAAATGACAAACATTTTGTTCCCCAACAAAACAGAGTGTAATTTTAAAAAAATTGACCATAAAATCATTTATTTATAAGATTATCCACCTTGCTTAACATATAATAAATATTCGAACAACATTCAAATAGTCTAAATTCATCAAACAAATTCACACATAACATGAAATATACAATATTCATCAACGGAATTTACATTGTGCCTCAAATAAACAAAGTGTCAATTTTTAAAAAACTGGACATAATCTCATTTGTTTATTGGACTATCCACCCAAGGGGTAACAACCAATCCGACAATATTCAAAACCCCAAAATTCATCTAAGAAATTATTCGACGAAACAAACTTCTTAGAAAAATCACACATATAGAACCCCAACAAGTACCACATAGATTCCCTTCGCAACGCTTCATCCAAAAGCTCCGCGAAGTTTCTATGAAGAGGCACCCTATTTGACCCTTTGGTTTTTACATGTGTCATGAGTAGGTAAGCCCCTATAGTAGTCAATTGTATCGGGACACCCTTGGCACACTAGGAAATGCCACTCTCCTGTTCATTTATTTGTTCCATGGTCAAACTATCCAACTTCTAAAAAAATGCGACGAACCACCTTCTCAACATACTGAAACATTAAAAATATGTAGATATTAGTTTTATCTTCTGTAATAAAAAATTATGGTTATTATAAATACCAAACAGAGTGTTATAGTACAAAGTTTAGATCAATAGTTCAAAATAGTGGGATGTTTCGATAAAATCAAAACTCAAACAATAATTGGAAGAGTAAAATCAGATCATGTAAGAATAGCCAACATTTTTATTTCGTAAAACATACCAAAATTATATCAGAAGATTAGTTTGAACCAAAACAAAATAATAGCTAGAGTGACCAATGAAAGTCAATAGCATTGCCAAATATATCTTCCCTATGAAAAAAATGACTGAATGAAAGATATGGGACTAGAATCATGGGTGTTTTTTCAATATCTCCACAAACGCAGCCATGTCGAATCAGTCCACCCATGTCCTTTTGTAGTGTAGCACTGCTGTAATTAGGTATCGCCACAAACGCAACCATAGCTATGTCTTCAACTCAATTATAGATTAATATTAGCTATTCACGTGTCAAAAAAAAATTATAGAGCAAGAAGTCAAGCTTAACAAAACCGTATTGATATTTGATGCTCCAATATTGTATACAACAAAACCAAAATGAAGCAGGACCCAAGCAGCCTACTTGACTTTAAAGGTAATAATAAACAATCTTTTGAGGGTTAATATAAATCGGGGTATTCATACACAGTTTATTCAGTGCTTAATTTTAGGAGGAAGTCCCTATGTCAAATCTATTGGAAGAGAGAAAAAGGATTGATTGCAAGTTAAATTCTAAAGCTTAGGGTCATACCTAGTGTTGTCTCCAATAAAGTTTTGGTTGTTTCATATCAGAGCACTCTAGTGCCAAATGACAATTCAATGTAACCTCAAATCAAATAATATTGGTACTACCCTGAATATAGTGGTAGTGCTAATGAACTATAGCATAATGAGGCCATTAGACCCTTTCAATAGAATAAATCTAAACGACGAGATTAATATGGATGCCTACATATTAAAGTGAGAATTCTTTGGTAAAAATTGATAATATCTTGACCACCTCTAAAACAAAGATGACACATATGGAAATACTATCTTGACCTCCTGTAAAAAAATAGGTAAAAAGTGAGCATTGGACTCTATTATAAATGTTCAACCCACAACAGTTTCATCACAGAACTCCAAACATAGAAGAGAATGGTTAAAAGGTGGAGAATTCATAATTTTCATACCTCAACACTAAAGATTTAGATCATAAAATTGAACACATTAATAGATTATATATTTGTAACTAAATTATGATTTTAAAAACTCCTATGAAGACAAAATATGACAAACTTAATTGAATATGTCCACTAATATTGCAACCACGATTAACTTTAGGTACATGGGATCCAAAAAATAATGATTACCTCCTACAATTTATCTCCTAAATTTGGGTATATCTTCTAAAAATAAATTCAAAAGAGTTTAATCGCTACAAATAAGAAGTGAGCTCACGAAGAAAAATTCCCAATTCATGTAATCAAGTCAGATTACAAAAATTTTAATAGTATTCGCCATGTTTTAACAGTAAACACTCAAGAATCTATTACAAATATACCTAACGACCCACTGAGTTCTAAGCCTTGTTTTCCAACCAAAACCCAATTTATAAAGCAAGAAATCTTAACTTCATTTGAAATCCAATAACACATTGTTTTGATAAAAAAATCACTAAAATATTCAAACTAAACAAAACGTTTGAGCTTAAGAGGAAAAATTAATAAATGGCCCTAATGGAAAAAAGACAAAACTAATTTCAGGGAGAACATATAGAGGTGACATTGCACAAACAACAAAGAAAAGGGAATATAAGCTGACTTGGTATTGTAAGCTGATTAACACAAACAAAACTGATTAAAGCTTCTGTATTTCTGAAGGTCTTTTTAGTGGAGGAATATCTGGATGCCAATCTGGTACCCGTAGTCTGCTGCTCGTGTAGTAAAAGATCTTTGTGCAAGATAAAGAAATGTGACTGTCAAGCTACAGGGAACAGTTGTTCGGTGTCATGTGGATGTGTGGCGAGTAAATGCAACAACAAAGCATCGAGATTAGTTGAGGGGGATAAGCCTAAGATTTTATTGGGCGTTGATGAAGAAACCGAGAGGAGTCGAGTTCTTGCTTCTCATGGTGTATTTCTACATCATAGCGCAATTTTTGAGAAGCCTACTGAGATAAAAGATAATTGTGGGTCAATAAGAAAGCCGTTGTCTGATATTAGGAATACGCTGTTGAAGTTTGATGCCCCAAAGCCTAATAAGAAGAAGAAATGGCAAAAATCTATACTATAGCTTGTTCCGGTAGTCTCTCCTCAGCCAAAAAATACTGAAGCACCACAGAAACCCGAGAGCAGCACTATCGAGTCCGACATCCCATTGAAATTACCTAGAGCAAAGAGATCAAACAATAACACCTTGATATGGAATATTGGATCTAATAAAATGTATAAAGAAATAGCATAAGCACCTCAATAAACACATTGAAATAACTAAATCAAATGACTAACCTATTAACACAAAACTAATAAAATAAATAATTTTAGTGAACAAAACAAAAGTTTATCTGCAAGTTCATTAATTTACCAGCCATATCACAACTTGAAAGGTACAAAAAATAAAGGATTTAGTATTGTCAAAAAAATAGAGGATCTATTATTGTAAAAAAAATAAAAGATCTAGTACAAAAATAGAGGATCTACTAATAAAATACATACTTTTAGAGGATCTAGTATTGGCTGCCCAGGAAGGTGTCTTTGTCAATGTTGATAGTGAATTTGATTTGAACAATATTATTTGGTTGTAAGAATCGCCTAGAAGAAGGTTAATGTACTTCTTCAAATTAATCCAAATATAGATCCTCAGTCCCATCCTTATGTTGCAATTGGAAATAAGAACTCCAAATTTGGTATTAGAACTGAGAAGCTGCGATGATTTCTAGATGTTGTGAAGGCACACCCTAATGAATTGAAGCTTGTTGGGTCCCATTGCCATCTTGGCTCTACCATTTCCAAGGTAGATATTTTTAGAGATGTTGCGGTACTTATGGTGAACTACCTCTACCAAAGTCGTGTCCAATGCTTTGAAATTGATTACTTGAACATCGAAGGTGGTTTGGGGATTGATTATTATCAAACTGGAGCTGTCCTTCCTAGCCTCAAGGATCCTATTAACACTTTTCGATGGCTGGTTCTTTCTCAAAATCTATATCTAATCATTGAAACATGGAGATCACTTATTGCGAATACTTGCAGCTTTATTAATCGCGTCACTTGAGTCAAAACAAATGGGGCCAGAATTTTCATTGTTATTAATGGAAGCATGTCAGAACTTATTCGACCTAGTCTCTGTGGTGCTTATCAGCACATAGAGTTGGTGTCTCCTTCACCACCTGATGCCAAGGTTTCTACTTTGATGTGGTGGGACCCGTTTAAGAGTTTGGGGATTTCCTAGGGAAAGATAGGGGACTTCCTACCCTAGCTTTGGGTGACAGCCTCGTAGTTCATGATGCAGGTGCTTATTGCATGAACATGACCTCAGCTTACAATCTCAAGATGTATCCACCTTAATACTGATTTAAAGAAGATGGATCAGTGGCCCAAATCCGGCAAAGGGAGACATTTGAAGACCATATGAGATATTTCGAGGGTCTTTAATTTCATTTATTATGTTAATGAAGTCCCACTGAGCACCTATAGATGAAAAGAAAAAAATATTGTTAGATAAACGAAAAACTAATTAAGATTTTAAACTAAATGAAGAATTCATTCATTGGTCGAATTAAGATAACATATATGGAAAAAAAAGTTAAAACATATATAAGACTCTAAAAAAAAATTCACACGTTAGTTACATCTAATTGAACAAAAACTTATCTAACAAAGCCATATAAGCATATTAAGCAGGTCGCATCTTCACTCCTAGAAAATCCAACCTGCATATAGATATGAAGATAAATGTTCGGACTTAACAAAAGCCATATAAATAGAAACAAAACAAAAAATATGCTTGAAATAGAGAATGTCATTCAGTTCAACATAAATCCGAACAAAATCGTACTTAAGTAATTAGAGATTATGAGGTCTATTGCATATTAAGTTAGGTTCAGTATGTGGATGCACGATTATAGAGAAAAGTAAAACTTTCTCATGAAATTTGACACATCACACCAACCATAAATAGTAAAGTGCCACTTTCTCATATAATTTTACACCTCACACTGACTATTGTAAGTTCGTCTATAATTCATTGGGTTTAACATATCACAATAATTGAAATTAAGAATTAAGGACATCATAACTAAATTGAGAAAAGGAAAATAGTGAAAGATAACCTACAAATATAAAGTAATAACATATCACACTTTTGAATGAACATGAAGCTTGCATTAAAATTTGATTTTTTAGAAATTAAATAAAATTGCAAAAATAAAGAAGGCATAAGATGCAGAAAAAACAACATTTTGGTTCCGAATTTCAATAATCACTCACACATTACCAACACTAATTTTAAACCGATACAACACTCAGCATGATATAACATGTAAATGAAATAAAAAACACCTAGCATGATATAACAATTGGTACCTACCACACTCAAAATTCACTACGAACGATAACTATGAGATAGACAGGGAGACCACAATCGACTTAACTTTAAACCCTCACAAATAGAAATAAAAATCAATATGAAAAACCAATTCATCTGAACTCATATTTCTACAGAATATAACAAAACACTGGGTTTAAACCCACAAAAAAGTAACAACCAAGTCACCATCTAAATCGGTTAGGCCTTTAGCAAACACGTAAACATGTAGTGTAAAAAACAAGTTGCCCCCTAGTATGAAATAAACCCACAAAGAAATGAAAAATCCTACTTTTCTAATCTCAAATGCCACAAACTAAGTCATATAAAATCAAAATCAAACTACAAACGTAACTTTCATCTTTACTATTAAGCATATTTTGAATAACAATAAGCGAGTTCTAACTTTTAAAATTCAATAGTTCTATAATACTTAATTGCAAAACACATTATATAAAAAATGACATGGAAATAAATTTTTAATATAAAAAAGATTAAAAAAAACAAAACCAACCATATTTAAAATGCTACAGTTTCATAGGTTCATAATATTACAATACCTATTTCATGAACCATTCCAATAATTCAAGAAAATAAAAGACAATTAAAAAATGAATGATAAAATGAAAGATAAAATAATGAACCCAGTGGCATGATATACTAAAAGTTAATCAAATTCTAAGTTAACTAAGAATATTATTTTTTAGATCCATAAAGTAACCACCTCGGTTGCACACAGTTTACTCATACTGTCTGGAAGTATCTTCATATAAAAAATCACTAGAGAAAAGTGCACAATAATGGGATATACTGCAAAAAACAATCCACTAAGACTCTGAAGCGCATTTGCCACCTGTTCTTTGTCTCTAAACTGAATATACACATACTTTCTCATCTCAACCTCCTCATACTTGTTCATGTCCTCAAATAAAACTTCACGACAATCCTTGAAGTGGTCTTAGATTTTGCGATGGTCGAGGGCCTGGACCTGAGGATCGATGCCGGGAGTGATCATATCGGGGCGCTGGTACATGTCAGATAGGATAATAGGATAGTAGGGATGATGTTGATGTTGTTATGGAGTCTGGAGTATCGATGGCCAAGCCTATAGGCGCCGATCATGAAGTAGAAGGGGCAGTTCACTTTTCTGTTCCGAATATCGACGCCAAATGTTCCGCCATTCTATTATAATGCCCTTTTCTCTCACTGTTTTGAGAAACAAAATCATAATCTTATAAAAGAATGAAGTTATTAATCTAATTATTAACCATTTCTAAAGATTAATAAAGTAGCTAGAAAGTCAATATATATGAAATTTTAATTGCCATTTACCATAAATAAAGGAGGATTAAGTTTGAACATTTACCATTCCAATTAAAACCAAACATATTTCAGCCACAATAACCACCTCCCCTGGACATCCCATAAATCGTCAATATTTCTTTATGTAAATATTGAAAAGAATTCCAATTGCATCTGAAAAGCATAAAAAAATACTAAGGTGATACTAATACTAATGTATTACCAATACATAAATATCAAATAAAGAATCCCATAAATTTTAACTATTACAACCACATGACCCAAAATTAAATCAAGACATCAATAGGTAAAGCCCTAAAACTGAACCCATATACATAAAGCAAAAACTAATTTTTTAAAAGAACATCCCATGACCAACACTCATTCACAACAAATATAAAACCAAAGATTCAAAACTTTAATGAACATTTTGTCAAACACAAAAAGAGTGAGAGATCGGATCTAAGAATCCTACCCTTTAATAGATTTATGTATACCTCACAATTGTAATGATCTAGAAAATGAGTAAAGATTCTTCATAAAGTACCATGAAGATGAACAAAAATCAACCCAAATTAACATTGAGCAAAATATACATATCTACCACCAAAAATGCACATTTCATACAAAGGATTTTATACCTTTACGCATAAAAGAGTATACCTAAATGAAATGAACAAAATTTGTACAAAACCTAAATTACAAATTGTAAAAACACAAATTGGTATCAGGGTTTTCTATTGGGAGCTCTATTTCTCATCCAGTTGAGGTCTCTCATCTGCTGTTTGCGGATGATACTATTATTTTCTGTGGGGCGTCTATGGATGAGGTGAGGTCTCTGCGGTTGCTTCTGGTGTGCTTCGAGGCGGTGTCGGGTTTACGAATCAATGTCGAAAAGAGTGAGATGATTGCAGTGGGAGAGGTTGGTAACGTGGGCTACTTGGCTCGTGGTCTTGGTTGTCGGGTCAGATCTCTCCCTTCTACTTATCTTGGCCTCCCTTTAGGGGCTAAGTTTAAGTCTTCCTCGATGTGGAATCCGGTCCTCGAGAGGGTTCAGAGGAGGTTAGCAGGTTGGAAGCATGGTTTCCTGTCTAAAGGTGGTCGGTTGACGTTGATCAAAAGTGTTTTGTCTAGCCTTCCGACATATTTTATGTCCGTTCTCCCTATGCCTCGATCTGTTGGCAAAAGGCTTGACAAGTTGATGAGGGATTTTCTGTGGAGAGGGAATGGTGATGAGTTTAAATATCGCTTGGTGAGTTGGGATGAGGTGTGTAGGCCGCTCTGGGAGGGTGGGGCTGGGGTTAGGAGCTTAGCCCATTTCAATATGGCTTTACTAGGTAAGTGGTTGTGGCGTTTTAATAGGGATGGTGATAGATTGTGGAGGAGAGTGGTGGTCGCTAGGCACGGGGCCGGAACGTATGGGTGGGATCCTATGTTGGGGCGAACTGCGCATGGGGTGGGGTGGTGGAGGTTTATTGCGCTAGGGTGGGGGAGGTTCTCCTTGCTCACCTCTTTCCACCTTGGGAGTGGGAGTAGGATCAGGTTTTGGAAGGATAAATGGGGCGAGGGGGGATCTTTGGAGGTCCTCTTCCCGAGGATGTTTAGGCTTGGGATTGACAAAGATGGGTTAGTTGAGAATCATAGGCGGAGGGAAGGGATTAGTGAGGTGTGGGACCCTAAGTTTAGGAGGGGGCTCCGTGATTGGGAACTAGAGGAGGCAGATGTGTTCTTCGATTGGCTGAGGTTGGCTCCGGTCCCGTCTATGGGGGCAGATGAGTTGAGGTGGTCTTGCTCTCAGGATGGCTTGTTTTCTGTTCGGAGTTACTATTCTGTCCTAAGGGGTCGTGGTGGTGCTTTCTTCCCGTGGAAAGCTATTTGGAAGTGCCATGCGCCTCCCAAGGTGTGCTTCTTTGTGTGGACTGCGGCCAGACAGGCCATATTGACTGTTAAGGGGCTTCAGCAAAGAGGTAGGAGGATGGCCAGTAGATGTTGGTTGTGTAAAAAGGAGGAGGAGACGACTGATCACCTTCTTCTACACTGTGAGGTTACTAGGGGTCTTTGGGATTTATTTTTCTCCTTATGCCAGATTGCTTGGGTTATGCCTAGTTCGGTGTGTGATGTGCTAGCGGCGTGGCGAAGGCCTAGGGGTTGGTCAGGACCGAGGGTGGTCTGGATGTTGGTCCCCCACTGTATCTTTTGGACTATGTGGTTGGAGAGGAACAGGAGATGCTTCGAGGGGGTCGATCTTGACCCTCCTCGAATTCGGTACAGTTTTCTGTGCCTTCTTCTTACTTGGTATAGGAAACGACGGGATTCGTCTTTGTCTTTCCTTATTGAGTTTTTGGAGGTATTCTAGGGGCTTGAGTTGTTTGTATTGGGTCCCGGTCATTCGCTTGTTTACTTTGTATACTTCCTGTACGGGATTCCGCCCCCTTAGGCGGGTTGTTTTATTGAATCATTTGCTTATCAAAAAAAAAATTGTAAAAACAAACGAGGTGCGTGTGTGTATATATGATATTGTTAGCGAAACTCACCATAATTTGAGATCTAGAAATTAAGTGCGTGTGTGTGTAATCGTGTGAGAAAGAGTGAGGGTGATATCGTGTAAAAGAGTGACGGATAAAGAAAGAGACAATACCTGCAGTGTGGGATAGGTCGAGTTAGGAAAGAGAGTGACTCCATGAGAGAGGGTGAATGAGATCGTGTGAGGGTAAAAGAGAAGGGTATGTCACTATCAAAGTACGTTTTTTTGTTGCGTTACAATAATAACCCTTTTATTTGAATTAAAGTAAAATCTCAAAGGGTAAAATGAGGGGGAAAATAAATTTTAATGGGATAAAATTGAAATTATAATTAGAGTATAAAATGAGGTGTGGTGACGTATATAATATTATTGTGTACATATTGATCTCACCCTCCATTTCTTGCTTTGGTGGCCAAATCCTAGCCTCTAATTAATTTATCATCTTATTGAATAGTAAAAACCTTTTGCTCCTTATTTTATACTAGCGGAATGCCCGTGCCTGAAGGCACGACGAAAATTGTCAAAGTACATAATCATAAAATGGAATTTTTTTCCAAATTAAATAATTCCAAAAGCGGTAAAAATTTCATTCCCCAACAAAACAGTGTAATTTAAAAAATTGTTATACTATCCTTTGTTTAAAGGAATATCCACCCTGCTCAACAAATAACTAATCATCCAACAACATTCAAATTGTCTAAATTATTCAAACAAATTCACATATAACATGAAATATATAATATTCAACAACTGAATTCACATTGCGCCTCAAATGAACAAAGTGTCAATTTAAAAAAATAGACATATTCTCATTTGTTTATTGGACTATCCACCCTGCTTAAGGGATAACAACGAATCCAAACAAATTCAAAGAAGTGAAATTCATATAAAAATATTTTTTACAAAACAAACTTCCTAAAAAAATCACATATATAACAATTGAAGTCATCTAATATGTTGCACTATGATGATTGTCCGTAGTTTTCAGAATGCGACCTGACACAAAACAAAAAATATAGTTAGTCACTTGAAATAAGTAATGAGTCGGAAAAAATAAGAAAACTCATTTATTTCAATAATAAACATCATCTAAAAACCCCATTAACCAATTCAAATTGACTTTAAATTGGGGCAGCCTAGCCTAAATACTCATTGGGGTAGCCCTGCCTATGTAATAAAATCGGTCATGCCACGAAGAGTATAAATCCTCACCACAAAGAATTTAGTGTTACAAAACTGTAATATAGTTAAAAAAAAGGTAGCAAGGAAAATGGTCGTTCACGTAGTATTTATTTCAATCCAACTCTAGAAAGGGAGGCGTTGATAACCCTAGTAAAATATAAAAAAAGGAAATGAAAATTTGAAATTAAACATGTAATACCTTAACAATATTTCTACGAAAAATTGATACCATGTTTCATAGACATACAAATGTAGGAACAAATTATATTTTTTAGTTACTTCAGCAAGTTCACTAAAAAAACTAACTTTATTGTTCACCTTCATGAAAACTTGGTAGGATCTTGCAAGTTAGAAGTCAAAATGTACATCTACAAATAAACAAATTTCAAGGTACACTTAACCAAAAAAATCATTATTCAATATTTAAGGACTGCGAACAATAAAATTAATGACAAAAAGGATATAAAGGACCATTTATCGAATCTGATTTTTCACCCAATCAGGAGAAACGTCATAAAAAACATCACTTGAGACAAAGATGCACAACCATGTATTAATTGGTTACTAATAAGATGGAACCACAATTATCATTACTTGTTGACTACAAAACTGCTGAACTGTTTAACTGACAGGGTTTTCAACAAAGAGAATTAAGTGCGGAACCGTTGACATCGAAGACATATTGCATAGTACTCACCACCAAAATCCGAATTATACAATTTCCAAAAAGTATGGAAACTTTTCAAAAATCAATACTAACTTTATTTAGAACAAATGTAAAATTGATTATGTACTCTAAATGTCGTACCCTATCTATGGAGAGGAAGGTTTTTGACATGATGCCTGTAAAAGATCGAGTATCATGCACTTTTTCGTTTTCAGGGTATGCCCAAAGTTCTTACATTGAAGAGGCACTTCACTTATTCGATGAAATGATGGTCAATAATATAAGGATTGACTCCTTCACCATATCCTCTGTTCTTAGGGATGTTGCAAGCGTAAATAAATTAGGCATTGGTATCGAAATTCAAGCCCTTATCATAAAAATGGACTTAGAATCAGAAGTTTATGTGGGTAGTTCGCTTTGTCATGATGTATTCAAAATGTGGAAGCATTGATGAGTGTTACAAAGAATTCTCGGAGATTGGGAAGCCTGACTTGGTCAGTTGGACGGCCATGATTGCGGGCAATGC
The DNA here is from genome assembly GCA_949130495.1 of Sambucus nigra. NCBI lineage: Eukaryota > Viridiplantae > Streptophyta > Magnoliopsida > Dipsacales > Adoxaceae > Sambucus > Sambucus nigra. The sequence goes on along the minus strand of OX422217.1, from coordinate 32,388,705 downwards.
TCAACATGGTAAACGTACAGAGGATTTAAAAGTTTATGAGCTGATGACGAAATTAGGAATAAAGACTGATTCAGTGACTGCTGTTTTATTAGCTTTTTTCCATAACGGTTTAGTTGAAGAAGGATATTTTCATCTAAATTGAATGCTCAAAGATTACAGGATTTAGCCTCGTTAGAGACATTATGTCTGCATGGTAGATCTTCTAGGTCGATCAGGAAGATTGGAAGAGGCTAAGAGGTTTATTAATAACATGCATATTCGTCCTGATGCTTTGGTATGGGAGACACTGTTCGCTTCTTGCAAAGTGCATGGTGACGTTCATCTTTGAAAGGTAGCAGCCGAAAAAGTTTTTGGGTTGGAGCCATGTGAGGCAGAGTTTATGTCTCACTATCAAACATTTAGGCTGATGTGGGCTAGTAGGAGGAAGTCCCGAAGATCATAAATGAGATGAAAGGAACTGGGGTTAAGAAGGAACCTGGATGGAGTTATGTATAAGACAGGACATTTTCATGGCCTTTTTACACAATCTTCATATCTAAGATTTTAATTTAGTATCCTTTAATGAAGTTAATGTTGTCTAAAATATCATTACCAAGGCAAGGATCAAACCTGGGGCCACTTTTTGATATTATTTGGATAATATAATAGGTCGTGTTCCGCTTCATATCATATGGTAGGATTGTAGGAAAATATTTGATAACTTTTCACCTACCAAATCCCTACAAATGAAAATCGCATGATTCAATAAAATTTCCAATAATGAGTTCTACTCTATTTATTGGAGGACTTGATTCAAATTTCCATACTGAGCAAGGCGGGCAAGAAAAAAATTTACATTAAACAAACTACTACAAACACATTGAATTATGTATCCCAGATATGCCCCATGTATGAAAAGCAGTGTAAAAGTAGTGACCAACTAAGTACAGTTATATAAATCAAGTGTATGAACAAATGTGGAAAATGCATAGTTCAGGGGGTATTGAACATTTAATGAGTCATAATTATTAAATTATATCCATCATTCTACTTTTCAAGCCAAGAATATGAAACTACATCATAAACAAAATCATGAGCTAAGGTGGAGTATAAATGAAAAGTATCGTACCTCTAGAAGGCCTTTTCCCTTCCACTGCTTCATTATTCTCTTAATAGCCAATGAAAAGGAAAGGACCATCCCACGGATGCAATTTTCTTGAATTTGATGATCTAGCATATATTGAAATACCCTCCCCAAGATTTGAGGACACAAAAATTAAAGACTGTTATCAGTTTTATTAGAGATATATATTGATCCAGCATATATTGAAATACCAGATAAGTAATAGTCAATATCAGTTTCATTTGAGAACACAAAAATTAGAGATTGTTATTAAGACAAAAAATCATAGTTTTTAACCTACATCAACTGTTGTTTGCATATATTGCAGGCCCGATGTTCTGACTGGATTCATTGAAGCATTCCAGCGGCTGTTGGGGCAAGGGCAAGGGCAAGGGCAAGGGCAAGGCATACGGTGAAACCCTTAAGACCATTACTCTCAATATTCTTTCTCCTCCTATTGTTCCTTGCTCTTAAAACACATGAATCACAATTAGTACATAGAATAATAAGTGAAAAAAATATTAAGAGACATCTACAATAGAATATGGAATAAAAAAAGTATTCACAATGCCAACATTGAAAGTAATAAATGGCGAAGGATCGTATTAATGATGACACTGAAATTGATAGAAATTGATATCATGTGTCAAACTAAGTAAAAGAATTCAAATACAAACATTTTTTACCATTTAAACATAACAGTGGACTCAAGATGTTGTCATTTAATGAAAACATGAAAAAAATCATATTTCATGAATAAATAGGTATGCAACTTCAAAATAGAGCATAGAATAAAAAATTTCAGTTATGTTGGAGCAAAGAAAAAGGTAAATCATTAAGTTTTAGACCTTACAATTACAGCTAGTATTGAACCCCAGTTTCAATATCAAATCTGAAGTGCTAGAAAGTAATCTCCAATATACATTAAAAGCAAAGATTTTATTTAAGAGAAAAAACAAAAAAAAAATGAGATATTTAATGTAAGTAAGCATCGAACCAAAAACTATTAACCTGATTACATTTCGATGTGGACTGGATGTGACTTTTCATCAACATAGATACCAAAAATGAATAGGATTGCTTCAACTCACCAAAAAATAAAGAAAATAAGGAGTATAGATTTTATATCCAAAATATTAGTGTATATAATAAAAGAAAATCTAAATTATACAAAAAAATAAACTTACACTTTCTCCATGTCCAACTGGATGAAACTAATGCATTGTGGTGTTCAATATGCATTTTCTTCCGCAAGAATGAAAACATTATACACGGGTTAGAATAATTTACAGGGAAACTCTTGCAACTCTAAGAAATAAAAAAAAATCGCTAAGATGGTTTTTGTTTTCAATAATTAGAAATGAATTGTGGCATTTTACCCCTGGTTAATCTTTTAAGAAGAAATAATGGAATTTGAAAAAATAGACGAATAAAAATAAACATACCAATAGAACTAAGAAAACAAATTAGGTTAATTGGTTATCCATTCACATTTGTTAGAGGGTGCTGACGAGTACCTACAAAAGAGAGATCCTTAAGATGTCTCGGAATCAAAACATCCTCAAAAATTAGTCCAATACATTGTTTTAGCATTTGTGTCACTCCTCCAATCAGTTGACAGCTTCATCCATCGATGTTGAATCATGAATTGACTTCCACGAATATTTTGTTGATCTTCACTACCTCCAAACTACGATGAGTTGCTTGGTGAAATGTTGTTACTTTTCACGTTGTAATCAACTTTGAATAAACCTCATGTAAAAAAGAAGAGTAAAGAAAAAAGAAGAATTCATAATCAATTATCAATATTCACTTGCATATAAACTGTAAATTGAAAGAAAGCTGGAGTAAAGAATGGACTATATCGCATTTTGTACACTTTTCAAGTGGAGTCTATTTGTTTTCCAAGGCAAGTACAAAATCGAGAAATGTTAGAAAATCCATCTTCCATGCATTACCAGTTCCAGCACCCGCTTTATTAAAAATAACCACCCGCTTCCTTAAAAATGGCCCTGCCCAGATGTTCTTTAACCTCATTACGCCCTAGTCCTGCCAAGTTTCCATGAGGGTATTCATGTAGCTTTGTATAGTAGCATTGTAGAGGAAATATTTTGATCAAAAATGTTGAAGCAAGACATAAACATAACCTCTTTGAGACAAAGCTAATGATATATACATTGAGGGAGAAAACTGTTTTTAGGTTCACCGCCTAAATTAGTCAAAACTACATTTTTCAAAATTGGTCCTCTTACTACAATTTCAATTCAGTCCTCTGCATATATTCTTATTTGCATTAAACCCCTCGATGCAGATTTACTGGAAGCCCTCAGTACTCCATCTGCAGATGGAGATAAATCGGTGGAAATCTTTTTAAAGTAGCTGCAGATGGGGATAAATCGGTGGAATTTTTTTTGTTCAACTCCTCATACATGTTAGATCCGTTCGATCTGTAAATAAAACCCCTTAATCAAAATACATGTTAGATCCATTAGAAGAGGGAGACATTTTTTGTATAAAACCCCTCTACTGTTTTTGTTGTCGTCACAGATTTTTCGCTCGATCTGATTGTTGTAACTAATTTTCCCATCTATAACGATTTCCAAATGGTTGCCGACTTCACATATAAGTTCAAAGAATCCAACTCCTACTTTACTCCTCTTTCACTCTTATCAAGATCCTTCAATTTATATTAATTATTTTGCACATTAATCTCCGAAGAAGAGCCAATGCTGGTGGCTTCAATCTAGCTTCAGCGAAAATCGTGAGTGATATATTGGCTTCAGTATCACCAATATCCTGCTGACATTGGGATGAGAAGTGATGTTATTAAGGTGTCCGTAGAAGATTTGACCCTAGATGCGGATGCTCTTCGGGTTGTTGAATCGTCTTTCCTAGCTTTGGTCCTTCTGTTCCATTAGTTTAATATCATATGAATAAATTGGTGGACACTGACTCCCTCATCTTTCTTAACAAAACCAAACTTTATATAAAAGTGAATAGGAACATACCATAATAACTTGAGATGAGCTTATCACCGGCACCGATTTTGTTAGAATTTCCATCACTGCCATTTAAGTGATAACTCCACAATCACACAATTACCTCATGCGATGTACAATGCCACTGCCAACAGTTAATATAGAAGTCACCAATCTCATTGAAATATTGAAATAAGTAAAAGATCTATACTTTATGTATTGGGTCGGCACATTGATTATGGAAACAACATATGCAGTAAATCCAATTTTAACCATTATGTCAGGTCATCGGTTACTTTCACGAAGAGTGTGATTCACCGTAGCTATTGTAGTTCAGGATCAATAAATTCTTTAGCCCAACCCCTATTTGTCACATGATTCTCATATATATACCAAATGCATATACATAACCAATACACATAAACATATATTGCTCAAACTGACCAGCTGATTTCGGAAAGGCGCCATGAAAATAATGGTTTGATGACCAACTTAAGAATCATCCATCTAACTACCCTCTTATTTCTAATAATTTTAATCCCTGTGAATAAATCAAGTCCAGAATTATACACATTTAGAAATGCACAGTAAGGTAAACTATTAAAACACTATCAACTGAAATCAAAATGTTGTGATTAGAAAGTGAAATCAATTTAAGAAACAAAGTATAAACCTATTGATCACCTCCAATTCAACCATTTCTAGAAACCTGGCGTTCATATACAATATAATCTGCAACAAAATAAAATTAAGTGAAAATCCATGAGCATGACATTAAATGAAAAATGCAAACCGGAGAATAGCGATTGACTAAAATTAATATGTAAACTAATGCCTACCATAGTGTACATCAAGGTAAATATTATGGGGGTTATTGCATCATGGAGGTGGTCAGCCTTTACAGAGCATCACCAAATTCATCATTCAACCTAGTCTTTAAAAGTTTAAACAAACAACACACTTGAAATGAAGGCTACAGTGCAAAAAACAACCAATAGTACAAATCATGTATAAATATGAGCATAATGCATCATGTGAGGTGATCATCCTTTACAGGGCATCACCAAATTCATCATTCAACCTAGTATTTGAAAGGCTAAACAAACTGTAACAACCCGAGGACTTAGAGACGATAATTTATTGATTTTGGGAGAAATCAATAATATTTTATTTGGAGAATTATTAAATTGGCATTTGAGGTCAAAATTTGAAGTTGTTAGAAAGTGTTTCGAATGGCAATTCTGAGGGTGTAGTTGTTTTCGGAAGGGTCGAGAAAGTCAAAATGACTGTACTTGGGGTCTATTTAGGTTCTAAAATATTTTAAGTTCATTTGGCTCGAACTAAAGTTATCGAGTCATTTAAAGTGTGTATTATCATTTAAAGTTGTGTATCTTGGGAGACAAGGCTTATTAAGACCATAGGAGATTTAATTCTCCTTAGAGAGAAAGAGAAATAGAAAGAAAGAAAGAGATAAGAAGAAGAAAGAAGAAGAGAAAGTGAGAGAAAATGGAGATTTCCGGCCATTACACGATCTCGAGGACGAATCAGACCCTACGAACTTGAGGCAAGTGATTAAACTTGCTAAATAATTGTTGTGTACCATTTATTTCATGATTTGATTAAATCTTTAGGTTTTAGGTTTAGTTTATCAAAACATAACTTTTGGGTAAAATCTTAGATTTGTTATGTAGATCTTGAATTTGATGTTAGAAATTAGTTTAACTGTGTTCTTGGATGAATATTAATGTTATATATATGATTGGGAAGAGAATACGATTAAAATGAATTTTGGGATTTTTGGCTTAATAAAAAGTAGCCATTTTCGAGGTTTTTGAGGATCCAAATCGATTCGGCCCCTTACCGAATAGATTCGAAAAGTTACAGGTGCCCAGGTCAGAGTGACCAAATCAATTCGAACCCCAGCCAAATCGATTCGGCCTGAGACAGAATCCCAGGTCTGATGACCCGAATTGATTTGCCTTGAAGGCCGAATCGATTCGGATTTGGCCCGAATTGATTCGAAAACAGGGCATTTTGGGGGAATATTTTCTAGGGAGAATTTCATTCCGTCTCGTTCGAGGTTATCGATTGGGAACCTCTATAGGAATTATATGAAGTATGTTTTGGAGACTTTTAGAGAGTTTCCCTTATAATAAATCATTGGAGTGATATTGACTTAAATTGGGGAATGCCGATTAGAGATTTTGGTGTATTCTAAGTGGGGAAGCCCACTATTATCGAAATTCTATTTGGAGATAATTATTGAATTCATATGAAAGAATGAGAGTAAGCTTAGGGATATAGGATTTTAGAATCAAATACCAATGGGATAATTTCAAAGGTTGATAAAATTAATTGAACCATATTATGGATTACGAACTATAAATGCTAATAAATGAGCATACGGATATAGAAATATCCTTAACGATGATTAATTTGGGAGATGTCTCGCACAATGAGAAATGCTAATCGAGGTGCATTAGGATAGAGAATATCATTAACATAAATAGAATTGAGAGACAATTCTTAATTAGAAGTGATGCGAAAACTTCAAGTGAGAAATAGTATAGTCTATACTAAGTGGGGAGGATGGGTGAGAATCGACGATTAGTATATCAAGAGAGAGATGATACTAAATAATGATATTAATTCAACTACGCCTAAGAGCGTACTATGAATACATAAACCATGTGATAGCTATACCTTATATGATGGTATATCTTTATTTGATGTGATGATGTATGTATACCTTATGTGATGGTATATATATATATATATACTAGGGTATGCCCGTGCCTGAAGGCACGACGCAAATTTTCAAAAGTGTTCGTCATGATGGGATCATACATCGTATTTAGTTTGCAACATATAAACAATTTTTTAAATAACCTATTAGTTTAACCAAATTGGGAAAAATTTCTTTTGTTTATGAGTTGGGCAAAAACAATATTTATTTATAGAACAATTCGCCAAGAAAGAAATATCAACTATACTATTACTAATTTGGGCAAAGTTGAATCATATATAATTGAACTCAAGTTTATTTTACAAAACAAATTTTTAAATAACTTTAAAAATCTGGACAAAATAAAAATATTCCACCGTGTTTAAAAAATCTGGACAAAATAAAAATTTGGACTATCCGCCATGTTTAACAAATAAGAATACTTTAATAACAGTAGTAATAGTCCATTTCGAACCTCATACAAACATCATTTCTAGATCAATGAGAAATATAAAAGACTAACATTAGTAATACCCGTGCCTGAAGGCATGATTAAAATTTCTCCGTACTGACGACACAATAATAAATTTGTTCCCGTTATATTTTGTACCTATGTCGATGGCACGTCGATGAATTTGTTCCCGTGTCGCCAATAATGCAAATATAAATATTGTTGGTCATCCCATTAAACACTTGCGGCATGATTACGATTGTAATACGATGCATTTGTGTATTAGGAACATGTAGTTATTATAACATTTTGAACGAACCAAATTTTATAAACTTTACTAACATTGTGAGTTTCATTTGTACTCTGATAACACAGGTGAATTATAAAATAACACATTCTCCTTTGTGCACTTGCACGACTATAAACATAACTTTTTTTATTAATAAGATTTGTATTGTCATCCTTGGAGTAAATTGCCATACCTTCTGCAAATAATTAAACACCATGCATTATAAAATATTTTCAAAGAATATTAGCAAAGAGTTGAATAGTTGAACTTCTATGCTAACACGACAGAGATGCACAATAACAAAAAATAAATATAAGGGCCAGTTACTAATTGGGATACATTTGTTTATAATATTTTGTTCTTGAGATACATTTGTTTTCGTATTAGTTACATGGGTGTTATTTTGACGATTTTTGTCAACTGCGAACTTTGTCAATTCCTATTGTCATTTACCCTTATATCTAAATACTCTTATGCCCTTATTTAAAACCTAAACCCCATTTCAATTAAAACCATTATACCCCATTTCAAAATTTCAAAATATGTTGTATAATAATGTTTAAAAATGAGTTTTATAATAATGTTTAACAAAGTATACTCAACCAAATATGTTATAAAGTATATTCATTTATAAAATATATGCTTTTAATATTGTTTAAAAACTGTCAAAAAGTGTTTATAAAAAATGTTTTCCACCCAAAAATTATTATTTCCAAAAAATAAAACAGTTTCCAACAAAAGAGTAAAAAATAAAAATGATTTTAGTTAAAAAAAAATAAATTACAGCATAAAAGTAAAAAATAAAACTGATTTTAGCCAAAAAAAATATATTAAAATAAAACGATTTCAATTAAAATAATAATTTCGGCCAAAAATACATTAAAATAAAATGGATTTCAATTAAAATGATTTTAAAAAAAGGGAAAAAGTTTCTACATAGAAAAATGACTTTGAACTATAAAAATGATTTCGGCCATATTTCCAGAAAAAAAAAAAACTCCGGATATATTTTTTTTTATGACTGTCTACCCAAGAAAAAACCTCTAGCCATACTTCCAAAAAAAAAAACTCTAGCTATAATTTTCAGCTATATTTCCCCAAAAAAAATACAACCAATGATTTTCAATATTATTTGAAGAAAAAATAAAAAATATTATTTGCAGAAAATCTACCTAAGAAGAAAATATATGAAGAAAAATCTACCCAAGAAGAAAAATGATTTACAGCCAAAACAGTTATTTGAGTATACCTGTTTACCCCCAAATATTAAATACAGAAAGAATTGAATGGAAAGGGAAATCCCAAAAGGAGAAGAAGATGGCAGAACATCTAGCTATGGCAGTTCATTGGTAATGGCAGTCCCAAATCAGATCTGATAAGAAAAATAAGACAAAAAAATAATGGGTGATAAACTAAACATTTACATTTCTTCTGAAATACATGGAAACAAAATACTCACAAGCCACAAATCCTGTTCGCCCTCGACTCCAATCAGGAAACAGAATAGGCATGCTTACATAGAGAGGTAGGGCTCGGGAGAGTTGCCAGAGCTTGAAAACCTTTCCTATGATGAAAATTAACATGATGCGTAAATTGTGAGAATCAAAAGAGAACCCCCAAAATATAACTAATTAACATCAAAATTTGCCTCAAAAATCCAAAAATCGATCGGCAGTGAGAAAAATATATAGTATACCTGTAAAAGAGACCGCTTGAGTGCATAGAGAGTGAGCGTGTGAACAATTTTTTTTCTTAGGGAGGATTAAGAAAGAAAAAACTTAATAGCAAACTTCAATGATAAAAAACTTGTTAAATGAAAAGGTTATGCACTTAAGTTTGAGAACTAAAGTCTGGTTTCACCTGCAAAAACTTAAACCATGAGATTATCCTTCAATGATCTCACCTGTAAAAATTAAAAAGAATTTTAGAAATAACTCACAGCCTCAACCGAGCTCGTTGGGATATCAGGGTCGGGACCTTGAGTTCCGAGTGAGAGAGAGAGAGAGAGAGAGAGAGTGAGAGAGAGAGAGAGAGAGAGAAGGGTTGAATATGATATGATGCATGTATTCCTTTCTTTTTGAGACCCATGAACTGTCCATGTCAGACGTGTGAACTGTATTGGGTTTTTTTAGACCTGTGAATTATCCTTGGATTTTTTTAGATGCATGAACTGTATTGGGTGTGCTCTCGAGCCATGTGCGTGTAATTTTCTAACCAAATATTAAATGAGGATGCATGTATGCTTGTCTTTATTAGAGTTGGGCAAAAAGTTTTTATGACAACAGAAATCTTTATTGCCTTGTTCGCATTAATCTCAGCCGTATGCCTTGAGCCATGTGCTCTTGAACCTTGTGCGTGTACTTTTTTAACCAAATAATCTTCTCAAGTTCAAGGCAATCAGAACCGTTAATCTCTCATAACTATTCTCAACCGTTAATCTATCTTATGAACTTATGAAACAGTAAAAACACACTTGTAACTTATTATATATATATATATATATATATATATATATATATATATATATATATATATATATATATATATATATATATATATATATAGTGAAGCATACCCTCTCCTTGCTATCAGTGGGAAGTTGCGTGCGATGAGGGTGAGCACTCTGGATTGATGAGCAATGTGTAGATATTCCCTAGGTCATAGTCATCCATGGTGATTATTATGTGATATACATATATTATTTTAGGGGTGAGAAGTCGTGGGTATGTATCGTTCTCACTTACCGGTTAGGAACTATGACCGCTTCCCGGATGTTGTGTGTGTGAGTTTATCACGAGGTGGGTGTCGTTTAGCCCCACCAGGTGGTCCCCGGTTTGGTACGTGATTTGGGCAACTGGAAGATGATAGAATTGTGAGCCTGCATCTTCGAGTTATAGCTCGTTCAGATGGTTATTATATTATGGATGTGATTGGTTATTCGGGTATCGAGGGCATAATGGACCTCATGACCGACAGTGCCAGGAGTAGTGTATTGGGGGGGTTCCTTGTTTGGATTTCGCATTAGTGAGACGTCCCACGCATGAAACGCAGTTTAATGTTGGGAGTGAGGAGAAGTTAGTACTTAATGCTCATATTTATATAATATGTATATCGACGATCGACAATGCCAGGATTAGTGTATCGAGGGGATTCCTTGTTTGGATTTTGCATTTGCGAGATGTCCCACGCACGAAATGCCGTGCACGGCTGAGAATTGGGAATAATTAATTAATTAAATTGGAATAATAAGAATTTTGGTTACATGCATCATGCATTGAGGGCATAATGAATCTCGAAAATCAATACTATCAGGAGTAGTGTTACGGGGGGGGGGGGGGGGGGTTCCTTGTTTGGATTTCACATTTGCGAGACGTCCCACGCACGAAACGTAGTGAAGTATTGAGAATTGGGAGAAGTTTAGTCCTTAGCACTTAGATGCTAATAACTCATCTATATAATTGTATATTGTTGGCATAACTAGAACATGAGAAATTCTAGTAAAGAAGATGTTTATGTTTATTGTACGATTGGATTGGAAAATGGGTATGTAAACCATATATGTTAAGTAAGTGAACAAATGAATGAGAACCCTAACATTATAAGTTAAAGTATATGAATTAAATGGAATTCAGATAAAGATAAATTACGAGATAAGTTAGATGATTTTTAATCGAACAATTATATTGGGATTTAGTTTGATTAATTTTCCTAATTAGATTTGGGCATTTATTTGGAGATCACGTGCATGCGTTTAAATGCGTGCTTTAGATGAGAGGCGAGTTGGATTATTATAGGGAGTGTGACTCGATTAAATCATGTCATAATGCATTTATAATTATTATGCATTTTAATGCACTTTCTATAAAATGTTTCCACCTCGGGCTCTGACCCGTTTATATTTTCTCCTGCTATGCATACATTATATTATTTTAGTTGTTCCTCCGCATGTACACCATTTATGTTATTCACCCAGTGTATTCGTGGAGCTGTAGCAGTAGCGGACTATTGCGGAACTTTGTCTTAGACAATTCCTATCTTTTGTATATCTAGATTAGTATTCAGTATGTATTTCGGGTTTATACTCAAGTGTTGTAGATTAACACTTTTATATTTTTTTTTTCTCAGATTATTGTATTGTTTGTGACCCGACAGCATATTCGGGTATTTCATTTTAGAGATTGTGTTGTACTCTTGTATTGATCTCTTTACATATTGGAGTTTGTTTGTATTACTCATCATAGTTAGATGTTGTATTGTTGGTTATGGTTTCATGGTTGATTTTATATTAGTGTTAAATAAAAGTTTTAAATTTTTGGCATCCGCTTTTAATAGTGTCGGGAAGTTAGCCTTATATTATTTATTATTGTCAATTGATGTTGAGACTGAGCCATCTGAGATACCTGATTTAATGTAGTATAGGGCTGACCACCCGTTATCATTTTGAGCGGGTTGTCACAGATGGTATCAGAGCATCAGATTCTGGTGTCATTAGGATCTGTGTGCGTTACTACGATCTTCCGTAAACCTTCTTGATATAGATCTTTATTATTAGGACTGTTGTATTCACACGTCCATATTTCTTCTGTGATTTGAAAATATTTAAAAGGTGTTCTGATACAATTATTCTTGTTTCGGATGCCACCAAAGAGAGGTTGTTCAGTCAGGGCAAATAAAGGGTATGTGGAACCCCAAACTCCTCAAAGGAACATGACTACAGATGAAGTTTCCAACATTATGGCACAAGTAGTACTTGCTGCCATTTCTACGATGGCGCAACAATCTACCAATCAAGAAGCCCAACCCATTTAGGACCGTCCTTATGGGAAAGAGTGAAGGAAGATTTTAGTAAGGGGCATCCTCCATAGTTTTCCGAGGGAGTTGATGCAACGGTTGCAAGTCAATGGAAGAATAGTATGTAGAGGCACCTCCGTATGGTCGAGTGTAGTGAGGTGCAAAATTAATTTTTAGCCACCTTTAAGTTAACGGGTCCAGATCTCCAATGGTGGGAGTCTGTCACCACATCACAACAGAGAGATACTTTACCTATTACATATTTTTGGGAACTTTTTGTTCGAAGGTATTTTCCTTCCCCAACTCAAAAGGAAATGAGGAGGAACTTGATGGATGTGTTTCAAGGAAATAGGACGGTGGCAGAAAATGAAGAAGATTTTTCTAGATGGACAAAATTAGTACTTGATGAGGTAAATACAGAATAGGAGCGTATATCGAAGTTCATGCGAGGGTTAGATTAGAGAATTCGGAAACATTTGATAGAGGACCCAGCGTTAGTGACTTTCATTGAGGTAGTGAATGCGACACTGTTGAAGTGTCATGAATATCGTCTTCGTTCGCAAGAGGGTAAGAACTTTGGAGATTTAAGTTCATCAAGTAGATTTGGCGAAGAGAGTGCCAATGATGCGAGTGGGTATAAGGCGGACTATAAAGAGCCGCAACAACATTTTGTTCCCCAGAGTGGGCAGAGAGGATTTACGGGTAGATATTTCTTTTGCAAAGAAATAGGTCATAGAAAGAAAGATTGTCCTAAAAGAGGTAAAGGACCGTATTTTGATGAAGTTTTGGAAGTGCAACCCCTACAGCAGATTCGAGGTCATTTTAGACCGGGGGGCTTTATGTGGGAGCCCAATGATGAGGATGGGAAATCGGACTAGAGATGGATGATGTAAGTTATTTTCCTTTGTGAATAGGATTATCATTATGTGAAGTTTTGAAATATCGTATGGGAGATAGTGGTGAGAGGGTAGTGCTATAACCCTAGTATGTATGTAATGACCCGAAAGGGAATTTTGAGCGAGATAGGCTCTTATGTTATTATCTTTTGTGAGAATAGATAATTGTGTGATGTGCTCAAAGAGAGCTATAAATCTTATTATGAATGTAAGGATTGTTATTTTGTGATAAGTAGTAATGATAAAGCTACTTACTTGTAAATAGTCATGTTAGACTTATATAATTGTTGTATTCCAGATTTGTAAGAGCCTACTAAATGGCAATATATTAAAATGATGTAAGATGTGATTTTTGAAAAGAGTTCAAAATTTGTGGATTATTGGGATGTAGGAAAGTTTAGCTCATAATTATGCTAATTTTTGTGAGCTACATGTTGTTATATGTATGATGATTGATAAGACCTTGTGCTATGGACATAAGGCACTTTATATAAATATCGTATGACATAAACTGTTTTTAAAATAAACTGTTTTCAAAATAAAACTTTTTATAGGCCTTTGGGCCATACCAAAATGATTGTTTTTCACCAAAATATTTTCAAAATCTAGTCCGGATTTAACAAACTCTCAATCCCCGACGTCGCTTCATAGTAGTGTATTGGGAGGGTTCCTTATTTGGATTTCACTTTTGCGAGACGTCCCCCGCACGAAAGTGGCGAATGTCGAGAATTGAGAGCACTTATATCTTTGGACCATTCAAAAATTCTTACTCTATCAATATGCTAGTATAATTTATATATCTATGGGATTATGGAACTTTGGAGGCAAATGAACCCTCATTATGATTGGTACGAGTAAAGATCAAATAAAGGGTGTATAGGTCCCCTAGTGGTTAACGAATTGATTTTATAAAACTTAAAATAAACTTAAAATAAATTCGTCGTGGGATGTTAGAGGTTTGAGTGTAGGATTAGTGAGGATGAGTGTCGTAGGAACTAGTTGAGCTTTGGAGAATTAGTCTTAGCTGAATTTCGAGGACGAAATTCTTGTAAGTGGGGAAGTTTGTAACAACCCGAAGCCTTAGAGATGATAATTTATTTATTTTGGGAGAAATAAATAATATTTTATTTGGTGAATTATTAAATTGGCATTTGAGGTCAAAATTTGAAGTTGTTAGAAAGTGTTTCGAATGGAAATTCTGAGGGTGTAGTTGTTTCCGTAAGGGTAGAGAAAGTCAAAATGACTGTACTTGGGGTCTATTTAGGTTTCGAAATATTTTAAGTTCGTTTGGCTCGAACTAAAGTTACCGAGTCATTTAAAGTGTGTATTATCATTTAAAGTCGTGTATCTTGGGAGATAAGGCTTATTAAGCCTATGGGAGATTTAATTATCCTTAGAGAGAAAGAGAAATAGAAAGAAAGAAAGAGAGAAGAAGAAAGAAGAAGAGAAAGAGAGAGAAAGTGGAGATTTTCGACCATTACGCGATCTCGAGGACAAATCAGACTCTGCGAACTTGAGGCAATTGATTAAACTTGCTAAATAATTTTTGTGTACCATTTATTTCATGATATGCGGATTAAATCTTTGGGTTCTAGGTTTAGTTTATCAAAACCTAACTTTTGGGTAAAACCTTAGATTTGTTATGTAGATCTTGGATTTGATGTTAGAAATTAGAGTAAATGTGTTCTTGGCTGGATATTAATGTTATATATATGATTGGGTTGAAGAGAAATGAAGAGAAGATGATTAAAATGAAATTTTGGGATTTTTAGTTTAATAAAAAGTGGCCATTTTCGAGGTATCTGAGGAGACAAATCGCTTCTGCCTCTTACCGAATCAATTCGGAAAGTTGCAGGTGCCCATGTCTGAGTGACCGAATCGATTTGGACACTAGCCGAATCGATTCGGCCTGAGACAAAATCCCAGGTCTAATGACCCGAATCGATTCGCCTTAAAGGCCGAATCGATTTGCAGGGCCGAATCGATTCGGATTTGGCCCGAATCGATTCAGAAACCGGGAATTTTGGGGGAATGTTTTCTAGGGAGAATTTCATTCCGTCTCGTTCGAGGTTATCGATTGGGACCCTTTATAGGAATTATATGAAGTATGTTCTGGAGACTTTTAGAGAGTTTCACTTATAAGAAATTATTGGAGTCATATTGACTTAATTTGAGGAATAACGATTAGAGATTTTGGTGTATTCTAAGTGGGGAAGCCCACCATTATCGAAATTCTATTTGGAGATAATTATTGAATTCATATGAAAGAATGAGAGTAAGCTTAGGGATATAGGATTTTAGAATCAAATCCCAATGGGATAATTTCAAAGGTTCATAAAATTAATTGAACCATATTATGGATTGAGAACTATAAATGCTAATAAATGAGCATACGGATATAGAAATATCCTTAACGATGATTAATTTGGGAGATGTCTCACACGAGGAGAAATGCTAATCGAGGTGCATTAGGATAGATAATATCCTTAACATAAATAGAATTGAGAGACAATTCATAATTAGAAGTGATGCGAAAACTTCAAGTGAGAAATAGTATAGTCTATACTAAGTGGGGAGGATGGGTGAGAATTGACGATTAGTATATCAAGAGAGAGATGATACTAAATAATGATATTAATTCAACTACGCCTAAGAGCGTACTATGAATATATAAACCATGTGATAGGTATACGTTATATGATGGTATATCTTTATTTGATGTGATGATGTATGTATACCTTATGTGATGGAATATATATATATATATATATAGTGAAGCATACACTCTCCTTACTATTAGTGGGAAGTTGCGTGCGATGAGGGTGAGCACTCTGGCTCGATGAGCACTATGTAGATATTCCCCAGGTCATAGTCGTCCATGGTGATTATTATGTGATATACATTTATTATTTTGGGGGTGAGAAGTCATGGGTATGTGTCATTCTCACTTTCTAGTTAGGAACTATGACCGCTTCCTGGATGTTGTGTGCGTGGGTTGATCACGAGGTGGGTGTCGTTTTGCCCCACTAGGTGGTCCCCGGTTTTCTACGTGGTTTAGGCAACTGGAAGATGATAGTATTGTGAGCCTGCGTCCTCGAGTTATAACTCATTCGAATGGTTATTATATTATAGATGCGATTGGTTATTCAGGTATCGAGGGGATAATGGACCTCATGACCGACAGTGCCAGGAGTAGTGTATCGGGGGAGTTCCTTGTTTGGATTTCGCATTTGCAAGACGTCCCACGCACGAAACGCAGTGTAATGTTGGGAGTGAGGAGAAGTTAGTCCTTATTGCTCATATTTATATAATATGTATCTCTACGATCGACAATGCCAGGAGTAGTGTATCGGGGGGTTCCTCGTTTGGATTTCACATTTGCAAGAAGTCCCACGCACGAAACTTCGTGAACTGTTGAGAATTGAGAATAATTAATTAATTAAAATGGAATAATAAGAATTTGGGTTACATGCATCATGCATTGAGGAAATATTGAATCTCGAAAATCAATACTATCAGGAGTAGTGTAACAGGAGGGTTCCTTATTTGGATTTCGCATTTGCGAGACGTCCCACGCATGAAACGTAGTGCAGTATTGAGAATTGGGAGAAGTTTAGTACTTAGCACTTAGATGCTAATAACTCATCTATATAATTGTCTATTGTTGGCATAACTAGAATATGAGAAATTCTAGTAAAGAAGATGTTTATGTTTATTGTACGATTGGATTGGAAAATGGGTGTGTAGACCCTATATGTTAAGTAAGTGAACAAATGAATGAGAACCCTAACATTATAAGTTAAAGTATATGAATTAGATGGAATTCAGAGAAGGATAAATTGCAAGATAGGTTAGATGATTTTTAATCGAACAATTATATTGGGATTTAGTTAGATTTATTTGCCTAATTAGATTTGAGCATTTATTTGGAGATCACGTGCATGCGTTTAGATGCGCGCTTTAGATGAGAGGCGTGTTGGATTATTATGGGGAGTGCGACTCCATTAAATCATGTCATAATGCATTTATAATTATTATGCATTTTAATGAACTTCCTATAAAATGTTTTCACCTCGGGCTCTGACCCGTTTATATTTTCTCCTGCTATGCATACGTTATATTATTTTAGGTGTTCCTCCACATGTACGCCATTGAGGTTATTCACCCGTGTATTTGTTTAGCTGTAGCAGTAGCGGACTGTTGCGGCACTTTGTCTTAGTCAATTCCTACCTTTTGTATATCTTTATTAGGATTCAGTATGTATTTCGGGTTTATACTCAAGTGTTGTAGATTAACACTTTTATATTTTTTCTTTCTCAGATTATTGTATTGTCTGTGACCCGACAGCTTATTCGGGTATTTCATTTTAGAGATTGTGTTGTACTCTTGTATTCATCTCTTTACATATTGGAGTTTGTTTGTATTACTCATCATAGTTAGATGTTGTATTGTTGGTTATGGCTTCATGGTTGATTTTATATATATTGGTGTTAAATAAAAGTTTTAAATTTTTGGCATCCATTTTTAATAGTTTTGGGTAGTTAGACTTATATTATTTAGTATTGTTAGTTGATGTTGAGACTGCGCCATCTGAGATACCTGATTTAATGTAGTATAGGGCTGGCCACCCGTTATTATTTTGAGCGGGTTGTCACACAAATAGCACACTTGGACGAAAAATATAATATAGGGAATTGGATAGAGGTAAAAGAAATTAAAACCAGATAAGAAATTAGAATACTAACTTTCTTATATTCTCAAACCATTAAAGTAAGTACCAATCTACTAACTCACAACATCTGTATTTCTTAAATGAAGGAAGAAATAGTAATAGACATTTTGAGTTAGAAGAACAAATAAACTATATAACAATAGATGTGGGTAGAGTCTTTAAGACAAATTCTTACCCATGAGATCTCCACCAAATATTCAACATAAAAAAAGTGAACATGCACCAAAAAATACAATAACCTACGATAAGAGTAGAATGATACCTCACTTGAAACTGCAGGAGTATTTGTACTTGATTAACCTGAAAATTTAAAATGTTATGTATTAAAAACCAAATTGCAAACATTATATTGAAAAAAATGAAGTGATGGGATAAAATACAAAAATTAGATATGGGTAGAGTATTGATCATAATTACATATAAGGAATCCAAACGTGTGTACAGGTAATATCAATAAACAATTAGGAGAAACACTGTGAAACAAAATTATATAAGTAACAATAATCCTACAAACATTAAAAGTTCAACAAATAATCTTAAAGTGTAGCAATCACATTTTTCAATATACCCTTGTAGTACCAACGAATCACTGTCTATACAAAATATTTTTGAGTTTAATTTTTTTTGCATGATATTTAAACATTTCAAGGGACTCATATAAAAAAATCAACTCAAAATAACTTTTTTTGCTATTTTTAAAAAATCGGTCAAACTTTCGATGTTTTTAAGCACTTTAAAAGGTGCGAAAGTTTGACCGATTTTTTAAAAATAGTAAAAAAAAAATTTGGAGCTGTTTTTTTTATATGGGTCCGCTGAAATGTTTAAATATCATATAAAAAAATATAGTAAAAAATAATTTTTTAATATTTAAAAAAAATTGGTGTGCGTCAGCACATGTGCAAACTTAGTGTGTATAAGAGCATGCCTCTCTCTCTTTCTCTCTCTCTCTCTATATATATATATATATACATATATATATATATATACACACACGATTGCCAAGTTTATCAAGTTTTTAAAAAACTGTATTTAAAAACAAGTTTACTAAATGCACACCAATAATTATAAACACAAAAAACTGAATTTTAAAACTATATTTAAAAACATCATTTAAATCGATTTTTCTGAGTAGCGAACCAAACGGGCTCTTAACGTTTTTAAAAACAGTTTATAGTTAAAAGAACGTTTTATTTATAAAAAAAGAAAATAGTGTTTTAACCTTTTTATTTCTAGTAACGTCTTTTAAAACAATTTCAAAAATATTTTTTGCTAATAAAATGTATGTGTTTTTATAAATAATGTAATTTAAAGTTGTTAGTTGACCAATTTTCGTATTAGTTGGTTGAGTCCAAAACTGACGAAAACAGGCACTTGACTAGTTTGACTACTAATTGACCCACTTTTTCCACTAACCGGACCGTTTTGAGCTAAGAGGCAAACTGCTTCCGTTTTTAATGGCTCGGGGTAAAATGGTATTTTTAGTTGAAAAAATGGGTCAATTAATAGTCAATATGATCAACTAATCGCTCTTATTTTTCGTAAAAAAATGACAGTTGTTCCATAATTATTATAATAGGACCAACAATTAAAAAAAGACACACATGTGAGTAACTACTAATGAATTTTTAAAAATGGAACTAAAAGCTTAAGATCTCTAAAACACTGTTTTTTATAAATAAAATATTTTTTAACTATAAAATGTTTTTTATATAAAAAAACATTAAAAACATATTTTTTTAAATGCTATTTTTAATTTTTTTATAAAAAAATATTTTGTCATAAAATTGTTTTTTAATAGTAATGTGTGTGTGTGTGTGTGTGTGTGTGTGTGTGTGTATATATATATATATGATGAAGTGAATGTCTATGTTGAAGTTCCAAGAAGTGTCAACGTGTGTGTTGATTTATTTGATGTAAAGTAAGAAGTAGGCTTGTGAATTGTATGATGAAGAAAAGTGAGATTTGGAGGTTCAAATAGAATCGCTCTAAAGATATATGATTAGAAAATTTGTCATATAGAGATTACTAGATGTTTGTCCCCCCACCCAAAAAAACAAAGAAATCACAAGTGTTGATGCAAAGAACTAGACTAGGTGTCACACCCCAAACCCAAATCCATTCAAATCATTTCATTTATATTATAATTAAATCATAATCTTCGGTCCATTCGAAATATAATTCATTTCCCAATATTTTTTTTTCACGTATAATAAACATAATCATGTTCTTTGTACCATAACGTAATTAACAACGGATTAATAATTAAACGAACATGCTATACTATCATTGATTATGATTAAATATTACAATCATCAAATCAACCCATGCTAACTCAATATATAAGATGTACGAGTGTAGAAAACCTCAGTGTGACAATGACAAAATCACCATGTCTAATCCACAAGTCTTTCTAACGGTGAAACTATAAAATCACTGATCATCTGATATCCTAGCTGGCAACATACAAACCTGAAAATGTTAAAATATAACCCGTAAGGATTATGCTTAGTGAGGTACTCCTTCCCTGAAATGAAATTACAGTTATTTATCAATCTATGGATTTAAAATCAAAAATAATCTTGCCCTTCTATGAAATAGCAATTTTATATCAAATCTCTAGATATAAAATCCAAACAATCCTTCCCTCCAATGAAATGATAGTTTTATATCAAATATGTGGATATGAAATCCAAACAATCATGCCTGTTATGAAATAACAGTTTTATATCAAATCCGTGGATATGAAATCCAAACAATCCTGCCCTGCTATGAAAAAATAGTTTATACCAGATCCGTGGATATGAAATCCAAACAATCCTGCTATGCTATGAAATAACAGTTTATATCAAATTCGTGGATACGAAATCCAAGCAATCCTGCCCTGCTATGAAATAACAGTTTTATATCAAATTTGTGGATATGAAATCCAAACAATCATGCCCGTTGACAATAACAAATCCTGGAACAAAAGTTCCAACAAATCCATGGCATAAGACAAATCAAATCATTGGATCTTTGTCCAATTCCAATCCTGGATAATAAGACCCAAACAAATCCTCAATATTTTAATATCCAAAAAAATCCTGAATACCGAAGTATTTAAACCAATCCTGGATCATAAGACATAAACAAATCCTGGTTATTTTAATATCCAAAAAAATCCTGAATACCGAAGTATTCAAACAAATATGCTCTTAGAGCTATATTCATATTTATATACGAAACAAATCATAAGTACACTCACCTTGGCAACTTATCAGGATTTTCATTTTCCTTTGTCCGGCACTTGTTCAACTAGTTATTCTTTCCTTCTCATCATTCTTACACTATTATTATCATTATAAGAAAATAAAAAGTGCAAGGAATATCTCAAACATAACTCAATTCATAAGCCTCATATAATTGTATTCAAATCATTTATCACAAGTGAAGCTCCATCCAAATTCATGTTAATATATTGGACATATCCAATTCATAGACCAAACATACATTCATTTTGTCTTGGAAATTCAATCCTTATCATATTGGGATTCCAATACAAAATACGGAGCATCATTTCAAGTTTCCTAGAGCAAGATAGGTCGGTTTCTTTACTACATTGCAAATCTGCCCTATAGGTTCCTCTATCGTTCAGTCAACTTCCAGGAATTTTCATACTTTTTACACATCATAAATTTGTATAATATTTCCCCAAACACCAATAAAAATATTGAATAACTCAAAATTAAAGTTTCATAATTTTTAAGGTTCATTTGCTATGTCTAGCAAAACATCAAACACGTGGTGTGCATACTTACACTTTTGGGGAAGATTTTATACCTGAACTTCAACCTATCACCAAAGATTCATTTCTTAGTATTTTCAAAAAAAAAATTGGATATGTTACACATATATGAGTATATTTTCATCTCCATTTGGAATTATTAAATTTCAATAAATATACAAAAAGATATATAAGTTTGAATACACAAGGTTTCCAATCGAAGCAATATACATTATTTACACGTTCAACTTTACTTAAGCTCGCATATATCCATACGTATACCTCAAGACATGGAATTTTAGTAAAACAAATGATAATTTATATCATATAAATCAATAATACCAAAAATATAATAAGATTTACTAGTAGAATTACCTTAGGTATTTTTTCATAATTTCCTATGAATTTTTCTCCAACTATCTTCTTTTCCTTCTCCTCCTAAGTCGTACGGTTCTCTCTCTTTTGGACAATTATCTCATGGATTCATTTGGATGAAGGAATAGGTGATATGTAGAGGTTTAAGTCGGAATAAGGTCACCGCCACTTGGTCCAATCAAAATATAACGTGTGGCGCCATATAGGACAAAATATCATTTAAATGGATGAACAAATTTGCCCCTGTTTCGTAATTTCATTATAACTCCTTACTCGAACCTCCATTTTACACACCGTTTATTTATTTAAAAACTTAACTCATATATAAAAACTATGTAGTTTTCACCTCAAGTCAATTATTATATTATAAATGTCAAAACTAGTCTCCA
Source organism: Sambucus nigra (assembly GCA_949130495.1). Classification (NCBI taxonomy): domain Eukaryota; kingdom Viridiplantae; phylum Streptophyta; class Magnoliopsida; order Dipsacales; family Adoxaceae; genus Sambucus; species Sambucus nigra. Next base: position 32,366,214 of record OX422217.1, on the reverse strand, counting down.
ACATGAGCATTCCTACCGAAACTTCAAAATTTTGTGTTTGTAACTAATTTGACATTTCATGCGTTATTAAGGTAGGATTAGAATAATAAATTAGCATTATATATATTAGTAAAATAATACCCATATTTCATAAGCTAAACATGATTCAAACATAATTAATCATAATCGTATTCGGGTTGTCACAATTCTCCCTCCGTTGGGAAATTTTATCCCTGAAATTGACATACCTTGGTTGTTCGAATCAAACGAATATGTATAAAGCATCTTCATGCTATCTTTTCTCTCCCATGCAGATTCTTCCATGGAATTCCTTCTCCACACAACTTTCATAAGTGGTATCACTTTGGATCTCACTATTTGTTCCTTCCTATCCACAATAGCAAGTGGTTCTTCCACATAAATCAAGTCTTCCTTCAACTCAATAGGTTGTTCCACCAATACATGTGAAGGATACGCTATATACTTTATCAACGTAGAAACATGGAAAATATCATGTAATCGGACTAATTCCGCTGGTAATACTAACTTGTAGGCTACCACTCCGACTTTTTTAAAGATTTTATAAGGTCTAATGTAGCGTGGACTTAATTTTCCTTTCTTTTCGAACCTCATAACTCCTTTCCATGGTGATATTCTAAGAAACACATAATTCCCTTTCTGTAATTTCAAATCCTTCCACCGTTATTCTCATAACTTTTCTGTTAGATTTGAGTTGCTCTCATTTTATCTTGAATAATTTTTATTTTTACAGTGGTGATTTCAATCAACTCTCGACAGTCTATCTTCATTTCATCAACTTCACCCCAACATATCGGTGTACGACACCGTCTACCATACAATGCTTCATATGGAGCCATACAAATAGTAGATTGAAAACTATTATTATATGCAAATTCTATCAAAGGCAAATATATATCCCAATTACCTTTGAAATCCGGCACACAAACTCTAAACATATCCTCCAAAATATGTATGGTTCTTTCAGATTGACCATCCGTCTGAGGATGAAAATCTGTAATAAACTTTAAGTTAGTACCCGTAGCATACTGTAAACTGTCCCAAAATCTGGATGAAAAACTAGGGTCCCTATCTGAAAAATTAGAAACATGTGCTCCATGCAATCGAATAATTTTATTAACATACAATCTAGCATACCTATACATTTTATATGTAGTCTTGACTGCCAAAAAATGAGTTAACTTGGTCAATCTGTCCATCTTTACCCAAATTCAATCTGACCTCTTCTGAGATCGAGCAGGCCCAACCACAAAATCTATCGTTACATGATCCTATTTCCATTTCGGTATTAGCAATGGTTGAAGCAAACCCGCGGATTTTCTATGTTCCGCTTTCACTTGCTGGCATATAAGCATCTAGCAATAAAATCACCTATTTCCTTTTTCATATTATTCCACCCATAATTCTCCTTCAAATCCCTATACATTTTATTACTAGCAGGATGCATAGTATAAATGGAATTATGAGCCTCATCTAAAATTTCCTCTTTCAATCCATCCACATTCGGCACATATAATCGTTAATTATACAATAAAGTTCCATCATTAACAATATAAAAATCATTTGACTTACCATCTCTAACATCTTATTGTTTCTTCTCAAGAAAAGGATCTTGACTGTGTAAATCACGAATATGAGTACCTAACAACGATCTCACGCTTACATGAGCAAGGAATATGTCCTTATCTTCTAGTTATAACCCCACTCCCATAAATCTCACCTCCATAATGTAAGTAACTCTAGAACATCTAGTACAAGATAACCTGCTCAAAGCCTTTCTACTCAAAGCATCTGCAACTAGATTTGCCTTCCCTGGATGGTAGTGAATTGTATAATCATAATTTTTAATTAACTCCATCCACTGCCTCTGCCTCAAATTTAACTCCTTCTGAATAAATAAAGACTTAAGACTTTGATGGTGAGTAAAAATTTCACATACTTCACCATATAGATAACGACACTATAATTTCAAAGCAAACACAATAGCCACAAGTTCCAAATCATGTGTAGGATAATTATGTTCATGTGTACACAATTGTCTAGAAGAATAAACAATAACCTTACCATGGTACATGAAAGCACAACCCAACCCCTGATGTGAAGCATCGGTATAGATAATAAAACCATCTCCATCGTGTGGAATAATAAGAACATGTGTGGTTACCAGTCTCTTTTTCAATTCTTCAAAACTATTTTCACAATCAGAATTCCATTCAAACTTGACATCCTTTCGGGTTAATTTAGTCATCGACAAGGCAATCAAAGAAAACACCTTAATAAACCTCCTATAATATCCATCCAATTCTAAAAAACTCCTCACCTCAGTCACATTATTGGGTCTCTCCCATTTTACAATAGCTTCTACCTTTTTAGGATCAACACATATACCATCTCTAGAAATAACATGGCCTAAAAATACAACTTTTGATAGCCAAAATTCACATTTGCTAAACTTAGCATACAACTGCTTATCTTTCAACACATTTAAAATAATTTTGAGTTTCTTTTAATGTTCACCCATATCACGTGAGTAAATCAGAATATCATCAATAAAAACTATCACAAATGAATCAACAAAAGGACGTAATACTCGATTCATAAGATCCATAAATACGGTTGGAGAATTAGTCACTCCAAAAGGTATCACCAGAAACTCAAAATGTCCATACTAAGTACGTAAAGAAATTTTAGAAATATAATTCTTCTTGACCCTCAACTGATGATAACCCATCCACAATTCGATTTTTGAAAACACGTTAGTACCCTGTAACTAATCAAACAAATCATCTATACGAGGTAAAGGATACTTGTTCTTAATTGTAACTTTATTCAGTTGCCCATAATCAATACATAAATGCATAGTACCATATTTTTTTTCATAAATAAAATTAGCGCACCCCATGTGGCTACACTAGGCTGTATGAACCCCCTATTAAATAAATCCTATAACTGAATCTTGAGTTCTTTTAATTCAATAGGTACCATTATATACGGTGCCATAGAAATAGGGGTTGTCCCCGGTGCTAATTAAATACTAAATTTAACTTCTCTCTCTAGAGGTAACTCAGGAAACTCACTAGGAAACACTTCTAGAAAATCTCGTACAATAGGAACGTCAACTAATTGTAAAGCTCGCTTCTTAGTGTCAAGAGTATATGAAATAAAACACTCACAGCCCTTACTCAACAATTTCCTTGTCAGAATAACAGACATGAACCAACTGGGGACAATTTTCCTTTCTACCGTAAATTAAATTCAGACTCACCAGGCATATTAGAAATAACTTCCTTAAGGAAACAATCCATAGATGCATGATATTTAGATAACTAATTCATTCTACGAATAATGTAAAAATGAGTGATATCTAATGGAAGTAAGTCTATAATTGTATCCCTAATACCCACAGTCAAAACACCATCACGAAAAATATATTCAGCTACGATCATATCCCCTATGGGCATGGAAATACCCAAACGCACATCTAAACGAGTACATGGCCTATTGATATATATAGCAAATGCATATGACACAAAAGAATGTGTGGAACTGGGTTCAATAAAATATAAGCATTTCTATCAATAACATAAAGTGTACCTGTCACCACATCTGAAGTAACCCGAACTTCTTTCATCATAAAGACTCGTCCACCTGGCCTAGGACCATAGGCTTGCCCCATGCCCCAAGTTTCATCTATAATAATCGAGTTATAACAACCAACACAAACAGTTTATACTACTAAATTATTGGTTAGTAAATAAACAATTCATAAATATGAAATCAACTCAATAATTGCCATCTAACCGTCACACATGTCCAGAATTTATAACCTAGATGCTCTGATACCACTAATTATCGCACCCCAAACTCAAATCCATTCAAATCATTTCATTTATATAATAATTAAATCATAATCTTCAGTCCATTTGAAATATAATTCATTTATAATTTTTTTTAAAAATTTATAATAAACATAATCATGTTCTTTGTACCATAATATAATTAACATCAGAGTCGTAATTAAATGAACATGTTATACTATGATTGAGTAAGATTAAATATTACAATCATCAAATCAACCCATGCTAAATCAATATATAAGATGCGCGAGTGTATTAAAACCTCGGTGTGACAATGACAAAATCCCCAGATCTTTCTAACAGTGCAACTTTCAAATCACTGATCATATGATATCCTAGATGGCAACGTACAAACTTGAAAATGTTAAAATATAACCCGTAAGCATTAAGCTTAGTGAGGTACTCCTTCCCTAAAATGGAATAACAGTTATTTATCAATCTGTGGATATAAAATCAAAAATAATATTGCCTTGCTATGAAATAGCAATTTTATATCAAATCTCTAGATATAAAATCTAAACAATCCATCCCTACAATGAAATGACAGTTTTATATCAAATCTTTGGATATGAAATCCAAACAATCATGCCTTGCTATGAAATAACAGTTTAATATCAAATCCTTGGATATGAAATCCAGACAATCCTTCCCTGCTATAAAATAATAGTTTTATATCAAATTCGTGGATATGAAATCCAAACAATCCTGCCTATTGGAAATAACAAATCCTGGAACATAAGTTCCAACAAATCCTTGTCATAAGACAAATCAAATCATTGGATCTTTGTCAAATTCCAATCCTGGATCATAAGACCCAAACAAATCCTGGATATTTTAATATCCAAACAAATCTTGAATACCGAAGTCTTCAAACCAATCCTGGATCATAAGACCCAAACAAATCTTGGATATTTTAATATCCAAACAAATCCTGAATATCGAAGTATTCAAACCAATCCTGGATCATAAGACCCAAAAAAATCCTGGATATTTTAATATTCAAACAAATCCTAAATACCAAAGTATTCAAACAAATCCTCTCTTAGAGATATATTCATATTTATATATGAAAAAAATCATAAGTACACTCACCTTGGCAACTTATCAGGATTTTCCTTTTCCTTGGTTCGACACTTATTCAAACGGTTCTTTTTCCCTTCCTCTCATTCTTACACTATTAGTATCATCATAGGAATATCAACAATCCAAATAATATCTCAAACATACCTCAATTCAGAAGCCTCATATGATTCTATTCAAATCATTTATCACAAGTGAAGTTCCATCCAATTTCATGTTAATATATTAGACATATCCAATTCATAGACCAAACATACATTCATTTTTATCTTGGAAATTCAATCCTTATCATATTGGGATTCCAATACAAAAGACGGAGCATCTTTCAAGTTTCCTAGAGCAAGATAGGCCCGTTTCTTTACTACATTGCAAATCTGCCCTATAGGCTCCTCTATCGTTCAGTCAATGTCCAGGAATTTTCATACTTTTTACACATCATAACTTTGTATAATATTTCACCAAACATCAATAAAAATATTGAATAAATCAAAATTAAAGTTTCATAATTTTTAAAGTTCATTTTCTATGTCAAGCAAAGCATCGAACACATAGTGTGCATACTTACACTTTTGGGGAAGATTTTATACATGAACTTCAACCTCTCACCAAAGATACATTTCTTAGTATGTTCATAAAATTTTCAGATATGTTACACATATATGAGTATATTTTCATCTCCATTTGGAATTATTCAATTCCAATAAATATACAAAAAGATATAGAAGTTTGAATACACAAGGTTTCCAATCGAATCAATATACATGATTTACACGTTCAACTTTATTTAAACTCGCATTTATCCATACGTATACCTCAAGACATGGAAGTTTAGTTAAAACTGATAAATTCTATCATTTAAATTAATAATACAAAAAATATAACAAGACTTACGAGAATAATTACATTAGGGACTTTTTCATAATTTCCTACAAAATTTTCTCCAACTGTCTTCTTTTCCTTGTCCTCCTAAGTCTTACGGTTCTCTCTCTTTTGGCCGATTATCTGATGGATGCAATTGGTCGAAGGAATAGGTGATATGGAGAGGTTTAAGTCAGATTAAGTTCACCTCCCCTTGTTCGAATCAAGATATAACGTGTGGCGTCATATAAGAAAAAATATCATTTAAACGGTTGAACAAATTTGCCCCTGTTTTGTAATTTCAGTATAACTCCTTACTCGAGCCTCTGTTTTATACACCATTTGTTTATTTACATTGTTAACTCGTATATCTACAACTATGTAGTTTTCACCTCAAGTCAATTATTATATTATCAATGTCAAAACTAGTCTCCAACATGAGTATTCCTACCGAAACTTCAAAATTTTGTGTTTGTAACGAACTCGATATTTCATGCGTTATTAAGGTCGGATTAGACTAAACATAATAACTTTACATTATACATATCAGTAACACAATACCCATATCTCATACGCTAAACATAATTAATCATAATCGTATTCGGGTTATCACACTAGGCCTAATTAATTGATCACAAATAAATAATGAGAACAAATAAGACAAAGAGAATTTTAAAGTGGTTCGGCTCAATGAAAAAGCCTACTTCCACTGTTATGTATTGATTGGCTTCCTTGATTTGTTTTTCGGTCCCTTGCAATGAGGGTGTTATAATGTATTTATAGCCCAAGAGGGGTGTCGATAGTAGTTATGTGAAAGATGGAATGCCTTCATTTATTAGGCATTTACATCAATAAATAATGAGAATTAAACACAAGACTGATGGCGCTTTTTGGCTATACTGGTTGGATTTATGGCTGTTAGTTGGTCTTCCTAGTTGGTTGGTATCCCCTATTGGTCGAGCTTTTTTGTTGGTTTGTTTTCTCTGTTGGTTGGGTTGCCTTGTTAGTCAGCGATTCGTATCATGCTGATTTGGTCTTATGCCACATTGGATGACACGTGGAGGCCTGTAATTAGTCCACGTAAGGTGGTGGATTTTGGTATCAACAGAAGCCCCCGATGTTTTATACTTGGAGTGGATGTGAAAGTGCAGAACATTATAGTTTAATAGTAGTTCGGGCTACTTGGTCGCCTGCAGACCTTCCAGACTTGTGAAATTTATCCTATTTAGTTGATAATTTTGAGCGCGAATGGAAATTTTGTAAATATTTCAAATTTTAGTGAGCATATCTGGGGTATCTTCGTCTTTTCTATTGTTAGCCGCCATAAACTCAATCGTCGTTCTCTTTAATAATTATTTTTCCCAGTTTTTGAGGTGACTTATAAAAGGGCAATTAAATTTTGATCATCTTATATCTTCCATTTCTGATTCTGCTGGTGTGTTCTCAGAACTTTCGTGCGATCGTTTTTTTTTGTCTATAGCTCTTGCTAAATCTTTAAGAACTTTTCACTCTTCTTATTTGCTTCTTCATCATGATTTATTCTATTGAGTCACTTGACAAGTTCAGGAATGACTTTAACATTTCGTCTTAGGTTGTACTGGAACATCCCACTTTTCCTTTCGATTTTTTCTCTCTTGTTGAGGGCCATTGGTTCCCTTCCATCTTTATTGCTGAGTGTGGGTTCACATTTCCTCCCAATCCCCCATGTCTGGAGTTTTGTCAGTATTTTGGCATTGTACCTGCTAGAGTATCTCTCAACACATGGAGGGTAGTGAATGGAGTATATAGGTTAAATCAAATCCATGGAACCTATCTTGGGATTCCAGAAATAATGTTTAGTTATAAATGGGTAACTAGTGACACCACTTATTATTTGAAAACTAGGGCAGTTAGTAATGCTTTAGTAGTTAAACTCCCTGATCCCAATAGGGATTATTTTGATCACAGGGTAATTTTAAAAAATTGTCAACATGCTCCCTTAACTGCAAGTGCTAAATATCAAGGACCCGGATGTCCTCTATTTGGCAACGGGATAGGTTGTTCTGCATTTAATAATTTTGTTTTGTTTATATTTGATAAAATGCCATACTGGTTATTGCTATGTAAATTTTATTGCAGTTGACCAGAAGATAAAGTCTCCCAAAGAGAGCGAAGTAAACTTAAAATAATTGACGTTCATTTGGGGACTTCATTAACAGGTTGGTCAGGAGCACGTTGGGTCTGCTTCTTACTTACTTCAATACATAAATACCATTTCTTCCTTTATTGCTCGACCTGCAGCTCCTCCTGCACTGGTGATTGATCTTGATCAAGAAACTGCTGTTGATTCAGACACTTCTCTTTCTGATGTCATGAAGAAGATAAAGTTTCCTGATCTTCTTAGTTGTAGAAATTCTGGTTCCCAAAAACATACTGAAGGGGCCTAGAAGGAGACATGGGATATCATGAATGATCCCCTAGCCCCCAAAGACCTGACTTCCAAAGATGGTGAACTTCCTTTGAGGAGACTTATGAGAGGGCTTGCAGAGAAACAGGTCTAACAAGTGACTGACCAACAGACCTTGGTCGAATTACCTTCTTTTAATGCTGGTCCTACAATAATTATTACTCCTAGTTTGTCCAGGAAGTTAATTAAGTCTGGAACTCTTCCAGACCACATGGGAGTGGTTGCCATACTGCCCCGAGTAAAGGTTTCTGAATTGGCTGCTCAGAGCCTTACATCAATAAGTGATTTCCATCTTCTTTATCCTATTGTCTTTATTTTTATCATATACTAACTTGACCTTCTTCTTTTGAAGTTCTTGATGCATTTCAATAATATGCTGGAGAAGGATGATGTAGAGGAAACTTTAGATGGCTTGAAGAAGTCTTTGCTCGATTCTCAATAAGCCTTGGAGACTGAGAAGAGTACTTGGGCAGATAAACTAAAAATGACTGAAACTTATCGAGAGACATTTGAGGGAAATGCCCTTGAAGCTGAGCACAGGGAAGAGGAAGTTGAGCGTAGGACAAAGACTGCTAAAGATCTTGTCACCTCTAAAAGGTCAAAGAGAAAGTCTGCTGTAAAGGGACCCTTTCGAGATGGTTGGTACAAGGGCTGGAATAAAGCCATTTATGTTGCCTCTACTCAGATTGAGTATGCAAAATAAAAAATATTTCAGAGATGGTTGGGTTGTTTATCTCCAAGAGTTAAATACTGTTGAAGGCTCTGAACATTTTTAGAGATATACTCATGGTCCTCCTCCTATCATTGAGGATGAGGTTGAAGATGAAGTTGTTTATGAAGAATCTTCTCTAGTGGTTGAATCTTCTACCGACCAACCTAAAATCAATGATTCTTCTTTTCTTCCAATCGAGCAACTGCAGTCTTTAGCCCCTTCTTCTGAACAGGATAAGAAGGTTGATAATTATAGGGAGAAGGTGTAAAGTTGTTCGACATTTTCCCTTTTTCTTTTTTGTTTCTTTTTTATTTATTTTTATTGTACCTAAACTCTTCATTATCAATAAAAGAAACCTTTTATTTTTTCTTGTCTCTTGTTGATTGTGCCTATTTCTCATTCTTGTTGTTGATTGGTGATCATTTCTTCTTGTTAGTTTATAACAAAGATGGTACAACTGTCTTTTAATGATATCGAGCTACTGAGGAAGTGTAATGCTTTTTTCAAAACTGTATACAAACTTATCCGAGGAAGAAATTATTAAGTTGCTCGATGATGATGTATCAGAGCCAACTAAAGAAGCCTACAAATATTTGAAGTACTTACTTAATAGGGTGGTAGCAAACAATGTGACCTACTACAAGATGAGATAATAACTTCAAGAACAACATAAATAATCCACTACTCTGTTGCACCAAAGCTACGAGCAGAAATATCAAATTTTAAGTGTAGGTCGGGGCTTTAATAACTTTATTTCTTCTTATAATAAAAAGGAAGCTTTACTTAAGCTTTAAGTTGAAGAAACTAGAACTATTTCCAAGATCCTGGAGGAGGAGAATAATAATTTAATGTATGAATTGAAGCTTTTTGTCACACCCCATAAAATCCGACAGACGGGATGGCCAGCCACCACCGTCGAACTATGCCGGGAGTGAACTAAATAAATACCATTCTTAGCATGAGACAGATATGAGACATAAATAATCAGTCCATAAGATATATAATTGAATCAATCTCAAATGATCATAAACCACTAAGCGATAAAAGATCCATCACATGCTAACTCTGAATAAATCCAATCTCCAAAAACGATTAAATAAAACCTGAATAATAATGATCTGAATAATCCAACATAAATCCTTTAAACAACTTTGGAACTGAATGGCCCAATAAAACTCCAATGAAGTCTCATAATTAAATACGACTGGACAAGAACGTCTAACTAAACTATGTCATAAAATAAATAACTCCAGCTACACCTCCAAATGATAACTCCGATAAACTTATGCAGCTTCTCCTATTCTAATCCTGAAAAAGATTAGTCAACGCATGAGTCAAAGCCAAAGCCCCGAGCAAGAATACGCACTACTCCCCTCAAATTGGATCCTTGAATCTAGACAGTAGCATTATACGCAATAAATATCACAATAGAATATTTTAAATTAAACGCGATAAATATAAATTACTAACTACCCGTAAGAATCCCCATTTAAAAGGCACACCAATATGATTTTATAATTCCCCAGTCCCACGATGTTAATTTATTAAATTAACCAATTTTTATTATTGTTCTCACTTTTTATTAAAGTGTCACACTTCCCCTTGTCAATCGCCCTCTGACCCGTTTAAACTGTCGGCCCCGACAGATGACAACGTTCCACACATGACACGACATAAATCGCCCTCTGACCCGTTTAAACTGTCGGCCCCGACACATTATGTCGCCACAAATTTTAATACCCGTTTTTATCTTAGGCATTAATTCTCAATTTCTTAATTTATAATCACCCCACCCTTTTAATCGATGTGAGATCCTCAAAATACCCCTTAGACCCATAACTAAGGGTCCCCAAGTTATCAATACGTCCTACCCTATTTATATGATGAATTTCTAACTTAAATCTCGACCTAGTCTCATGCCTAGACTAACGTAACGACGATAAAGTACCAAAAATCAGCACACTCCCAAGATGATAAAAACGCGATAATCTACCCTCACTAGTCCCATACCTAGAAGGCGTCAATCATCAAAAGGCCTACCCACTAGTCCCATACCTAGAAGGCATCCTAAAGTATAGGGAGAGAAAAATTACCCAACAAACCGTCGTCACAAAGGCAATATAATAATACCAAAAAGTCACACAAACAAGCATAATTAATCAACGCATAAAACTACACATGATAGTCAATTCCATTTAATCATAATTTAATTATCACCTCGTCATAAACCTCCAATAAGTCTCATTTAATTATTTAAATTAAATATACCGCTATTTCATCTTTTAAAACATCAAACTTCTAATTTCATTATTTCAACACAAATTACATGAGTTATACGCCCCCAAATCCATTTATTTTAAAACTAGAATTTTTCTACATGCAACCTACACCAAATAAACCCAAAATCACTCACGAATCCTACGTACCCAAAGGGTTATGAATATTATTCAGATTAAAATAATTTATAAAAATAGCCCCAAAATTAGTGTTCACTTTTTCTAATTAAGTTACTACTTGTTTTTAAGAAAACATGTAATTAAGTTTTTAGGCGACACTTAAAACGCATAATACTAAAGGAAAAGAATAGAGTATTCATGCCTGAATAAAAGTTGATTTAGAAATATGATCTTGAATGTGTATTCCTATTAAAAATTTGACAAAAAGATTCGTTCTTGACGCGTCTTGAGAAAATCCGGTTAATCTTGACAAAACTTGAGTTGAAAGTTATGTAGAATGGGGCTAGGGTTTTGAGGTTGAAGACGATGAAGAATATGAGAGGTTTCTGATTTTTAAGAAGGCTAAAATGTGTTTTAGAAGATATAAACTCGTCACTTTATGTTTATATACCAAAAAGAATTAGAGTCCTAATCAAATACAAATACTAAAAAAATCATTACGGAAGATTAGACCGTGAGAATCGCTTGAAATTTTAATATGTTGTAGGAACGGCGAGACAGGACTGCTGTGAAAAATTCAGCTTGATCGGACGGTCGGATTTCTAAAAATATTATTTTTACTAGAGAGTTTTATGTTTTGAGGACTTTTAGAGAGTTTTATATTTTGAGGACTATTCTAAATAATAAAAATTCAATTAAAACTCCATTTTAATTCCGATTCCAATTCCGTTTGAAAATTTAATTTTCAAATATAAAAATCAACTTTTTAAATTATAAAATTTATAAAATCCTAAAATTTCATTTTTCTTCGATTTTCAAAATTAATTTAAAAATTCCCATTTAAAAAATCCGAGTTGTTACACTTTTGAAGTCTGTTCCTAAAACTGATGTCGCTATTACCAATTAGGGGTACTCCTTTTTAGAAGTTGAATATGAAACATTAAGGGATGATTGACTATCTTGATTTGTTTTTGATCCCTTGCAATGAGGGTGTTACAATGTATTTATAGCCCAAGAGGGGTGTCGAGAGTTGTCATGTGAAATGATGGAATGCCTTCCTTTATTAGGCATTTACATCAATACATAACGAGAATTAAACACAAGACAGCTGGCGCTTCATTAACCATACTGGTTGGATTTTTGGCTATTGGTCGGTCTTCCTAGTTGGTTGGTATCTCATGTTGGTCTGGATTCTCTGTTGGTCTGTCTTCTTTGTTGGTCGGGCTGCCTTGTTAGTCGGGGATTTGTATCATGATGACTTCGACTTGTGCCGCATTGGACGACACGTGCTGGCTTGTAATTGGTCCACGTAAGGTGATGAATTTTGGTATCAACAACAAGTGTAATATAATTTGAAGTTTGAAGGAAAGTGTAACACCCCATATTTCTGAGTATTTAAAATTTAATTAATTCGATTATTTTAAATTATACGCGTGACATAATTTAATTGAATTAATTATTATGTGCTTATTAAAATATTAATCAGTAGAGATAATGATTAATATTTATGCAATATAATTACTAAGTGAGTAGTAAAGAATTATTTTACATCATAGTGAGTGATAGTGACGTGACAGTATTATATCTCAACCGGGAGTCGAGTGTAGACAATATAAGGCCGAGATAGGAGATTTATGTAGAGTGACTCAGATGGTGATTTCGAGGTCATGGTTGGTTCCGGGTGGGTCGATATAGTCAAAATAGTGTACCCGAGAGTAAAAATTGGGTCTCGAGACCTTTTTAGACATAATCGGGCCCATACGGGGGTATTCGGGTCATTTGAGCTTGGTCCATTAGCCTAATTTAGGGATTAGGGATATTAAACCTAAATCTAAGAGTTAGAGACATCCACAACTCAGATTCTAAACCCTAGAAATTAAGAGAATAGAGAAGTAAGAAAAGAAGGGAGCTTTAAGAGCCAAATTTAAGGAGGAATTGGGTGTGCTATTGTCAAATCAATCTTCTAAAATGCGTAATTAGACCCTACGAATCTAAAAAGGCAAGTGATTAACTTGATTCTGTTTTAAATTTCAAAAACTCATGTTAATATCATAGTAGGTGTAGAACTAAATCATTTTTAGAAATATCATAATTATTGGAATTTGAACCTTATTACAGATTCAAAGATTGATCATGATTAATTGGGACTTTGAATCAAATCTGGGTTATTTGAGGTGTTTATCATGTAAACCCATTTTAATGGATTAATTAGGTAATTGTAGTTAATCTTTTGTAGTATGATGATTATTTGATGTTAGAATCATCTTAGAATATTTCTCTTATGTTCTGTACGATTGGGTGAATGTATAATATCTTATAGAAGGTGTTTTGGTTTGATTTGAAGAAGAAAAATTTGGGTTTCTGCACTATTTTCGTCAATCTCTTTAGAATATAGTTAGAATATCATTTGAACGATGTGGCTTACTCGTTCGAACGAAGCTGTTATGTCATTCTAATGACCCTAGGTTTTGATCACGGAGATAGATCTTTTCGTTATGAACGCGTGGCCGCCATTTTTGTATTTTTTAATTTTTTTTTATTAGTTATGAATTTTCTACGAAAGGGTGTTCGAGATCGAAATCTTTAGTCAGAAATCAAATCTGGGTATACCTAGGAATGAGTGGGTAATTAAAGTTGAATCAGAAATAATGAGAGAATTAATTGATGAGAAAGTTTAAATAACAAATTGAATGAGGTAAATTCGTAAATATGTGATGTACGGGCCGGTTGGGTAAGTCCAGGAAATTTGACAGAGTGGAGTTACGTTATTTATTGAGTTGATGATAACTCAAATGAATTAAGGGTCGTGGTATAGACTCGAGATAGTAGGCGAGTGTTTTGGGCGATAGGCATGGTTTAGCCAGATTTGTGTTTATATATATATATATATATATATATATATATATGTATGTGTGTGTGTGTGTGTGTGTGTGTGTGTGTGTGTGTGTGTGTGTGTGTGTGTGTGTATTTTATAAAGATCGGTGTGTATGATATTTATGTGAAAACATACCCCTCTAGTGCTATCATCGGAGTTGCGCGATGTGGGTGAATCCCCTAGCTAGTGAATGCAGGGAGAGTATAGTCCCTATGTCATATCGTCCTGTATTTTATTGTGTGATTTAATTTCGAGGTGAGAGGTTTTGAGTATGATTCGGTCTTACTCTCGGGGAAATATGACCGCCTCCACTACGTTTTTTATTTTATTTACCTATTTTGGTGTAAGTTAACCGACTTACGATAACCGGGTTAGAGTGAGTATACCTGGGATATGATAGCAATGTAGAGACAAGCATCCAGTGAGTTATTACTCGGGAGGATGGTTATTATACACAACATATGTGTGATTGTTGTAGTATAATTTACGTATATAATAGAGTAGATAATTATATACCGGTTAAAATTATAAAGTGTGAATGCATTTTTTATATATAACTAGCGTGAATGTTATATAACCAATTAAAGTGGGAATGATCAACTAAGTTAAAGGGTAAAGTAACATAGGAACCAAATGGAAGAAGTACTCAGGATAGAGTACCGTGATAGAAAGATATGTAACAGGACTAGTTAGGTAGGGTAGTATAACTAGTTGGGTTAGAAGGTAAGTGTTAGGTGTGCACAATAATTGAGGGGTGAGTAATATCTCAAGAGAGTTCGACACCCGCTTAAATATGAAAATTGTTAATGCATATTTTCATCTTAATTACTTGTTAAATATTTTTCAAATGGTTTTGGGCTATGACCTGTGTAAAAACTATTTTTCAAAATATTTTAGGTGTCCAGCCACTGGGACGCCAAGCTTGAGGACTCATTCCAGGGATGCGTAGCTGCAGTATTTGCAGGGTCTTGGGGGACTTTGTGTAGACGCTTTAGTTATTCATTCTTAGATTATGATGTTGATTCAGTAGTTTATTTGGGCATGTTGCCCCTTTCAGTTGATATATTTTTAGTTTTATTTGCCAGAAGGCTTGGATTTAGTTTTATTTCTGTAGACTTATGGATTGGATTCTATTTTGGGAACCGATGGTTTATTCGGTATTCATTATTTATCTATTTATCATATGATGATCCAGACTCTTATATTTATTGTGGATGTGTTATTATATTTATTTTTTTCCGCATATGGTTATGTTAATGAAAGATAAAATTGACATCGACTTAATATTTAACATAGGTGGATAGTAATTTAAATGGTTTTCGACAATGATGCTAACCAAATGCAATTCATATTTATCTTGATAAAGAACTGATCACTCGTGATTAAAGTAGGCAGGGTGTCACAGAAAGAATGAAATGTTACTGGTTGTAATGTTAAAAAATTTCATCACATTATTGTGAGTTACATGAGATTACGTTTGTTAAATTTACTAAACAAATTACAACCGATGGTGAAGTTTTGATACGAAAAGTAAAAGAAGTAGTATCAATCAATGGCAAAGTTATTATAAATTGTGCCTCTAGCTGTTTAACAAACTGGGTTTAAAAATCAAATTTTGAAATAAGGGGTCACATGAATTGTGCACTACTTAGATATTTTAAAAGAAAGATAAAAATGTTCATTTTACTCATTTTTATTAAGCCATTAAAAACATGAGTTAACGTTACACTTTTACTTTTAATATTAAATATTCAAATACTAACCTTTTTCATCCCATACATAGATATCTAAACAATTGAATAGTATGGTGGAAAATTGAAACCCTTAGGCCTGGTTTGATAGGACAGTAGGAAAGTGCAAATGGTTCGAGGCAAAATGATTCTAGGACAAATAATTCCAAGGCAAATTAATATTTTTCAACATGTGTGTTTTATATAAGTCGAAAAATCATTAATTTTCTACCTTTTCTATCAAACACAAAAGCTGGAAAGTAAAAATATATGTGGAAAATTTGTTTACAAAATATATATATATATTATTTTCTTAATATTATTTCTGAAATACATATACACACACATATATGAAATATACGAAATATACAAAATATAAAAAGTATATACATATATGAAATATACAAAAATAAATATATACAAACATGAAATAAAAAAAAATATATACGAAATATATGAAATATTTTAAAAATATACGAAAGTAATAAAATATACAAAAAAATATATGCAATATACGAAATCTATGAAATATATAAAAAAACATATTTTATATATATATATATATATATATATATATATATATATATATATATATATATATATATATATATATATATACAGAGAGAGAGAGAGAGAGAGAGAGAGAGAGTTTTAAAAATAAATGCTTTGAGTGATTTGCCACCCAAAGGTGGCAAACAAAAATCTACCCTCACCCCACCCCAAGAATTGGTTTCCACCTTAAGGTGCGAAATTGTGCTTAAGGATGTTGTACATGAAAAATAAATTCGAAGGTAAATTAAGGCTATCAAATGGCTAAAAAGTTGGAAAATTTCAAAATTTTCCAACTTTTTGATATTCGCCTTGGAATTGAATTGGTATTAAATTGAGCCTTAGAAGTAATTGAGCATTTTTTTTCTCCTCTAAAATGCTCCAATGAAATTTTTCTAGCCAAAAAAGGTGAGTTGACATTACTTTTGTCGTGCGTCTCTCCCTTATGGCAGCTGAAATGTCGCAACAAATTACGTCTTTTTTTTAATTTGATTCGATTTAATTTTAATGAAATAATAAAATGTTTAATTATATGTTAAAAAAAGAATGAAATAATAGTTTTTTTTATTGTGTAAAAAAATGTGATAAATGAATACTATAGTTGATTGAAAGGCGGGACCCGCCGACTATATCGTATTACACTAATTAGACTAAATATTATAACTGAAGCACATAATCTTCCAACAACAATTGATTTTTCCTGCGAACCAATATTTTCCTATCTTTAAGGGTCCGTTTGATGGCCTTACAATTCCAAGGCAAATTCAAAAAAGTTGAAACATTTTGAAATTTTCCAGCCATTGGAATTTGTCTTCCATGTACAACACCCATTAAGCACAATTTGTCACCTTTAGGTGAAAACGAATTCTTTGGGGGGCAAGCTTTTGTATGCCACCTTTGGGTGGCAAATCACTCAAAACCATTTTTTTAAACTCTATATATTTCATAAATATATAAATACATATTATTCATGAATTTGTATATATATATATATTGCATATATTCATATATTTATATATATTTCATATATTTATATATTTCGTACATTTATGTACATATATTTTAATATACATTTATATTTCATATATTCATATATTCCATGTATTTATATATTTCATACATTTATATATTTTGTATATTTAATACTTCTGTATATATATATATATATATATATATATATATATATATATATATATATATTTATTTATTTATTTTGAAAAAATCAACTATAGCATAGATAAAAGTAGAGAACACCCCCCCCGGTCGGTGGCTTACATCAACTATGCGCGATAAAAGCACCTATGTTACAAATATCTTCTAAAATACCCAAACAAAACCTAGTTTGAGAACACTTAAATGGAAATATTCGAAAATCCATCTTAATTTCTCCACAAATGTGATCTAAAATCATAGATTCCTTCATAGGTAACCCTTCAAAAAATGATTTATTGCGAGCACACCTCAAATGCCAACAAATGAAGGCTGAGATAATACGACATAGGATGTTTCTAATCTTACCACCCTTTGAATTAATCCACCAATTCATTAAATTTCCACTAAAATTGGAAGATGTCATCCTAAGGCCCAGAAGATTTAAGAATCTTTTCCAATTAGCTTGATCAATATCACCACTCAAAAAGAGATGATTTCTATCATCTTCATCATTAACTACGCAACATATACATTTGGAAGATAAAGGGATAGGGATACATTTGATATACGCATCTATAGCTACCCCTTTATGAAGTAAACGCCACATGAAAACTCAAATTTTAGGACAAATCCTCTTATCCCAATTAAGAGAGAAGGATCTTTGAATACAACCTTTCACTCTCACTAAGTGCCAAGCTAATTTGATAGTGAAGATACCATCCTTTGTCAAAGACCATTTCCCGGTATGAAGATCCACATTATCTGAGAAATCCTCCAAAACACTTTGCATCCTTTTCCAAACATGAGAAGAGACAAAAAGAAAGCCTTTAAAGTTTTGACCTTCCATTTTTTTGTATTTACTATGCATGAACCGGGACCATAAGGGGTTGGCATTAAAAAATTTCCACCAAAAATTGTGATTATAAGCCAAAGATAAATCAACCATGCATCTTAAATTTAAACCACCATCTTATTTAGTTTTGCAAATATCAATCCATTCCACCCATTGAAATTTGTTCCTGTCTTCTTGTTTACCCCAAAGGAATCTAGCCAAAAGTTTTTTATGTGATTGAGAACAATACCCGGGGGTTAATGGCTAGAGATGAAGATGCATTACTTCCGCCACTAATTTGATGAGAGTTAATCTATCTGCTTGAGAAATATTTTTATGATTCAGAAAATTAAGTTTCTTCACAAGTTTGTCAGTAAAGGGAACAAAATAAGACTTCTTCTTTCTACCTGCAAAAAGAGGAATCCCCCAAATAAATGATAGGAAGATTCCTATGTTTGAAACCCATAATGGATTCAATGCTCCTCCTCATCCCTAAAGACTCATTACCCGGAAGATAAAATGAGATTTTATCACAATTCACCTCTTGCCCTGAAGCTTTTTCATAGCATCTCAAGATAAAATGAGATTTAATAGTGAAGATACCATCCTTTGCCAAAGACCATTTCTCCGTATGAAGATCCACATTATCTGAGAAATCCTCCCAAAAACTTTTCATCCTTTTCCAAATATGAGAAGAGACAGAAATAAAACCTTTAAAGTTTTGAGCTTCCAATGTTTTGTATTTACTATGCATAAACTGGGACCATAAGGAGTTGGCATTAAAAAATTACCACAAAAAATTGTGACTATAAGCCAAAGATAAATCAAACATGCATGTTAAATTTTAACCACCTGCTTGTTTAGTTTTGCAAATATCGGGCCATTCCACCCATTGAAATTTGTTCATATTTTCTTGTCTACCCCAAAGGAATCTAGCCAAAAGTCTGTTAATATGATTGAGAACAATACCCGGGGGGTTTATGGCTGCTAAGAGATGAAGATGCATTACTTGTGCCACTAACTTCATGAGAGTTAATCTACTTGCTTGAGAAATATTTTTATGATTCCAAAAATTAAGTTTCTTCACAAGTTTGTTAGTAAAGGGAGCAAAATAAGACTTCTTCTTTCTATCTGCAAAAAGAGGAATCCCCAAATAAATGATAGGAAGATTGTTATGTTTGAAACCCACAATGGATTCAATGCTACTCCTTGTGCCTAGAGACTCATTACCCGAAAGATAAAAGGAGATTTTATCACAATTCACCACTTTCCCTAAAGCTTTTTCATATCATCTTAAAAACTCCATCAATTTTTTAAGCGATCTCCGGTTACCATTAGCAAAAATAAGAGCATCATCTACAAAAGATAGACAAGAAATAATGAGGCAATCCCCAGAAAGGTAATAATGAGCCATCTTCCCATCTTCCATTAATTTTTGAATCCCTCTATTAAGAACCTCAACAGCAATTAAAAAAAGCGCCAGAGAAAGGGGGACCCTTGTCTAACTCCTCTAAAAGAATTAAAAAAAAGCCACAATTTTCCCCGTTAACATTTATCGAGAACCAATAATTCGAAATGATTATCCAAATTAAGTCAATAACCGTCTCTGAAAAATGAAAACTCCTAAAAATTTTAAGCATAATCAACCATGATAGTCTATCATAGGCTTTAGACATGTCAAGTTTAATAATCAGATTTGAACCCCTAACTTTCTTCCTAAACGAAGGCATCAACTCTTGGGCTAAAAGCAAATTATCAAGAATAGAGCGCCCTTTAATGAAACCTGATTGTGATGGAGAATCAATTTAGGGAGAATAAGACCCAACCCATTCGCCATAATTTTATAAATAATTTTAGAGGAGAAATTACGAAGACTAATAGAACGTAAATCTTCGCACTTTTTTTGCCTGTCCATTTTAGTAATTAAAATGATATTTATAGAGGTCCAACTCACCGTAAGATCGTCGCCCAAGAAAAAGGAGTGTATCACTTTGAGGAGATCATCTTTAGTAATGGACCAACAAGCTCTAAAGAAAACATAACTAAATCCATCCAGACATATGGCTCCATCAGCATTCAACTCAAAAACAACCTCTTGAATCTCTTCCAAAGTAGGGACATCACCTAGCATGAAATTATCAGATGGTGACATTGACTTCTCTAAATAGTCCCAAAGGTCACCCTAATCAAAATGCACCCGAGAATCACTGCTGCAATAACCTAAACTAGAATCAGTGTATCCCCTATAACCGTTAATCGCAGCGGGTACCATCTAAAATTGCTGCGATGCAGCAAGGCAGCGTCATTAGACCTGACCGAGACACTATTAACATTCTGTCCCAACAGGGAGTGAAAATGGTTAACTATGGCAGTTTCAGCTCCATCCTTTTCCTCGATCTAGTGACCTTCATCATCTTGAATACGATTGACTTTATGAATCACCCTTTTTCTTCGTAATCCCTTGAGAGAATTTTTTATTAGCGTCACCCTCTAAATCCCATTTGATCTTCGATTTTTGTCTCCATTAATCTTCTTCCACCTTTAAAACTTTTAGTTAGTCCGCTTGATTACTCTGGAAATTCATTATGTTAATCGAGGAAGGGTCCACATCAAACTCGACTTCATGCCTCAACATGTCATCCTCCGCCTTCCGCGCCACTCGAAAAATATCACCATATTTAGAAGAAGACCAATTTTTTAGAAAAAACTTTACTCTTTTAAGCTTCTCTGCAAAGATGGAAAGAATACTCCCCTTAAGCTCAAAAGAATAAGCTTGTTTCACCACTTGGAGGAATTCTTCATCTTTCACACAAAAAGAAAGAAATCTAAAAGGTTTTGACAATTTAGATTTACTCTCTTTAAGTTTGAGAAGAAGAGGAATATGATTCGAATTAGACCTATGAAGATGATCAATCGAACTAATAAATTCTCCGTCAAGCCAATTAGAATCCCCAACCACTCTATCAAGACTATCCCAAATACGAGCATCACCTTACCGATTATTGCACCATGTGAATATCGAACCGAAGAAAGGAATTGCCTACAACCCAACATTAAGGAGAGATAAATTGAAATCCTTCATACCATCCCAATTAACTTCATTACCTTCAATTTTCTCTTCCTGATTAGCCATAATATTGAAATCACCCCCCATGATCCATTTCATATTACCAAGCGAAGCTAAATACTCAATATCCTCTCAAATGTCCAATCTATCAACCCTATTACATTTCGCATAAATGCAGTGAATAAGAAAGGATCCTCAAAGAGATTGCTAGACACCCAAAGGGATAAATCTTGAACCCCATTTTTAGCCACATTGCCCGTCCAATTATTTTTCCAAAGAATACAAATTTTATTTCAAGTATTAGCGAGACCACCCAAAAAATTCAATTTCTTACAAACTTCTTCCAAATTGGTTTAATCTGTCTTGGGCTCTAACGACGCCAAAATGAAATAGATAGAATACGGATAAGTATTTTATGTTTACGTATCGATGGGCCATTTCCCAGGTCCCTAATGTTCCAAAAAAGGAATTGAATCATTTGTAAGGGAAAAATTTCAAAGCTTTAGTGACCTTAACTCATGAACGAGTTTTTGAGAGAGATTGTTTACAGGCCGAATAATCATTTCTATGCCGTCTGAAAAGGTCACTAAAGAAAATTCATCAATCCCCGCATTCGAACGCGTAACAACTTTTTTCTTGTCAAGTCCTGGAAATCTCCTAGATAATCCTTTTGAAAGGGTCTCTCAATCATCATTGATCGCCCTCACCAAGTCTGTTTCAAAGTCTCACGCGTATAGATGTCGCCAGTCTTCCACGAGAGATTTTTCAATTTGAAACTTTGGATCCCTAGGGGAAAGTCCATAATACTTTAAAGTGGCAGGATCTATCACAACTGTTTTAATTTTAGGAACATCCACCATATCAAAGTCCCATGCATTAGAAGATTTAGTATTTAAGTCACCATGCAAACACTCAACAGTGTCTTACATAGGGATGGCAACGGGGCGGGTTTTGGCGGGGACCCGACCCAACTCCGCACTTAATGGGGGGAATTTTTTGTAAATAAATGGGGCGGGTTCGGGGTCGGGTTTGGAATAAAAAAAACCCGTCGGGGTCGGGTTTAGTACGTGAAAACCCCGAACCCACCCCGTTTAAGGGTATTATTACATATTTACCCTTATATATATATATATATATAGAGTAGTAAATGATGTTAGGGTATTTCATACCTATTCAACTCTTGCGCCGCTCATCTCATCTCTCTCTCATTTCACCTCACGCTCACTCATCTCTCTCTCTCTCTGCAACCGGAAGCTGTCACCGGCTCACCGTTGCTTCAGTCCGGCAACTGTCACCTACTCACCGGAAAATGTAAGTTCTTCTCACACTTTATGCCCAGCTACGGCTGGCTTATATTTACACTTTGGAGATTTTGCTTCTGAGATTTTAGAGTAGGTATAACTAACAAGAATGAGGTTTTTTTTTTTAAAGACAAAGAATGAGATTTAAAAACAAGAATGAGGTTTTTTTTTTTAAGCTGTCACCGGTTTGTTTTTTTTTTTAAAACAAGAATGAGATTTTAGAGTAGGTATAACAAATTTCTGTTCCATATACACCTCCAGCTCAAAGACAAAGGTCTACTTCTTCTGCACATGTCCACCACCGACTTAAAATTAAAATCCCCTGTTATACATTTAGCTTGTTTAATTCTCTGAACAACATGAGACCCACTTCTACCAGAATAGAGTTTATCTCTGTATTTTTTCTTCATGAAATTGCCTCATTTGTTTATAGATCTATAAAAGACAAGAATGAGTTTTTTTTTTTTTTTTTGTCAGCAACTATCACTTTTTTTTTGTTTACGCAGATTTTTTTTATTTACACAGATAAACAAAAACAACATATACATTTGTTTATAGATCTTGAGGGTGTATAGAAGACAAGAATGAGTTTTTTTTTTTTTTTTTGTAGGCAACTGTCACTTTTTTTTTTTGTTTACACATATTTTTTTTGTTTATCATTTGGATATTTCTATTTGGATTTTATGAGTTGGTATGTTGATGATTTGGATCATTTTGATCATTTGGATCATTTGACACTCTGATTCTTAGTACTTGTAATTGATGATTTGGATATTGGCAGTTTTAACACAAATTTACACAGATTTTTATTTACACAAATTTACACAGATTTTTATTTACATTCTGATTTCAGAACGTTTACTGATTTTACGATATTTAATTTGTGCTTTGAACAGATAAATGTCTGAGCAAGGTGAAAATCAAAGTCAACCTTCTATCAATCTAGAGTCAGGTAACCCTTCTTCAACTCAAAATGATCACAATACTATTGGTGTTGTTCTTGGTAGAAAAAGAAAATGTACATCGGATGTTTGGTTAGATTCAACGAAAATAAATGTTGATGGTGAGGACTTTGCTATTTGCAATACTTGCTCAAGTAAACTGAAAGCAAATAGTAAAAATGGGACCAAATCCTTGCGTGATCATAGAGATAGACATGATAAAACTAAAAGTATGGATATACGGCAACAAATGTTGAGAGCTAGTGAAAAAAGAAAGGATGGGAATGTAGACATTAATAATCATTATTTTGATCAAGAGAAATCACGTTATGAGCTTGCATGTATGGTTATTCTACATGAGTACCCTTTATCAATTGTAAATCATGTTGGGTTTCGAAAGTTTGTGAGTAGTCTTCAACCTCAATTCGAAATACCCTCGAGAAATACCATGAAAAGTGACATTATCAAGATCTTTGATTGCGAGAAGGCAAAAGTAATGCATTTGATGGGGAAACTTGGATGTAGAGTAGCAATCACCACCGATATGTGGTCGTCCAAACATACAAAGAAAGGTTTTATGGCTATCACATCTCATTTCATTGATGATGAGTGGACTCTACATAGTCACATAATGAGGTAATTTAATATATTATTTTTTATGTTTATCTATACATGGATTCTGGACAACCATTTTATATTTTTTTATTATTTATTTTAAGTTATAATTTTTCCTGGTTCATTTATGTTCCCGCACCACATAACAAAGAAGTGATTTCTGATGTTATTCTTGATACATTATTTGATTGGAACATTGATAGAAAATTAGCCACAATCACTGTTGACAATTGTACAACGAATGATGCAGTGATTGATGTTCTTTTAGACAAACTCGCTAATAAAAAATCTTATGTTGGATGGAAATGTACTTCATATGCGTTGTTGTGCCCATATATTGAATCTTATTGTGAAGGACGGTTTAGAAGTGATTAATGAGGCGGTTGAAAAGGTTCGAAATAGTGTTCTGTTTTGGATGGCTACGGGGAGTAGGATTGAAAAATTTGAGGAGGCGGCTAAACAATTAAATATCCCTTGCACTAAGAAGTTGACACTCGATTGTAAAACTCGATGGAACTCAACATATTTGATGCTTCAAACCGCAATCTTTTACAAAGTTGTGTTTCCACGATTGCAACAACGAGAGAAACTATATACTTCTTTACCAACGGATGAAGAGTGGGAGTTGGCCATCGAAATTTGTGGAAAATTGAAATTATTTTTTAATATAACCGAAATGTTTTCTCGCACCCTTTATCCCACTGCTAATTGTTATTTTCCAAAAATATGTGACATAGCATTAGCATTATTTGAGTGGAGTAAGAGCCCTAATCCGGTTATACATGATATGACAATGAAAATGTTGGATAAGTATGAGAAATATTGGAGTGATATACATGTGATCATGGGGGTGGCGGTTGTTTTGGATCCAAGATACAAGATGAAGTTGGTGGAATTTTATTTTCCACTAATTTATGGTAATGATTCGATTGAGGAAGTTCAAAAAGTTCGGCAAAGTTGCTACGATTTGCTACATGAATACCAATCTAAGTCGATGTTGTTTGATACTTGTAACATGTCATCTTTATCTTCTAGTTCGGATATCACTAATTTGGGTGGTGTAGAGGAAGTTGATCCACAATCTAGTTTTGACGAATTTGTCAATGTCTCCTCTACTACTTCTTTGGCTAAATCGGAGTTGGATTTTTATTTGGAGGAAAGTGTGTTGCCAAGGACATTAAATTTTGATGTCTTAAGTTGGTGGAAGACAAATGGAGTAAAGTTTCCCACTTTACAAAAGATGGCTCGAGATATTTTAGCAATTCCTGTTTCGACTGTTGCATCCGAGTCCGCTTTTAGTACTAGTGGTAGATTGATTAACGCACATCGTAGTAGACTTCATCCGAATACTTTGGAAGCATTGATGTGTTCACAAAGTTGGTTACGAAGTGAAATAAAGGGTGAGTACATAATAAATTTCATTTAATTAATTATTTTATCATTCGTATCTAATATATATTTTGTTTTGTATAGCTAATTGTTCTACAACCGATAGTTCATCTTGTGTTTCCGCCATATATGATGAGGAGGAAGACGTTGACTAGTCATTATATATCATGAGTTTTGGTAAATTTTTTAGACTTGATTATTTACCTTCTCTTTAAATTTATTTTAGAATTTTTAGTACTTAACACTAACAACCTTGTTGTTATATTTTATATGCAGGAGGTGGGAGACTTGGTTTCTTGGTGAATTTTGCAATTGAATCATTTGGATGATTGGGCACTTTCATTTGGATGTTGATATATTTCATGTTTTTTAATTGGATGATTTGGCACTTCAATGTTTATTATCATTTGGATATTTTTATTTGGATTCTATGAGCTGGTCTGTTGATGATTTGGATGATTTGAATCATTTGGCACTTTGATGCTTAGTACTTGTAATTGATGATTTGGATGATTTGGATATTGGTAGTTCATTTGAAGTTTTTTCACTTGATATTAAGGTAAACAAAATGATGCAGATTGCTTTGTTGTTCCAAAGTTATATTTTTATGACATGTTAAGACAAAATTGTTATTTTCAATAGGATATAAAAAATTATATAAAAAAACAAAAAAAAAATGGGACGGGTTTGGGGCGGGTTCGGGATCCCCCACGGGGTTTTTAAACGGGGCGGGGGCGGGGGCGGGGGTGGTCTAAACGGGGTTGGGGGGCAGTAAACGGGGTCGGGGTCGGATTTGGACAAACCCGCCCCGTTGCCATCCCTAGTCGTACAGAATACTGTTATCGTCATCAACTACATAGGAAGGATTAAACTCACTTTCCTCTAAGATCGAGTTATCATTACCCAAAGGAGCAAAGGAATTAGAACTTTTCACCATCTTTACTGTCTTGACTGTTATATTCTTTATCTTCCCCAAAGAAGGATTAACCACTACAGAAACAGTTTCTGAAAAAACATTACTCGAACCTGTTTTATTAGGAAGCAGTGGGCGAAGTTTATCAGGTCTGGGAATATTGTTTAAGAAAATAGTGTTACCACCTTCCTTTATTAACACTCTCCTCATCGTTTATTTCTAGTGAAGCTTCTTAGCAGTAGAATCATATGCCATAACTGCTTTACCTCGATCATTAATTTTTTCCATGCACACATCTTCTCCATTCTTATAGCCCATATTGTCATGACCAATCTTGGAACAAAAAGAACAATAAAGAGTAAGGTTTTCATAGATGATTCTCTGCCAAAAGCCTTTGCCAGGAGAGCCAAACCAAATATATTTTGGGAGATCCTTAAACACATTAACCTCAACACATACCCTATCCATGTTTTGCCTAGCAAGCATCCCTGTGGCTTCGCCAATCTTAATCGGGTTGCCAATGGCATTGGCGATTGAGAAAAGAGTAGTTTTAGAGAAGAAATGTATGGGAAGGAAAGGGAGATTAACCCAAACAGGAACCCAAGAGCTGTCAACATTTGCTTGAAAATTTGTAGACCTTTTCAAAACTTTCATAGGAAACTTATGAATATACCAGAGGTCTTTTAACCACATCCTATGGAAATCTTCCTCACAGTTTAAACGAATCAAAATGTGTTTATCGTCCAACAAACCTATATTGAAACCCGATTTAAGAGAGAAGGACAAGAAAGTTTTTCTAATAGTTTCAAGTGAGGGTCGGCCATGGTGAAATTGGCCAATGAGAGAGAATTTGAAAGGGGCAGCCAAAGAGGAGGTATCATCGTCAGAAAAGAACAAAGCTATCTCACCCTTGTGAAAAGCCTTCGGTTTAAGTTCTCTGACAGAGGGGTTACCAGCAGTGTCTGAAAGTAAATTTGCAAATGATTCAACTGAATTTCTATCAGAAGGTTTCGATTCTGGTAAAGGGATGGCAAAGGAGAGAGAGGGCTGATTTGAGGATAGTGGCAATGCTGCCATGGAGGCGGCAGTTACCAAGATAGGGACGGTTGTAAACTGGATGAACGAAGGCAGTTAAGATCGCAGGGGAGAGAAAACGGTAGTGACTCATTTTCATTTGATTGATATATATATATATATATATATCAAGGTTGTACAAAATACGGGGCGTGATCGAGGCATGGAGGCCAAGCCTTAAGCGTTAGAAGTCTAGGCGGGTCTTAAGGGTAAAAAGGCGTGAAAAGGCGTTTAGACCTTTTTAAAATATATTTCAATATTTTTTAATTATAACAAGGCTTTTAAAAGAGGCATTTACGTTTAGATCCTATTAGATGTTCTTATATACATTCTAGTCCCATCATGTTTTTCTCTTACATATAAGTCCTATTCCTAATTTTTTGGAACTTTTTTTCCAATTTTACCCTTTTAAAACCAAAATCCGTAACTTCCTTGAGGAAGTTACATAAGTGGTTGAACTTTTTTTTTTAATCTTCAAATGATCATAACTTTTGATTCACAAATTCGTTTTTCACAAAATTACTATTTTTGAAATCTGCTCGACGAGATCTATCAAACAAGATCCATGAAGGCTATAAAATTCCAAAGAAAAAAAATTTACACAAACAGTAAACTTTACTGTATGCACTAGAATATGAAATAGTTTTATATATTTGACATTTTCACAAACAGACAGTAACATTTACTGCGCTAATACTACACAGTATATATATATATATATATATATACGGTGGATCCAAACCCTTTTTTTTCAAAATTACCTCTGTGTTCATATAACACAGTATATATAAAAACCTAACTCAATGCCACCCCTACTCACCCCAAATCGGAGCTTCGGTAGATCCAAACCTCATTTATCTAATATTCTCTTAATTTCAGAGGTCCGCACCAGCGGCACCCTATGCCACTACTACCAACCCAAATCATAGCTCTGATGAAAGTCGTTGACGCTCCGACAATGGGGGTGGGTAGTAGTGGGGATTGAATGTCGCTAGCGTAAACATTTAAAAATATGGTAATTTTGAAAAAAAAATAGTGGTTTGGATCTACCGTGTGTGTGTGTCTCTCTCTCTCTCTATATATATATATATATATATATATATATTATGTAATATTAACTCTGTAAATGTTACTGTTTGTGAAAATGTTATATATATATAACTATTTCATAAATATATTATCACAGTAAATGTTATTGTTTGTGAAAATGTCACAGATATAAAACTATTTCATTTTCTGGTGTATACAATAAAGTTTAATATCTATGACATTTTTACAAATTATATATATATATATATATATATATATATATATATATATATATCCAATATCCTCCTATTTTTAAAGTTTTGTGCCACCCATATTCACCCCAAATTGGCGCTCCAAATGATCCCGATCCCATTTATCCAATCTTATTTTCAAAGATCCGCGCCAGCGGCACCCCATGAGACTCCGGTGGATCCAAAGCCCATTTATTCAAAAGTCTCTTATTTTCAAAGGTCCGCGCCAGCGGCACCACATCCCACCCTTACCCACCCCAAATCGGAGCTCTGACGAAGGTCGTTGAAGCTCCAACAATGGTGGTAAGGATTGGATGCCGTTAGCGAACCTTTAAATATAAAGTATTTTTGAAAAAAGAGGGTTTGGATCCACCGGATGTGTGTGTGTGTGTGTGTGTGTGTCTATATATATATATATATATATATATATATATATATATACTGTGTAGTATTACCACAGTAAATGTTAGTGTCTGTTTGTGAAATGTCACATATATAAAACTATTTCATATTCTAGTGCATACAGTAAAGTTTACTGTTTGTGTAAAAAAATTTCTTTGGAATTTTATAGCCTTCATGGATCTTGTTTGATAGATCTCGTCGAGCAGATTTCAAACATAGTAATTTTGCGAAAAATGGATTTGTGAATCAAAAGTTATGATCATTTAAAGATTAAAAAAAAAAGTCCAACCACTTATGTAACTTCCTCAAGGAAGTTACGGATGGTTGGTTTTAAAAGGGTAAAATTGTGAAAAAAATTCCTAAAAAGTTGGAATAGGACCTATGGGATTATTAAAAAGTCAATAGGACTTATAAGCTTGTTGACCCGATAAATGGGACCTAGATATAATTACCCCCTTTTAAAAATACTAACATAATACATACCTTCAAAATATATCCGAATATTTACAATTGGAGCCCATTTTCCATTTGCATGCTCCATAAGTCCTCATCATATTATCACCCAATTACATCCAATAAAAATTCAAAGTAGTCAATAAAATGAATAATATTAATCAGTATGAATGAAATCAAAATGGCTACTTATAAAATAGAAAATGACACATACCTTGAAAATTGAATACCAATAAATGCATTGGGATCCGTTTTCCATGTGCATGCTCCATAACTCCACATCACCCTAATAAAATACACTATAATAAATCATGCAGTAACCTAACCATAAAGAATAATATGACAAAAATTAAAATTAAAATACAAAAATGATCCATGATTTAGTACAATCTAAGTTTCAACCAAAAAACATGTCTCTCAAACAAGCTCATAAATATTAAAATCATTTAAACTTAAAAACATACATGTTCAATCATCTAATTCCTTGTCGGATTCCAAATTATTAACATAAAATTATTGAGAAATTATTCACAACAACAATGAAAACAAAACATTAACTTCCAAACAAATACGTTAATGTAAAAAAAATCACTGCCAAACAAACAGGTCTAGCATGAGATTCCAAACAATAACATATTCCAAATTAAATGAAATGCATGAACAAATGTTAAAATTCAGTGGAGGGGAAAAATAAATCAGAACAGGAGGACTTACCGTCAATACAAATGAAATAAATGGATATAATATCGTGCTTATTATTAATATTCTACCACGTATATAAATTACTATCAAATTCTGAGAATGTGATAGTATAAAATAGACATATGCTTATCTGGTGGTTTCCATTCGGCATGAAAAAAAATCGAACAAACTGTTAAACCATATGACTCGTGTGCTCAGCTAAACTCAGTCAAACCACCTCCCAAAGATCCGGATGAAGATAGCATTCAAAGATATCACAGCTGTTCAAAGTAGTTAGCATATGTATAGGGGTTTATGTTGATTCTTTTTTATTTTCTTCGATCTTCCTATGTACAAATATATAAACTCCTGTACACTACTGTTTTGTATAGAGAATACACAGAATATTGAGTGCAATAGTGTTAACTTTGAGCCTTGTAATTCTACATGGTATCAGAGCTTTTTGGTTCAATGGCTTCATCATCCAATGGTCTAACACTATCTGTAAACTCACTCCATCAACTCATCACTATCAGTACCATCAAACTCAAGCCTGACAATTACCTAGTATGGAGAACACAAATTCTCCAACTAATGAAATCAGTCAAGGCCCTACCATTGATACAAAGTGAACCTCCAAAGACAACTGGAAAGAAAGAAAATGATTCCAAAGCAACTGAAGCATGGGAAGAAGCAGATGTACTCGTGAAAAGCTGGCTAGGTGTAACGATCACAGAAGAAAGTATGTTCCTAATTGTAGGATATGAAACATCCAAAGAAATGTGGGAATGCTTAGAAGACAACTATCTTCAAGCAACAAAAGACAGAGAATTCCAACTGAAAGATAATCTGGACGAGATATCTATTGGAAGCAAATCTCTGGATGAATTATTAAAACAATTCAAAGGTATCTGTGATGGACTAGCAGCTATCAACAAAGCAGTGGATGAAGACATAAACGTGGTATGTTTTGTAAGAGGTTTAGGAGAAAAATAAAAGATGTTTCGTACTGTGATGCTTGGGAAACCTCCATATCCCACATTGAATCAAGTTATTAACTCACTAAGGAGTTTTTACATTCGAGAAGAAAACTCAAAAGACAAGACTCAATCACCTGAGCCAAACCAAACCATGGCCTTTACAACATTTAGGCCACCCTACAATGGAAATGGAAGAGGTAGAAACACAAGAGGAAGAGGAAACTGGAACCAAGGGAATTTTCAAAAAGGAAGAGGAATTCACAACAATGAAGGATATTACCACAATGGAGGATACAATAACTTCAACTCTAGGGGAAGAGGTTTTAGACCAAGTTTCTCTAACTATGGTCAAAGACCTCAACCACCTGCTCAACAGCATTGGGGATCATCTAATGTGAAACAAAACCCACAATACATAGGGGTGCAACAATCTAGAGGGGTGAAAGACAAGAATGGAGGAACCTCATGTCAAATTTGTGGTAATCAAAACCACTCAGCTATGACTTGTATCTATCGTTGGGACTTCACTTATAATGGAGAAGACATGGGGATGCAATCTCAAGAACTTGTTGTCACCATAAGAGAAGGTTCCAATGACATTCAGTTCTGTCTTGACTCAGGATCCAATGCACACATGAACAACACCACAGGTACTCTATCAAATTTTAAACCTTATAATGGAAATGATACAGTTGTGGTAGGAAATGGATCAAAACTTGCAATTACACATACTGGATACAAACATATGAAGCCCTCATTACACTTGAAAGATATTCTTATGGTTCCTAATATTACTAAAAACTTAATCTCAGTAAGTAAACTTACAAAAGATCATTCTTGCACCATTGAATTTGCTAATGAAACTTTTGCTGTAAAGGACAAGACAACACAATAGCTTCTAGATAAAGGAAGCAAGAAAGAGGGACTGTATGGATTTGATGAGGGATTTCAAGCTTTAGCTGCTATTCATGAAGGAAAAGCTCCAGATGAAACTTGGCATCAGAGACTGGGACATCCTAACTCAAAGTCTCTACAAGTTTTAGATAAAAATAATTGATTAAATGTTAGTTTATGGAATAAAACTTTTAGTCCTTGTGCTAGTTGTCAATTAGGTAAGAGTTGCAAGTTGCCTTTTCAAGTCTGTAATTCCAAAAGTGAACTTCATTTTGAGAAAATCCATTGTGATTTGTGGGGACCTGCTCCAGTTTTATCTTTTCAACAGATGAAATATTATGTTCTCTTTGTGGATGACTGTACAAGATTCACACGGATATTTCCTTTAAAACTCAAATCAAATTTTTTTGACACCTTTTTAAAATTTTAAAGCATGATTCACACTCAATTTTCTTCTCAAATCAAGGTGTTTCAATGTGATGGAGGTGGAGAGTTTGTGAAAACTGAATTTACAAATCACTTGGCTTCCAAAGGCATATTAAGACATATATCATGTCCTCATACTCCATAACAGAATGGAGTTACTGAAAGAAAGCAGAGACATGTTGTAGAGACTGGCCTAACCATGTTATTTCATGCAAATTTGCCTCTATATCTTTGGGTTGAAGCATTTGTCACTGCCACATTTTTAATCAATAGGCTGCCAACAAAGATATTGGGGATGGAATCTCCTTTTTTCAAATTGTACAAACATCATCCAGATTACACATCACTAAAGGTGTTTGGGTGTAGATGCTACCCCTATTTGAGAGTAAGAAACAAGAACAAATTTTAACCTAAAACTGTACCTTGCATCTTTATAGGCTACAGTTCACTTCACAAAGGCTATAGATGTTTGAATCCTCACACAAGACAGGTCTTTATAAGTAGACATGTTATTTTTGATGAGAAACTACTTTCATATGTCAAGACAAGTACCCTGCCAAAACCT
The DNA here is from genome assembly GCA_949130495.1 of Sambucus nigra. Lineage (NCBI taxonomy): Eukaryota > Viridiplantae > Streptophyta > Magnoliopsida > Dipsacales > Adoxaceae > Sambucus > Sambucus nigra. Next base: position 32,332,728 of record OX422217.1, on the reverse strand, counting down.
GCTGATGACCCTGCATATCTATCCACCTATAGAGAATTTGCCAAACCAAAACCTCAAACCACCTCCCAAAGATCAGCAAAACCCTCCTATACCAGCTCACCTAAACCTGTCTCCCCTACACCTATCATTTTCAGTCCCCAAAATGAAGGTTCATACCCCTCCACACCTACTGCCACTTTACCTAGTTATAGTCCCACATCTGTACCTATCATTTCTGATCAAACTCAGTCTACACCTACCCCTCCTCAATCACCTTGTTCTGAGTCCTCTCCAACATCGTCAACTGATCTCTCATTATCTCCTTCCCCGTGTCCTTTAACCTTCCCTTCCTCCCAATTTAATCCTGATGGTATCTCCCTTTCCATTGACTTACCGATTGCCCCTCCTTTTCGCTCTCCTACCAGGCATCCTATGATGACCAGGTCTAAATCCGAAACTCAACCCACAAACCTCCTTTCTACTGTCGAAAGTCCCCGTCCAGAACCTGCCACCTTATCAGATGCCCTCTTGCAATCTCACTGGATACAAGCAATGGAAGATGAACTGCAGGCCTTGGCTCTCAATCACACTTGGACCTTAGTTCCTCGTAACCCAAGTATCCATGTTATTGGTTCTAAGTGGGTATTTCGTACTAAACTCCTTGCATATGGATCTCTAGACAGGTACAAAGCAAGGCTTGTGGCAAAGGGATTCAATCAAGTTGAAGATCTTGACTATTTTGTCACCTTTAGTCCAGTCATCAAGCATGCCACTATTAGAATTGCCATATCTTTAGCAGTCACTCACAACTGGTCTCTCAGACAATTGGATGTGAAAAATGCATTCTTGCATGGTGTACTTGACGATGCTGTAGTCATGGAGCAACCACCTAGTTTTCTTAACCCACAGTTTCCTTATCATGTTTGTCTTCTTCATAAGGCCATTTATGGTCTCAAACAAACTCCCAGAGCCCGGTTTGATAGATTGAGCTCTCATCTTCTTGCACTTGGGTTCTTTTGCAGTAGGGCAGACCCCTCACTCTTTATTTTGCATAGCTCTACTGGTAGTCTTTTTGTGCTCATATATGTGGATGATATTATAGTCACTGGAAATAACTCCTCTTTGCTCTCTAGACTTATTCTCAACTTGTCTTCATCTTTTGCTCTCAAAGATTTGGGGCCCCTCACTTACTTTTTGGGCATAAAAGTGGACATGTGCAAGTCAAAGTCAGTATGCACTTCAACTCTTAGCTAAAGCTGGCCTCACTTCCTGTAAACCTACCCCCACTCCAGCAGTTACCAAGTCAAATTCCTGCCTCATTACGTTACCCTATTGCTCTCCTACCTATTTTTGATCCCTTATTGGTGCTCTACAATACCTCACATTAACTAGACCTGACCTCAATTATGCTGTCAACTGCCTTTGTCAACATATGCATGATCCATAACTAACTTACTTTCAATCCCTCAAAAGAGTTCTTAGATATGTTAGTGGCACTACCTCTCATGGTCTTCTTCTTAGATCTCAATCCTCTCAGTCCCTATATGTCTTCTCTGATGCAGATTGGGCAGGTTGCCCCACTACCAAACGACCCACCGCTTGCTACTGTATTTACCTTGGCTCCAATTTCATTTCTTGGGCTTCCAAAAGACAACCAACTGTGGCTAAGTCCAGTTGTGAAGATGAATACAAAGCTCTTGCTTCTGCTGCTGCTGAAGTCACATGGATAACTTATCTTCTTCATGACATTGGGCTTCATATTCCACACCCTCCTACCTTATTTTGTGACAACATCAGTGCACTCTACCTTACCATTAATCCTATCCTTCATTCCCGCAGCAAACATGTTGAATTAGACTATCACTTTATCCGTGAACAAGTTGCTAGAGGTAGTTTAATTACTCACTTTGTCCCTTCTTCATCTCAAGTTGCTGATGTGCTTACTAAACCACTACATACCTCAGTTTTTCAGTCACTTTGTCGCAAGCTCAGTGTTCAGTCTCAACCCACACGTCACTTGAGGGGGAATGTTAAACCATATGACTCATGTGCTCAGCAAAACTCAGTCAAACCACCTCCTAAATATCCGAAACCACCTCCCAAAGATCCGGATGAAGATAGCATTCAAAGATATCACAACTGTTCAAAGTAGTTAGCATATGTATAGGGATTTATGTTGATTCTTTTTTATCTTCTTTGTTCTTCCTATGTACCAATATATAAACTCCTGTACACTACTATTTTTTATAGAGAATACACAGAATATTGAGTGCAATAGTGTTAACTTTGAGCCTTGTAATTCTACATAAACCATATGTCAGATTCACATAAAATAACTAATAGAAAATCTATCAAAGAAAGTAAAATCCAGAACTTATTTTACATACATAAAAAAGTCTAAGGAAATCAACTATATGAGAAAAATAACAAAAGACTCTGCTTCAGAGCCAAACTAAAAAAAAAATATAAATAAGGTAGTACCTGAGTTCGGTGTTTTTTTCAACCAGCGGAGATAAAAAAAATTACTTGAGTTGGCATCCCCTTCTTCGACGTTTTGATTTTTTGCTGAACATAACGAGTGAAAGGCTAACAATTAGATTTGGATAATTTTTTTAAAGGGGATACCGAAACGATGTCATTTTGGTTCCCATCAGAAATTTAAAACAAATGTGTTTTAAAGCGCGTTTAGTCTTAAAAAATGCGTTTTTAATGCCTTTTTACCAAAAAAACATTGACCGAAGTTGACCACGCCTAGGGCGAAAACTTAACATATCTAAAAAGCCTCGCGCCTAGGCGCGTTTTTTAGAACGCTGATAAATATCCATAGTTCAAATTATATATATATATATATATATATATAATATGATAGGGAAGTTTTTAAAATATGTACACATCTTAACGGTGAGGATGAATGGCACCTCCTTACACATTTTTACAAAATGAAGGGTTCAGATCATATCTCTTTCTTTTTTACAAACGCGCCTCTCAATTATTTGGTTTCCCCCTTTTTTATACTAATCAAACTTACACTTTAATTCAAAAATGGGATATTTTCGTAATAATTTCTTACTTTACACACACACACGCAGCCCCATTCCTCTTTTTTTTCTCTCTCTTTCTCTCAGCCTCATTTCTCAAAAACCCACGACATCATCCCTACCGAACTGATCTCCCACACCATCATGTAACCTCCCACACACCCTTTCACTACCATTTTTCATCTCTTATTCAAAGTAAATGGTTATTGTTCAGATTATTTAGGTAGTTGTGAAAGGGTGTGTGGGAGTATTGATCTCCCACACCATCAGATTATTGATCTCCCACACCATCATGTAACCTCGATGTTGTTCTGCCCCTCTTCCATATCTATTTTGGTAATGTTTTTGGTAATGGTCTGACCCATGGGTCGGTTTTATGGGTTAAGTTGTATCCCACTTCAAGTATTATTAATTTCAAACAGTTAATGCTTTGTTTTTAGGATGTTTTGTACAAATTTGGCGAGAATGATTCACAATGGTGAGTATTACTTTATCAGCCCATAGGTTTGAGTATATAAGAAAGTGAGTATTCTAATTTCTTATTTGGCTTTAATTTCTCTCACCTCTATCCAATTCCCTATATTATTTTTGTAAACCAAGCATGCTATTTTCTAATCCTTTAAAAGCTTGTCATTTAAATGATCATTTACTTCAAGTCTTTGTACTTTTTGGGAATCCCTGATTTGTAAATTTAAGTTTAAATGTTGAGTTCAACAAAGGAATCAACAACATATTATTCAAACACTTGATTTTTTGTTTCAGGTGTTGGATTTCTTGAATATACCCCACTCTTGAAGGTACTATCATTTTTGTATTGTATTCTAGGTGTTTGGGAAAGTTACTAAGTTATTCTTTTTGGAAATTTTTTGTCTTAGATTTATTTATATAAGGCGTTTAAAAACTTATTTATAGGATTACACAAGTTCAAAATATTTTACATTCTCATAATTTGAAATATTTGATTAGTCTTGATGTGTGTACCAAAGTTTGTTTTGTGGATGTCTATTTACGGGCCATTGAACTATCCAATTAGTGGGATATTGCCTCAAAGACGAGTTTTAATCTTACAAGGTGTAGGCTAATTTAAATAGTAAGGTTTACATAATCAAAACATACAATTAAGATATAATAAAGTGTTGCTATGGAGATTGATTATATGTTGTAGCTTTATTAGATGCCTAAGCTCTGGCCTTAACAACCTAATCTTCTTCATGGTTATGGGCTGCAATTATGTGAATTGTAAGGAAACCCAATCTCTTCACATAAACCATTTTGAACCTTCGTGGGCCAATGACATGTCTCTCTCAGCTGGATAGAGAGTCCATTGCAACACAACTTTCTATTTGTTTATACGATGGAAAAAACATTGTTAGCCTCTTTAGGAGTTGGTTAAATGCTTCCTCACAAATGAAACTAAAGAACTAAAAGAAAAAAACTGATATAAAACTGTGTTCATGTTAATTATGTATGTCCATAGTTTACAAAATTCTAACTCAACTAACTTTTTTTTAACAGATGGTATTATGTGCCTTTAACTTCCCAACTTATGATTCACATTCTCATCCATTAATAGAAGTTTCTCCACTGAATGAAGGTATTTACTACTAACTTATTGAACCATCTTTTGAAATAAAAAAATGATATTTATATGTAGCATATGATTATTTTTCTCCACAAAAATGTTCAATGGTGTTTATGCATAAAGTAAATGGTTTAGGATCCAAAATTACTCAAGTTAATATAGGCTATAGGTAGGAAGCTCAATGAATGTAATGCAAATCTCATATGAACAAAAATATCGCATATAAGGTAACAAATTGAAGGTGTTGGAGAGAGTTGCTGGTAAGGCCTAATCTGCATAGGTTGTTTGATATGATCTATGGTTAATGATTAATATTAGGGTTTGGTGCTATAATGTTTTTTATATTAGATTTTAGTGTTGGTATTTTTATACAAGGCTAAATCACACCATACACTAATGCCATTACTATTTGAATTTTTAGTTGATCCATGCCTTGAGCGTGCCAGAAGTATTTTCTTCCAATGACTTAACCATGCCAAAATTTTCTAAATGGTAGAGTTATAGTACTTCAAAACAACTGCTCCTGATCTGAATGAGGAAAGAGCTACGCTACTTGAGGAGTGGCTCAATTCAAAAGAAGTTTTGGATAAATCGGAGATGAATTTGGTTCGAGTGAAGCAGCCAAAGATACTCAAAAAAGGAGGCAAATAAAAACTGAAGATGACCCTGCCGATTATGAGAACTATATTAACTACTTATGCCCCCGAAGAAATCCCAGTGACAAATCTCGAGATTTTAGAAAATTTTTTACAAATGGAAGAAGAAGAATGCTTTAAAAGAGGATATATGGGGCATTTCCCTTGCAGTTGCACTATTGTGTGGATACTGGGTGGTGGTGGTGGTACCGTCGTTTTATTGCTGATAAATTGCATATAAACCTCTGAACAATTATATTTATTTTTGTAGTCCTTATTACTCGTCTATATAGTACAACAATCTTCTTTTTGAATTCTGCCAATTTCTTTTGTCATATCGGTTTGCTCTAAGAAAACATTCATTCTTAGTTTACAATGTTCCTTTTCTTTTAGTTTGTTGAGTAGTGAATGTATGTTCATTTAGTTTGGAAATTCTCAATTTTTATGGATGCTTTGTTATGGAAGGTACTATATAATTGTGGATTGTAGTTTTTGCTTCTCTTTAATTTTTTTTAAATCATTTTTTTTGCAGTTTCTTTGGATTGATAAGATTGTTAATTTGCTTTTGTAATTGGTTGTCTCTCTCTTTCTTTGATTGCTAATTTTCTACTGTATTAACTATCAAAGAGTAGTTATTATGTGGACATGGTTATTAATAATGACAGAACATGAATTATGTATTAACTATGACAGAACATGTACTAGGACTTAGGTGCTGTGAATAGGTACTAGGACCTTGGTGCTGTGAACAAGTACTATGATAGAACATGTACATGGACTTTGAAATCCTTTTGAAGTTTCAGTATCATTTTCTTTCAATACAATAAAAATTATAGAATTCCCTATTTTAATTTTGGTTGACTCGCATTATTCATACAACATGCTCTTACACGTTGCATCATTAATGCTCATTTACATATTTCACCGTAAACATTGGTTGGTAACATACATCTCCTTTCAAACTGTGAACAAGATCATTATATTTAAAAAGGTGGGATGACATTAATGTTGTGTTTCAACCATCTGACTATTTTCATATTATTTCACTGGGCTCGAGTGTATAGCTCACATTTCCAATTGATGTTTTTGTTACATTATTTTGTGTGTGATAATTAATGATGGTCGTTTACATATTTAGTGGAGAATTGTTTTGCTGAAGCTGTCAATAATGGTTTCGGGTGTACTCAAATTTGGCGTACATTGTGAATTTTTTTAATTTGAATTGTCTACAATTAATTTGCGGGGTTACCCCGGGACCATCATCAACCAAAACCATTTATTTACATATGATGATGAATTTTGATTTTGATTTTGATTTTGATTTTGATTTTGATTTTGGATTGGTGGACTTTTAACTTGGTTACCATCTATTTCAGATAGGTTAAGTCTACACCTTTTCATCTATCTGATATTTTGTTTTGATTTATAAAGCATATGATTTTTCCAGATCCGACTTCAGATCTGAACACACCCACCAACAATTTGACTTCATAATTTTTGTTGTGGGAACGAAATTTTTGCAGTTTTGCACTAACATACTTTGGAAATTTTTGTCTTTTTGTGATTAAGTAATTTGGAAAATTTTCTTCATGCCGTCAGCCAGGAGCAATACGCTAGTATATATATAATATATATGTCGTAAATAATATAATATATATTCAGTATGTATATATGTGTCGATATACACTACACCAAAACTGGCGATTGGTCACGGCCAAAATCCCTGACCAAACCTGTGGGTCGCGGACTTGGGCCGTGACCATTTCGGGCGTGACCATTTTCGTGGGTCGCGGCCCAAGTCCGTGACCAAAAAATGGTCACGGCCGAGAGGGGTCACGGCAGATGGTCGCGGACTTAGGCCGTGACCCATGCCGTGATGGGTCGCGGCTCTAATCCGTGACCCATAACCGTGACAAATTGGTCGCGGCCAAAGTCCGCGACCCATGTGCGTGATAAAAAAAAATCAAAAAAATGGGTCGCGGCCCTTGTCCATGACCCACAACCGTGACAAATTGGTCGCGGCCAAAGTCCGCGACCCATGTGCGTGACAAAAAAAAATTAAAAAAATTGGTCATGGTCCTTGTCCATGACCCACGACCGTGACAAATTGGTCGCGGACTTTGGCCGCGACCCATGTGTGTGACAAAAAAAAATTAAAAAAAATTGGTCGCGGCCCTAGTCCGCGACCCATTACCGTGACAAAAAATAAAAAAAATGGTCGCGGACTTTGGCCGCGACCATTTTTAAGCGCGACAAAAAAAAGTAAAAATGGTCATGGACAAAGTCCATGACCATATTTATCTGTAATTTAAAAAAAATGTATTTTTTTTTGCCCAATCCTAAAATTGGGGTTCCTGTGAGTGCATCATCGGTTGCTACGAGGTGTTACAAATATTTATTATAGGCAAAACAATAAAAAAAAATCACAAATTGCGAATTGAGAATGTTGTTAATAAACAAATATATATACAAACATAAAAATATTACACGTCTTAATAATTCACAGACCAAAAAAAAATTGGGCAGAGTTTCCTCTATTTTCTTGACATTCCAAAACCTGTAAATGAAAAACCTGCTTATTATAAAGCCCGCACGGCTATAAAATTCAACAATCAAATTATAAAAGCCCGCACGGCCATAAAACTAAACAATAAAAGCCTGCACGGCTATAACACATAAAAAACATTATCCTGAATGTCCACAACATATAAATAATCATCATGTTGTAAAACATTGCCTCCTTCATTTGATCCACGCGCAAAAATCCTACAAATGATAGGATACAAAAAATAAAAGTATCAGTAACCAAGTAATTTTACAAAAAAATTAATTAAGCTGAAAAATTGCATATATGAGTTAAAATTATCAGTAACCAAGTAGAAATATAAAAATTAAGTGTGGAAATAAGCAAATTATCATCGTACTCTCAAACCGGGGCACCCGCGGCTGCGGGGTCAGTTCCTACGAGTTACGTTGGTCCCGTGGGAGGTGTTGGTGCCACCCACGGGGCCGTTCGGGGGCTGTTTCGAGTTCTCACCCTCTAACGCCGTGTTTTTAAGCCTAAGTGTGGAAATAAGCAAATTACCGTCGTACTCTCAAACCGGGACACCCGCGGCTGCGGGGTCCGTTCCCACGAGTTACGTTGGTCCCGTGGGAGGTGTTAGTGCCACCCACGGGGCCGTTCGGGGGCTGTTTCGAGTTCTCACCCTCTAACGCCATGTTTTTAAGCCTAAGTGTGGAAATAAGAAAATTACCGTCGTACTCTCAAACCGGGACACCCGCGGCTGCGGGGTCCGTTCCCACGAGTTACGTTGGTCCCGTGGGAGGTGTTGGTGCCACCCACGGGGCCGTTCGGGGGCTGTTTCGAGTTCTCACCCTCTAACGCCATGTTTTTAAGCCTAAGTGTGGAAATAAGCAAATTACCGTCGTACTCTCAAACCGGGACACCCGCGGCTGCGGGGTCCGTTCCCACGAGTTACGTTGGTCCCGTGGGAGGTGTTAGTGCCACCCACGGGGCCGTTCGGGGGCTGTTTCGAGTTCTCACCCTCTAACGCCATGTTTTTAAGCCTAAGTGTGGAAATAAGCAAATTACCGTCGTACTCTCAAACCGGGACACCCGCGGCTGCGGGGTCCGTTCCCACGAGTTACGTTGGTCCCGTGGGAGGTGTTGGTGCCACCCACGGGGCCGTTCGGGGGCTGTTTCGAGTTCTCACCCTCTAACGCCATGTTTTTAAGCCTAAGTGTGGAAATAAGCAAATTACCGTCGTACTCTCAAACCGGGACACCCGCGGCTGCGGGGTCCGTTCCCACGAGTTACGTTGGTCCCGTGGGAGGTGTTAGTGCCACCCACGGGGCCGTTCGGGGGCTGTTTCGAGTTTTCACCCTCTAACGCCATGTTAAGCCTAAGTGTAGAAATAAGCAAATTACCGTCGTACTCTCAAACCGGGACACCCGCGGCTGCGGGGTCAGTTCCTACGAGTTACGTTGGTCCCGTGGGAGGTGTTGGTGCCACCCACGGGGCCGTTCGGGGACTGTTTCGAGTTCTCACCCTCTAACGCCATGTTTTTAAGCCTAAGTGTGGAAATAAGCAAATTACCGTCGTACTCTCAAACCGGGACACCCGCGGCTGCGGGGTCCGTTCCCACGAGTTACGTTGGTCCCGTGGGAGGTGTTGGTGCCACCCACGGGGCCGTTCGGGGGCTGTTTCGCGTTCTCACCCTCTAACGCCATGTTTTTAAGCCTAAGTGTGGAAATAAGCAAATTATCATCGTACTCTCAAACCGGGACACCCGCGGCTGCGGGGTCAGTTCCTACGAGTTACGTTGGTCCCGTGGGAGGTGTTGGTGCCACCCACGGGGCCGTTCGGGGGCTGTTTCGAGTTCTCACCCTCTAACGCCATGTTTTTAAGCCTAAGTGTGGAAATAAGCAAATTACCGTCGTACTCTCAAACCGGGACACCCGCGGCTGCGGCGTCCGTTCCCACGAGTTACGTTGGTCCCGTGGGAGGTGTTAGTGCCACCCACGGGGCCGTTCGGGGGCTGTTTCGAGTTTTCACCCTCTAACGCCATGTTAAGCCTAAGTGTAGAAATAAGCAAATTACCGTCGTACTCTCAAACCGGGACACCCGCGGCTGCGGGGTCAGTTCCTACGAGTTACGTTGGTCCCGTGGGAGGTGTTGGTGCCACCCACGGGGCCGTTCGGGGGCTGTTTCGAGTTCTCACCCTCTAACGCCATGTTTTTAAGCCTAAGTGTGGAAATAAGCAAATTACCGTCGTACTCTCAAACCGGGACACCCGCGGCTGCGGGGTCCGTTCCCACGAGTTACGTTGGTCCCGTGGGAGGTGTTGGTGCCACCCACGGGGCCGTTCGGGGGCTGTTTCGAGTTCTCACCCTCTAACGCCATGTTTTTAAGCCTAAGTGTAGAAATAAGCAAATTACCGTCGTACTCTCAAATCGGGACACCCGCGGCCGCGGGGTCAGTTCCTACGAGTTACGTTGGTCCCGTGGGAGGTGTTGGTGCCACCCACGGGGCCGTTCGGGGGCTGTTTCGCGTTCTCACCCTCTAACGCCATGTTTTTAAGCCTAAGTGTGGAAATAAGCAAATTATCATCGTACTCTCAAACCGGGACACCCGCGGCTGCGGGGTCAGTTCCTACGAGTTACGTTGGTCCCGTGGGAGGTGTTGGTGCCACCCACGGGGCCGTTCGGGGGCTGTTTCGAGTTCTCACCCTCTAACGCCATGTTTTTAAGCCTAAGTGTGGAAATAAGCAAATTACCGTCGTACTCTCAAACCGGGACACCCGCGGCTGCGGGGTCAGTTCCTACGAGTTACGTTGGTCCCGTGGGAGGTGTTAGTGCCACCCACGGGGCCGTTCGGGGGCTGTTTCGAGTTTTCACCCTCTAACGCCATGTTTTTAAGCCTAAGTGTAGAAATAAGCAAATTACCGTCGTACTCTCAAACCGGGACACCCGCGGCTGCGGGGTCAGTTCCTACGAGTTACGTTGGTCCCGTGGGAGGTGTTGGTGCCACCCACGGGGCCGTTCGGGGGCTGTTTCGAGTTCTCACCCTCTAACGCCATGTTTTTAAGCCTAAGTGTCGAAATAAGCAAATTACCGTCGTACTCTCAAACCGGGACACCCGCGGCTGCGGGGTCCGTTCCCACGAGTTACGTTGGTCCCGTGGGAGGTGTTGGTGCCACCCACGGGGCCGTTCGGGGGCTGTTTCGAGTTCTCACCCTCTAACGCCATGTTTTTAAGCCTAAGTGTGGAAATAAGCAAATTACCGTCGTACTCTCAAACCGGGACACCCGCGGCTGCGGGGTCCGTTCTCACGAGTTACGTTGGTCCCGTGGGAGGTGTTGGTGCCACCCACGGGGCCGTTCGGGGGCTGTTTCGAGTTTTCACCCTCTAACGCCATGTTTTTAAGCCTAAGTGTAGAAATAAGCAAATTACCGTCGTACTCTCAAACCGGGACACCCGCGGCTGCGGGGTCAGTTCTTACGAGTTACGTTGGTCCCGTGGGAGGTGTTGGTGCCACACACGGGGCCGTTCGGGGGCTGTTTCGCGTTCTCACCCTCTAACGCCATGTTTTTAAGCCTAAGTGTGGAAATAAGCAAATTACCGTCGTACTCTCAAACCGGGACACCCGCGGCTGTGGGGTCCGTTCCCACGAGTTACGTTGGTCCCGTGGGAGGTGTTGGTGCCACCCACGGGGCCGTTCGGGGGCTGTTTCGAGTTCTCACCCTCTAACGCCATGTTTTTAAGCCTAAGTGTGGAAATAAGCAAATTACCGTCGTACTCTCAAACCGGGACACCCGCGGCTGCGGCGTCCGTTCCCACGAGTTACGTTGGTCCCGTGGGAGGTGTTAGTGCCACCCACGGGGCCGTTCGGAGGCTGTTTCGAGTTTTCACCCTCTAACGCCATGTTAAGCCTAAGTGTAGAAATAAGCAAATTACCGTCGTACTCTCAAACCGGGACACCCGCGGCTGCGGGGTCAGTTCCTACGAGTTACGTTGGTCCCGTGGGAGGTGTTGGTGCCACCCACGGGGCCGTTCGGGGGTTGTTTCGAGTTCTCACCCTCTAACGCCATGTTTTTAAGCCTAAGTGTGGAAATACGCAAATTACCGTCGTACTCTCAAACCGGGACACCCGCGGCTGCGGGGTCGGTTCCCACGAGTTACGTTGGTCCCGTGGGAGGTGTTGGTGCCACCCACGGGGCCGTTCGGGGGCTATTTTGAGGTGGTTTAGGGTTGCGAGGTTAATGGCTGTAACGAGGGGTTGGGGATGTACATCGGTTCGAGGATTTGGGGTAAAAGTGGTGCGGGTAAATGATAAGGGTGGGTGAAATGGGGTGGAAGGATGGAAATAGGAGGTCGGGTGGGGGTTTGAAGTAGGTATGAAACCCATAAAAGGATGTGGATCATTTTGGGGGTCGGGTGGGTGAAATGAGGTGGACCCCTAAAAAGAATTAGCGGGATTGGGGGCTGTGTAGTGTAGGGGCTGAATTGGGCTAGGTTGAGGGACGGGAGTTTGTGGATGGGAGGTGTGAACGAGCTGGTTAGGGTCTGGGGCAGATCTGCCGGAATATGGGTATTTTCCGGGGACATGAAGGTAGGGGCTGCCATTGGAAGAAGGCCGGGGAGCTGCGAAGGGGTCGGAAGTGGTTGGGGGGATTTCGGGAGGCTGTCCTGGGTCAGATGCAGGCTGGGGGGTTATTTTTTTGGGCTCGGGAGGTGCGTCGGCAGGGGTAAGGTGGGCGCAAGTTTCAGGCGATGGAGGGAGGGTGGGTGCGAAGGCGGTCAGGTCAGGGTGTTTGCATAGGGGGGCGGTTACGGCAGCAGGTGGGCTGGGGTGGGCAGCATATATATGCAGCAGTTGGCATATATATGCATATATATGCTGCATATATATGCTGCATATATATGCATATATATGCAGTGCTGCATATATATGCATATATATGCATATATATATGCATATATATGCAGCACTGCATATATATGCATATATATGCAGCACTGCATATATATGCAGCACTGCATATATATGCATATATATGCAGCAGTTATATGGCTGCATATATATGCACTTCCTCCTTTTTCAACAGTCCACACAAGCACACGCACGCACACACTCACACGCGCACACAAACACACGCACGCACGCACGCACGCAATCCCCACCTTTGCCATGCCCTGCATTTTACTCCCGAAAAAAATTATGTAATAGCCTCACATCCCATGTCAGAAATTTTTGGTAGAGGGGCTGCCAGGATAAAAATGGTATATACTGGATTAGTTGGGATACGGTAGTTTTTCCCAAGGTGGAGGGGGGGATGGGATTTAGAGATTTCAAAAGTTTTAACCGAGGTTTGCTTGCAAACATGTGCTGGAGAATTATGAAAAACCTTAATTCCTTGTGTTCTAAAATCCTCAAAAATATTTACTTCCCTAATTGTTTGTTCTTAGAAGCAAAAACGGGCCACAGACCATCTAAGGTGTGGAGCAGTCTTATGGAAGGCAATGATCTTCTTTAATCAGGTCTAAGATGGCGTATTGGCAATGGTGAGTGCGTGAACATCTGGGTGGACGTGTGAGTCCCCACAATTCCCAGCGGAAAAATCTCCTCCCGTAGGGCCAGGAGATGGAATCTATCAAACACATCTCGTTTCGATGCAAAGTGGCTTAAAAAATCTGGAGCTTGTGTGGACTGTTGAAAAAGGAGGAAGTGCTTCAAATTATTTTGGATTTTATCACCAATATGCACACACTCACACGCGCACACAAACACACGCACGCACGCACGCACACTCTCACTACATATATGCATATGCATATATGCATACATGCCGCGTCCCCTCCCCCCTTCCCCACTCACACACACACACACACACACACACACAAACACACACACACACACACACACGCACACACACACGCGCGCGCCCCCTGCCCGTCCCCTCCCCCCTTCCCACTCACACGCGCGCACACACACAAACATGCACACACGCACACACGCGCCCCCTGCCCATCCCCTCCCCCCTTTCCCACTCACACGCGCACACACACAAACATGCACACACGCACACACACAAGCCGGGAGCGCCGTGACTACACGGTCGGTTCCTACGACTTACATTGGTCCCGTGCGAGATGTTCGTGACTCTTGCGGGACCGTTTTGTGGGTGTTTTACGTTTTCACCGTTCGATGGCTATTTTAAGGCTGTTTTACGTGTTCAAAAGTTATCCAAACCCAAAATAATTAAAAAATTGAATCAATGCATATTTAACCTTAAAATAAAGTTCATCATAGGTCTATCCATTACCTGGATATTTTGTTACACCCAACGCCAATCAGAACCTTCTCTATGCCAGCAGCGATGCAATTTCAGATTATGTTTGATAGTAGTTCGACCCCAACATCAATGTATCCTATGACAGTGAAAAAATAATGAATTTTTTGCAAACAGTTATGTTCAATTAAAAAAATGGTAGAACCAAAAAATAGCGGGACATTACACTTAAAAGTAGATGAAATTCATAAATTAATGTAAAGTGCTAATACAATGTCAATATCATAATAGGATACAAATAAGATTGATGAGGATAAAATAATATTTTGATACTCAATCTTCCTCTAAATCAACTAAAAGATCCTTCAAATTAGGGTTGTCATCAAGAGCTGACTGGAACTCTTTTGGAGCCTTTAATGCGTCTACTTCAGTAGTCATACCCTTTGGTGCATGCACAACAATAGACCAATTGCCATCGTTTATGCACTTCGAGTAGAATACCTTCTTTACATTCTGAAAGGCACAAATAAAAGGCTCGTCGACTATGCGGTCTTTAGTCTTCAGCTTTGATAAATCTACCATAATAAGTTTGGAGTCGGGATCAACTTTGCAAGCATTCGTTGTATCCTCCACCTTTACCCAATCACAATAGAATACGGTTTCTGTGAAATCCAAGTAATCAAGTTCTAGGATTTGTTGAATTATCCCATAATAAATTAGCACCGTATTCTTTGGATTTTTATCACTTTTGCTAGCGATACAGGTGGTCAAGGCAGAAATTGATATTCCACTGTTTTGCGTCAAAAGCTTTTCCTCATATGGATATGAAATGAAATCAAAACCGTTGGTGCGGAATTTCTTAAACTCTTTTGCACGAAAACTAGGACCTTTTGCTAGGCGTGCAAGTCTGGAAGAGACATCACCTCTTTTTAGAAGCTGCATTTATTAATGAATTTGTATTAGGGCATGTTTTTACCACACATGAATAAATAACCGCACACATAAGATGTGAAAAGTACCTCTTTTGACACCCATGCCCTAAAGTCAGTTGTCGTCCAATTTCTCCTTTGATTTTGGATAATTTCGTTCTCGTACTTCCTACCGAAAAATTATAGAGTTTAGATCATAAAATAAAAAATACATATAATCAAAGAAGAAGAATTCAGTAGATACTCACTGTCTCCAGTCTTGGACTTCATCTTGCGATTCGAAGACATGACGAGTTGCTTGCTCGTATTGTAGGTTTGTGAGTTTCACCTCTTTAGGGTTCCCAAACGATAATTCGTCCTCAAACTCGTCAGGTTCCTCTATCACTCGTTCTCCACGAGGATTAAACCTCCTCACCTCTTGTTCTGGCATATGTTCCCTAGCGTATAGCGATGATTCCACCGTTACGTATTCTTCAGCAATTGACCCTCCAATATACCGTGTATTCTTTACATAATCTTTGAAGGTTTTCATCAAGCGCTCAAAAGGATACATCCAACGATACCTCACGGGACCACATAATAAAGCTTCATCGCATAAATGCACAAGCAGGTGGATACTGATATCGAAGAATGACGGAGGAAAATATTTCTCTAACACACAAACTGCCTCGGCTAAAGTTGATTTCGCGGCTTTAATGTGTCTTCTGTTTACCACTTTTGCACAAAGTAGGGTAAAACACAAACTGATTTGCATAATTGCCCGACGGAGATCTTTGTGTTCAGAGAAGCAATGCCGAAATAACAACGGGATTAATTGGATGATTACGTGCCAGTCGTGAGACTTGCACTGTTTCAAGTCATTTGCTTGGTAGTTTACTACCCTACGTAAATTACCAGAATAACCAGTTGGAGTCTTCAAGTTGAACAACGTGTCTAAGAGGATCTTCTTCTCACTAGTAGTCAAAGTGAAAGCAGTGGGGGGGATAGAAATTCTTCCTGTCGTTGGATCATTTTTTAACCACAGTCTCTTCTTTATTTTCATATCCTGTAGATCTCGGCGGGCACGCTCTCCATCTTTGGAATGAGATCCACCCAGACATGTTCCTATCAAATGTTCTGCAACATTCTTCTCTGTGTGCATCACATCAATTATATGCCTTACACGATGATCTTTCCAATACGGCAAATCAAAAAATATTGATCGCCTGGACCATGGCTTCGCTTTACTAGGGTCGTTCGGATCCTCCCTAGCTTTACGCTTCAGGTTTACAAACTGGGGGTGTTTGCCTACATACCTATTCCCCGCAGTCGCAGCCACCGCCTTCTCCTCAATTTGCTGACCAGAAAGTCGACTAGGTGCCGTTCTTCGCTCGTGACCGACAGGCAAAAAGTTAGACTTGTCGTTCCTAAAAGGGTGACTGGTCGGCAGAAATCTACGATGACCCGTGTAACTCAACTTACCACTATGTTTTAACCAACAGGCTTCAGTTTCCTCCCCACATATGGGACATCCATAATAACCATGAACATTACAACCGGACAAGGTCCCATAAGCAGGAAGATCGTGGATCGCCCACATCACCATTGCTTTAAGTGTGAACTCTTCACCCTTATGAGAATCGAACGCCGTCACGCCTTTATCCCACAACTCTTTAAGTTCTTCGATTAATGGTGCTAAGAATATATCAATATCATCACTGGGAGCCTTAGGCCCGGGTATCAACAGAGATAACAATGTGAACTCCTTTCTCATGCATAACGTCGGAGGAAGACTTAAAGGCGCCATAAGAACTGGCCAATAACTCTGACTAGTACTTAAATTACCGAAAGGGTTAAACCCATCGGTTGAGATTGCAAGACGAACGTTGCGCGGTTCCTTTGCAAATTCATGGTGTTGTGCATTTGAAATTTGCCAGATGAGTGAATCAACCGGATGACGCATCAAATTCCCACCCACCTCGCATCGAGCATGCCATGTCATGGCCTCCGCTATCCACGGTACAGTAAAAAAACGTTTTAACCGTGGCCCAAGTGGAAAATACTTCAAAACCTTTTGTGGGACTTGCGAGCACTTGCGATTTTTTGCATGTTTGTCATTTCCATTCTCACAAACCATATATCTAGGCTCACTGCATACAGGACATTCATCCTTCTCTTCGTGCTCATTCCGGTACAATATGCAATCATACTTGCAAGCATGAATAGATTTGTATTTCAAACCTAAACCCTTCAAACTCTTCTTCATGGTAGGATAATTGTCTGGTAACATGTTCTCTTTTGGGAGAATTTCTTTAACCCACTTAAGAATTCCGGTTACGCTGTTTCCAGACAAACCAAATTGACTCTTCAAATTATGCAAACCAATCATTGCATATAATACCGAGTGATCTTCATCGCAATCTTTATACAACGGTCTAGCCGCATCTGCTTTCAACCGTATGTATTCCCGATCTCCTAGTAGTTCAGCTTCAATTTGTTCATTTACTTGGTCATAATGCACATTATTTGTATCCATAGGTTGGTGGTTTTGTTGGTTGTGGAGTCCGTAAGCATCATCAATTAAGTTGGTCAATGGACGATGTGTTGGTGAATCATGTACCACTTCTACTCCTTGAGGTTCCGTTACACGGTCGGCTCCCGGTAATTCTTCTGGAACATAAGGTACAACTTTTTCACCATGGTATGTCCATATTATATAGTCTTGACAGATTCCCCACTTTAGTAAATGCAACTCAACAACTTCCAATGACTTATATTTTCCGTTAATACAATGAGTGCACGGACACGGAATCTTCTCACTTTTAAGATTTTTGGAAGCATATTTAACAAATTCATAAACGCCCTTTACATGATTAATTGATATCCGGTTAGTCTCTCCCATCCACTCTTTGTATTGTGGGAAATCCATGTAATAATCTTCAAATTTCAGTCCTGTGGTAATAGGTTAAAAAATATTATTACAACTGAAACAGAAAGAATATTCTTACGACTGAAACAAAAAAAATATCATTCCATACGAAACAAAACCAATATTCTTACAACTGAAACAAAACCAATATTCTTACAACTGAAGCAAAACCAATATTCTTACAACTAAAACAAAAAAAAATTATTACAACTGAAACGAAAGAAAATATTATTAAACCTTGGCCAACAGATAAAGTGGCCAAGTAATAAAAGATTTTGCATAATTCCTCAATTCCATCCCATCCCCGCTGTTAACGTACACAGGTACATCTCCGCAGCCGTTGTATATTTCATCGACCATTATTTTAGCCTCACCCTTCTCCAAAGGTCGGCGATGTACTAGAGTCCCCCTTTCCCTGGAGATGAGTATGCACACGCCAACAAACCTCGAATTGCTCATGTCCTTGATATAGTACTCTTCGCCATAGTCACCGTGAGCTGTTGACGATGATCCGAGCCCCGTGATTGGAGGATGAGGCATTTGAGAGGGGAATGTTGGAGGGGAAGGATGTGTGAAATCTTGAGGAGGCATTGGGGGCCTATAACTTTCAATAAGATTCACAAGTTTCCCAATTTGATTGTTCAATAATCCCAGGGAATTTTTAAGGTCATGGACATCCCCATCGGTCTTCTGTTGGTGCTCCTTTTGGGATGAGATATAATTCTTGACCGAAGATAGCTCGTCCACAAGAGGTGCAATGTGTTGAAGTTTTGTTTTTGGCATATGTGAGCCAACGCCTCTCGTCCTCCCCCTTTTGTCCTTTCCAAAGGTCTTAGTCAGGGCATCATTTTCAAGGTCAAAGTCATCAGTAGGGCACGAATCTGATTGACTGCTGATGGCCTCTATTGATTCCAGTGTCTTAGCCAACTGCAGGGGGAATTTATTATCTTTGTCCCGTCGAGCATGAAGGAATAAGTTGGATCGATTTGGGTTTTTACCGGCATCTGGACCATCTTTTGTCCTACTCTCCCATTCATTCTTCAAATCCTCATATGATTTGGATCCCAGCCTATGGATATCAGTTTTTTGTGCCCTATTTTTTTTGTTTTGCTCCCTCTGGACCAACTTGTTTTCCTTCACCTCATTCTCCAAAAACTTATTCCACTGATCCACCGGCATTTCAACATTGGGAGGCACTTTCTCTTTCAAAGCCAAAATATCGGAGCTCGCTACCTCTTTCGGGAAATGTTTCTTCCGAAGGTTTCTCCTGTATGTCCTCAATCCTTCAGCAACCCGAGATAGAACCTTATTCTTGGAACGGTCAGGAAATGAGAAATGCTTGCAAAGTTGGTTATATATGTCATCTTTGACAGATTGATCAACAAGGTTCCAATTATCTGGTCCACCGACTCCCACGTTCATTTTTCCCAGCGACAAACACCGGGCTTTAAAGTTCAGCACGTCACTCCTATCACCCATCGGGTTATTCCCGAGAAGGGAGAATCCAATAGGCTTCTTTTCATTTGAGCGGGAGGCATCATGAGTGTTGGATTGGGGCGTTAAAGCAACGGGAGTGCCGGATTGGGGTGTAGGAGCACTTGGGGTTGGACTTGGTGAGGAGTGAACCATTGGTGGAGTTGTGAATTGCTCAGCCATTGGTGTTGAGAATTCGGGTTCTGCAGAAGATGGTGAACCTCGTTGTGGTGTCACATCGGCACTTGGTACCCTAGGGTTGTTTCCTCTCGACATTATCTACAAAAATTAAAAAATATGAGTGACTAAATAATTATAGTAATATGAAATTATAACTAATTAATCAAGCTTAATTAGTTTTAGATATATAAATAGATAGATAGATACCTTTTCAAAGTAAGACTTTAGAATAAGTTCAATGTGTCTGATCTCCATCCATTCGGTATTAGTTTTTAAGAACCTATAAATTTTTGCACGTGGCCAACTAGAAGGAAGGGTATCTATGATTGATGTGTAGATGTCAGTGACATGAACTCGGAATCCCCTATTTCTCAACTTGTTGGCAAGATTCAATTTTACGTGCATGTGGCGCGAGACATCACAGTCTATGTCAATGCTCTCTGTACGCAGTTGTATCCATAACGGGTGGATTTTTTTTTCCGCCTTCTCCAACAACGTAACCAAGGTCAGGGCTATGTCGGGATTATGTGTGTGAAATATATTTTGTATAACGTCATCCCAGTTTTCTGGTAGAGAAAATAGAATACGATCGAACAAGTAATCTTGCTGGATATCAAATCCATGATTTATAAGGTAGTTAAATTGTTCGATCTTTTTATTTCCGTACCTATAAATAGGAGTACCCTCTATATGACGCACGCTAATAAAAGAGTTATGTGTGCGGTCTAATTGCAACCTGTCCCACTCTTGTTGAGAGTATTTATCACCGTGCCTCATTTTTCCTGAGAAAAGTAGTATCCAACAAATTTTATAACATATACATTTATCGACACTAGTATCAATTCAATAAATTCAACATAGTATCCAACACGACATGCATATAACCCCCAATATAGTATGATGGCACGCATATAACCCCCTATAAAATCCCACGAGGTAGATGTAATTTTTTTTTTTACTTATTAAGAATCCATTTAATAATATTTTGTCAAAAAAAATATAATGTCTAGGGTTATATTTTGAATAATATTTTGTCAAAAAAAAAATCCCAATACAATGTCTAGGGTTTATTGAAATAAAATGTCTAGGGTTTATTGAAATAAAATACAATTTGTTTGTAGTTACACACATAAACACACATACACACATACATATAAACATAAATCTATACATACACACACATATATACAAATCTATACATACACACACACATATAAACATAAATCTATACATACACACACATATATACAAATCTATACATACACACACATAAATCTATACATACACACACATATACACACATATACTAACACAATGAGAATCGAAATGCACGAGAATCGAAATGAGGGATGGAAATCGCACAAATAAACACACAATACCTTTCTGAGCCGAAATCTCAAGGATGGAAATCGCACAAATCGCCTAGGGCTTTAGACACTGACCTCGATCGACAGAAATGAAATGAGGGAGGCGCGATTCTTTTTTTTAAGGACTGAACCTGGTCACGGCCAACCACCGTGACCCACCATGCGCGACCCTTAAATGAAACTCAACTGCTGCTCGATTGAACCTCGTCACGGCCCAGAGCCGTGACCCCCAGTGCGCAACCTGCAAACCATCACCACCACTGCTCGAATGAGGGATGGTCACGGTCTAAAGCCGTGACCCATACAAGGAAATGGTCACGGCCCTCAGCCGTGACCCGTGACCCCCATTGCGCAACCTGCAAACCATCACCACCACTGCTCGAATGAAGGATGGTCACGGCCTAAAGCCGTGACCCATACCCAGAAATGGTCAGGGTCTTCGGCCGTGACCCTAAATGTGTGTGTTATTTACTTCGTCGTGCCTTTGGTCACGGACTTGGGCCGTGACCCCATCCGCGACCAGTTTGGAGGGAATTTTGGCGCGAATTTGGCGCCAAGATGGTCACGGCCTGGTCACGGCTCAAGTCCGTGACCCACAGTGGTCAGGGACTTGGGCCGTGACCACTTTCAAAGCATCCATGGTCTAGTGTGATAATAAATATGGTCACGCCCAAAACAGCCTTGGTCATGGCCCAAGTCCGCGACCAACGGGTCGCGGACTTGGGCCGTGACCAACTCGGCGTGACCATTCGCAGGATTTGGTGTAGTGATATATATATTCTATAAAATATATATTCCGTAAATATGTAAATGGAAACATATTGGAACACACACACACACACACACACACACACACACACACACATATATATATATATATATATATATATATATATATATATATATATATAGGGGCTCTCTTATGCGGACTCCATATGTTACATACTTCCATACGTGCCTTACTTTACACAACCAAGATTGTAAACACAATTCATTTTCCCTCTCTCCTCTGCCAAAGGTACACACGGTACAACATCAATCACCACCAAAAGATGGTTCTTTATCCTCTCTCTTCTCTCCACTGTCAGGATAAGTTGGAGAGTGGTTTACATACCACTACCAAACCTAAGACCAAACAATTGCTTTACACAAACCTACAAACCTTAATAGATAAACCTTAACAGATAAGTTGAATAACTTGGAGACATTTGAATCTTGTTTTGAAGGTATGTTTTTTTTTAACCTTGAAATCTATTTACATGTAATTTACGTACCTGTTATTAAATAGTTTTATGCCTGTATTAAATAGTTTTTTTTAACGTTCATTTGCTTACTTGTTATTAAATAATTTTTTTTTAACTTTGAAATCTACTTACCTGTAATTTACATTCATTTGCCAAAGATAAAAAAATCTTGTTTTATACCTGTAACTGTTAATAAATAATTTTTAAATGATAATATTTAAGAAAAAATTTACCTACCTGTTATTTTTTTAAGGTATGATACTATAAAAGAAATTATTATTTTAGGTATGATAATATAAAAGAAATTTATGTACCTATTATATTTTAGTTGTTTTGAAGGTATGTTAAAAAAAATTGTTATCATTATTGTTTTTTTATAGTTGTTACCCTAGCAATGTTATCATTAGTGAATAATTTTAACCCTTAAGAAATAGTTGTTAAAAACTGTTAGCATTGGTGATTATTAGTTTTGCTATTGGTGATTAATAAATGAACTCAACTGTTAATTTTAGTGAGTAAAAAATGAACTCAACTCTTAACATTAGTGAGTAAAAAATGAACTCAATAGTTAAGAAATTAGTGATTAATTTTTTACAATTAATAAATTAATTCCATTGTTAAAAATGCTAACTTTTTGCAGTTAAATGGAGAATGATTATGATGATGTGGGGAGTATATTGGATGAGGGTGGAGACAATTTAGAGAGTCGGCATAATTTAGAATTAGCTATTGTGGATAAAAGTGGAGATGTTCATGTTGATTCGAATTTGGAGAAATCTTCTTTAGAATATTATCCACAAGTTTCGGAAGATATCACTCCCAAAGTGGGGCAGGAGTTTCAATCTCTAGAAGAAGTGCACGGGTTTTATAATGTCTATTCCAAAGTGGCAGGCTTTAGTGTTCGAAAGTGGAGCGAGAAAAAAAAAGGTGGAAGTGATGAGATTATTAGGAAAGAGTATGTATGTTTTAAAGAAGGCAAGGGTACGCCGATTGCAAACCCAAATGCTAAAAGAAAGAGAGGGGTAGTTAGAGAAGGTTTTCATTCTAGACTCGCGGTTGTGAAGGGGACAACTGGGTCATTCATAGTTAGCCAATTTATTGAGGGCCACAATCACCCGTTGTCTACACCCGGAATATCACATCTTCTGCGATCTCACCGTAGACTTTCAGAATCCCAAAAGTGTTTGGCCCAACAACTTAGTGTTATTAACATCCCAACCCATCAACAATTTAATTTTCTTGGGTTGCAGGCGGGATGTTTTGAGAACATTGGATGTACGCAAAAGGATTTGTATAATTACGAGAGGGACTTGCGGAGAGAGATGAAGGGGCATGACGGAAGTGTATTTTTTGAGTATTTGAAGCACGAGAAAAATAAAAATCCTTCATTCACGTTCGAAATTAAGTCCGATGAAGATAATAAAATAACACATTGTTTTTGGGCCGATGCATCTTCAAGACGTTCATACAAATTTTATGGTGATGTTGTAATATTCGATACAACGTACAATACTAATCGGTACGGTTTGATATTTGCACCATTGTTGGTTGTTAATAATCACGGTCAGACTATTGTGTTTGGTTGTGCTTTCTTGGGTGATGAGACGGTGGATTCATTCATATGGCTATTCAACCATTTTCTCGACGCTATGCCGGGCGGAGCCCCAAAAATGATTATCACTGATCAAGATCCGACAATGACAAAAGCAATATCAATAGCACTTCCTAATACGTTTCAAAGATATTGTAGTTGGCATATATTGACAAAGTTTTCTGAAAAGATAGACTCCGTGACATATAATGCTTACTATAGTGAGTTTTCGGATTGCATTTGGAATACTGAGTTGAAGGAAGAGTTTGATATGAAGTGGATTGATCTTATTGAGAGGAGTGGCTTGATCGATAATAAATGGCTACGCAACATGTTTGACATGCGTTCGACTTGGATTCCTTGTTACGTAAATCACGTTTTCTCTGCCGGCATGTCGAGTAGCCAACGAGCGGAGAGTGCTCATTCATTCTTCAAAGGATATGTGTCCAAAAAAAATTCATTAGTAGACTTTATAATTCACTTTGGTAGGGGTCTTTTTCGTCAACGCCATGAAGAAAAAATTTTGGACCACAAAAATCTAACGGAGAAACCGAAATTAATTTTCGAAAATGAAGTGTTGTTGCAAATGGTTGACTTATATACTCGTGAAGCGTTTGAGAAATTTCAAGATGAGATGCGTGACTTTTCGAATTATAAATTTGGTCTAGTGGATGATGAGTGTAATAAAAGTGTGTACAAGGTAACTCGGAAAAAAATAGAGTCGTACAAATTTCGAACTATTACATTTGACAAGGTGTCCAACTTTGTTACATGTACTTGCAAGAAGTTTGAAAGTGCCGGGATCCCATGTAGACATATTTTATCATACTTGCAAAAGTTTCAAGACTTTGAAGAATTGCCAAGCCCTTGTATTTTGAAGCGATGGACAAAGACGGCAAAAGTTGGGGATGTTGTCGAGGGTGGGGTAATTATAAATGATGAGAAATCATATTTCTCAAATCGGGCTCGTTTGATTCAACTTGCATTGAATTTGGTTGATAAAGCTCTTACATATGAAGACACAATGAGAGATTAAACAGATGCTTTAGATGTTGCAAATGATCAAGTCAATCAAATTGTTGGTGTTGTTGGATGTAGCGTTAGTGATGGGAGAGTTGATCCAAATGCGCGGATGGAGGAAAGTTACAAAGAGCCAAATCATGTACGGGCAAAGGGTTGTGGGAAAAGACTAAAAGGAGGAAAGGAGAACGCACTTCGAAAGGCAAAACAAAATAAATCTCGTCGTTGCAATGGTTGTGGTTTAATTGGTCAACCACACGATAAGAGGAATTGTCCCGTTGCAAATGGGTATGTATTATCCTTTTATTTTATTTAAATTCTTCGTTTGAATAACTGTTTTATATCGAATTTATTAAATTATGTTTCCCTCTTTTATGCAGTGCACATGCTAATGTAGACGCAAACACATTCGTGAGATTGGAAGATGATGAGGATGAATATTCAACAGATTAAATGCCATGATCTGAATTGGCATTTTTTTTTATAATACTTAGATTTTTTGAATTGGCAAGATGTGAATTGGCATACAAGATGTGAATTGCCAAGCAGCAGTTAACTGCCAAGATGTGAATCACTTAGACTTCTTGTATCACATTGTCAAGCAGTTGTTGACAACTTTTTGTATCACATATGCATGTATCACAACTTCTTGTATCACATTTGATTGGTGTTGACAATTATGCTACAAAAATAACGTTTAACTTAACAGTTTTGCTAAATATTAACATTTTCGTTTATGAAAAATAATAAAAGTTGTAAAATTTATGTTTATGAAAAATATTAACAAAAATAACAGTTATGCTAAAAAAATGAAATATAACAAAAATTAAAAAAATAACAGTTGTAAAATTAACGTTTAAGAAAATGATAAATATTAACATTTTTGTTTATGAAAAATAATAACAGTTTTTAAATTAACGTTTATGAAAAATAATAACAAAAATAACAGTTATGCTAAAAAAATGAAGTATAACAAAATTAAAAAAATAACAGTAAAAAATTAACGTTTAAGAAAATGATAAATATTAACATTTTCGTTTATGAAAAATAATAACAGTTGTAAAATTAACGTTTATAAAAAATAATAACAAAAATAACAGTTATGCTAAAAAAACAGTTATGCTAAATATTAACAAAAATAACAGTTATGCTAAAAAAATGAAATGTAACAAAAATTAAAGAAATAACAGTTGTAAAATGATCGTTTAAGAAAATGATAAATATTAACATTTTCGTTTATGAAAAATAATAACAGTTGTAAAATTAACGTTTATGAAAAATAATAACAAAAATAACAGTTATGATAAAAAAAATGAAATATGACAAAAATTAAAAAAATAACAGTTGTAAAATGAACGTTTAAGAAAATGATATATATTAACATTTTCGTTTATGAAAAATAATAACAGTTGCAAAATTAACGTTGTAAAAATAGTTATGCTAAAATTAACGTTATAAAATTAACGTTGTAAAATAATAACAGTTGTAAAAACAAATATGCTAAATATTTGGTTTGGTTTGTATTTGGTTTGTATCTTTTAAAGGTTGGTTTTGTCTTGAGAAAAAAATAGTTGCTTGTAGAGGCTTTAGGTATGCTGGAATTCGTGAGTAGCATGTCAACAAAGGAGAGAGGCATGGCAGATTTGACATTTCAGCAGTTGGTAGAGAGGAGAGAGGAGAGAGGTGAGAGTGTATTAACTTTGGATGGTATGTAATAATGATTTGTTTTGAGATAAGAGAGAGGAGAGAGAGTGTGACATTTCAGCCAGTTGGTAGACGATTGCGTGTGGGCTTCAAAGTGTAGACATAAGAGAGAGGAGAGAGAGTGTGTACTTTGGTCGGCTGACACAGGAGAGAGGAGAGAACGTTTGTGTTTTGGTTTGTGCGTGGGTTAATTTAAGAGCGCACGGAGGTATGTATGTTAAGAGGTCCGCATAAGAGAGCCCCTATATATATATATATATATATATATATATATATATATATATTCTAACTTTTGTGTTTGATAGAAAATTTGAAATTGATGATTTTCCAACTTGTATCAAACGGACACATGGTGGATAATATTCATTTGCCTTTGAATTGTTTGCCTTAGAATAAAATGCCCTAGAATCATTTTCATTTTCCCTGTTTTCTATTAAACAGACCCTAAGAAGCAAAATCAATTTTATTTTGGTCCTCAATTTGTTTCTCTGAGATCTAAATTCTTAAAATTAGGGAGTAAAACTTTACTACATATTGTTATCAATTTATCCCTTATAATATAAAACAACCAAAAGGTTTTAAAAACTTCAATAAAACTTTTTACGCTTTTCGACATACCACATCAAAACAAAGGCACCTGAACAACTCTATTCTGGGAAAAGTCAATATGCCTTGTATTCCATCTTGGGCACCTGGGCCATTCTATCGCAAGCTTCCACATATGTTTAAACTTCCAATTTTATTAGTTTATAGTTGTTTCTCCTATAGAGTTAAAGATGCTCTTGTATTATAATTATTGTTGGGGTCAGATTCTTTATCATGCATTATTTTAACTACAACCAAAAGTACAATAATTTTTTTGGGGATAAATTGATACCTTTTTTAAATCATTTGCTATAAATAATCTTCTCAATATAATGATCATTTTCGCCAAATTTAAAAAAACATTTTCAACTATTTAAAACTAAAATACAAAATGAGGATATATGTGCAATTTAAGATGTTGAGTTTATGATTATCGTCATTGTAATTAAATTTTTGAATTCATTAGGAAATTAATTTAGGGTTGTAGGTTGAAGAAAAATAGAATTCTGGAAGATTTCATCGTTTAGTTGTGCGAACAACCACAATTTTGGTCCATGCGCATGGACCGTGTGAACGACTAAGTTTTAGGGTCGTGTTCATGGATAAGGAAGAATTATAATCTTTCCTAAATTAGTGATGGAGGAATGTGGGATGGACATTGAGACTTAGACTATAGTAATATGATGATCTAAAACCTTTGATCATATACGCTTAAATACTTAGAGAAAAGTTAAGTAAGTCATTATATGGATCTAAGACTTATGCTTTCCTAAAATGTGGATGATTTCTCCTGTGTATTATGTGAAATATACTAGGTGTGTGTACTCGTGGGGGGCGTATTACAAGGGATATCCATATGGGGCATGAACAATGGGTATTAGAGACAATTATGTGGTTACTCGGATTCGAAAGATGGGTCTTACCTTATTTATTTTACCCCGGACACTACGTGCTGAAATTCCGTTTGTATCTTGTGAATAATTCACGGGTTGATCCTTTCATAAAGTTTTGTCTATGGGACTATATGACTAGTACGAAGGCGTAGTGATTATCCCTAGCTGATTATGTGACGGTTATAGGTGCGGGATAACCTATAACACTATAAGAAAATATACTTTTAATATCAGTTGGAAAAAAATATATTTCAATTAAATAGAGAATGAGATATATATTCAATACTTTTCTATATTTATTTCGATTAATAATTCATGAGCAACCTCCCAAGGCGGTTGGATAGGCCTTTGTTATGTGCGATCTTTAGAGGGGACCTTATATGGGGTGCATGTTTTGGACCGTTCCTTTATTATGTGGATGTAGACGTAGAGAATACTTATATTGAGATATTATATCACTGAGGTGTATAATATGATTAAGTAAAGAATACTTTTATTGAGATATTAAATAATTGATATGTATAAGATGATTAAGTAATGAATACTTATATTGAGATATTAAATAATTTAGATGTATAAGATGATTAAAATCAGAATAAGACCACTAAGATCTATAAGATCCATTCATTGGGAAATATGGGCTTGGGATTTGACGGATGTGATATTTAGGGTTGTTTTCGTTTGGGGTAACTTGAAAGCAACTACAATATCAGAAGAACATGCGTAGTTTATCGTAAACGAAAACTCAATTTTATTCTTATAATTCCTACACTTGTTGTTAATGTTGTAGATTTACCATATTTCTGGGCATAAGCCACCGGTGCAGCCTCACCCATGATTCAGACTTGATCTCATATCAGTTGTTGTATATATAGTATGTAGGTGTTGAGATTGTGTGCTCACCCTCTTTATTACTCTTTGTATTCACTCAAGCCGTATGTATATAATAGACCATTTGATTAGCTAGTTTATGTTGATACAATTATAGTTACACGATGGTACTAGTACTATTGGTTTGTTTGGTATCAGAGTTATGTCATTCACATATTGTAAGTTTCAGTTATTTATTATATGCATTTACTCTTTATCTCACTCATGCTTAGAATTATATTGAATTGTTTGATTCCCATGAGTTTATATTTTGCTTGATTAATATATTATTTAATTTTATGTGGGGTCACACTTGGTATCACAACATTCCAAGTTCTAGTGTCCTAGGGATCTTGAGTGTATCCATCACTTTTTCGCGTTGTTTTCTATGATTACTTTAGACATATACCATTTAGGATATTTATTATGCATAATGATGATCGTTTTGGGGATTTCATGTCATTGTTCGAGACGAATGATTCGAATAAAACCGAGTGTATCGGGAGGGTTCCTTGTTTGTATTTCCTTTGTGAGTCGTCTCACACATGAGGTTGACATCGGTAGAAAGTTATGGAATTTTGGGCATGATACCTTTATCAACTTCTTCTCATACGGATCAAAGAGAACAATTTTTAATCATTATTAGTAATGACATTAGAAGCATGGTTTTGAAAACCTCATATGTGTGATCGCGTGGTAGCCGTTATGAGGAGTAATTCAGCTATCTTTCTTTTTTTGTACCAGGAGATATTAATACGGAGGCGAAGAAGGATGTTCTATTTTTTTGTTTCAGTGCGAGTATAATTTGTTTTGAGTTAGCACATACCTTACGAGGAGGGTTGGCAAATTTTATCGGGAAAATCATAAATAACCACTTACATTTAGATGTTGTGAGTTCCCTTCCTATATCCGTAGGATCGCCACAACTATCTCAAGGATATATTTCCTCAGACTGTGAAGGTCAAGGCCAAAATAGGCCCAAATAAGTAAAGACGGTGTAGAGTCAAACCGGATCGAAAGACTTCGCCACCAAAAGGGACCATATAGTGGTAGTAGACCCCAAGGGGATTCTAATAGTAGAAAATATGATCTATTACGGACAGTGGAGCTAGGTAAATTATGACCATTAGGGTCACGGACAATGGGAGAAGGCCCAACAAGAAAAGTTGTGGCAGAAACGACTCTGGAGGTAGGTTAATCGAGCTGCTAGTGTGGTCGTCATTTAGAAAGTTCCTTTATAATAAAGTGTTACACTTGTAGCAAGTAATACCACTTCGTTATTAAACTCTTTAGTGACAATAAGTCGTTTGAGGTGCCGCTGGGGATGGTTATGGTTATGTGTAGGAATCACGAGCATAAGTCTTATTTAAACATCGAAGAGATCTATTTCTTTTATGTGTAGTGTGTGTACTACGATTTCTTGATATAGAGTGGTTATCACTTAGGTTAATTTATATGTAGATACCTTAGCAGTTAGGGGGTTGTTTTATGTCATGACTATAGAGACTTTACTGTTTGTTGATAGACATGGGTGTTCGGCCACTTTTTTTATTTTGACATGTGGTATTATGATTCGTAGTAGCTATATGTATTACGCTTATATCCACTATCGGGTGCAGGTTTCTACGATTGTCATGTTCGAGCAAGGGATGATTCTTATAGTTGTGCATGGGCCCGAGGGAGGGTCTAAAAGACACTCTAATTATATAAATGCAGCTTAGTTTGTGGAGGTCACTGTATCGTTAGACTCGATACCGATTGTCTAGGAGTTTAAGAACGTATTTAATAAGGTAACTGTAATACCCTGTATATTTTTGGAATAAAATAAATATTTAATAAGGATTAAATTAATTCGGTGAAATTAATGAATCTGGGATGACGAGTAATTAAACTCAATATTATTTATTAAGTTTGGAATTTGACTTTAATGATTTGAAATAAACCAAACGGGATTTATTTTTTTTTTACAAAAATTATTTGGGTGTGTCACGACACAATTAAATATATTTTTGTGATAAAATATTTGGGACGCACTTTGTGAGGTATTACAGGCTCGTTTAGGTATTTTAGACACTGAGAAATGGTCCCGGGGTATATATATATGAACTGGGTAGTTATCGGGCTAAATAAATTTGGTATTTGAGCTCATTTAGGGGTCCAAAGTTGGGGCCTAAAGCCCAACTCGTGATTAGCACTAATTAGGTGATTAAGTGGGGGCAAACCACTCCCCCACTATCATTAGAAGAAAGGGAGAGAAAAATGAGAAATACCAAGAGAAGAGAAAAGGGGCAAGAACAAAAGGGAAAATCAAGGGAGCTTCAAGAGGATTCCTTCTACACAACCCCATGCAAGGATTCTCTTGCCATATTTATTCAATTTGTGCTATTTTCATATGAATTTTAACTCCATGTTTAGATTTAAGGTATAATCCTGTTTTGAGATTTATGGAATTTGATTATATTGGAATTGAGGATGGGTAACTCATATAGAGGGCTTTCATGTATGTAGAATTTGTCCCATGAATTAGGTATCAACAAATCTAAATATTAGTGCTAAATTCCATAATTTTTTATAGTCATTAGAGGACTTAAAATTTGATGTAGATCTCCTAATGAGTGCTCCTTCTTGTGAATTAAATCTGATTGGGATTTGTAGAATGTGAAAAAAGTACAATTCTTTAAATGGGTATTAATTATTAGTCTTGGATCTATGGATTTTGGGTTTAAAATTTGCGATTTCCAAACTGTTTTTAGGTTAAAACTAGGGTCTGGGAAAGACAGACTTTGAGGAAGGCAGAGGTTGGGAAAGACGAAGGGTCATTTGAACGACAGTACAACTTGTTCTAACAAGATTGTATATCATTCAAACGAGATGTTTATCTCATTCCAACGACCATGACTTTGGACATGGAGATAGATCTTTCCATTATGAACGTGTGGCCACCAGTTTCGTATTTTTATGATTTTTTAATTAGTTATGATTTTATTATTGAAGGGTGTCTGAAACTGAAATCCTTTATGATAAATGAAATTTGGATTACTTAGGGATGTCCATAGGTGAGTGTAGGACTTTGAAAAATATTAAGGAACATTATTCCTATATTGTAATTTGATGGGAAGGAAATCCCGGTATAGATTTAGAGTGTTTAGGATGAACAACACTTGAAAAGATATGAACGAATTCAAATGGAAATTTCGAATGAAATTGGAATACGGGTCCGATGAGTGAGTTCGAGCATTTTGGTTGAGTGTCACCCTTTTAATAAATTAACTAAGGTATGATTAATTAAATTTCGAGTTGGGGAAATTGACTCAGGTATTGAGGGCGAGTGCTACGGTAGTTAGTTACGGGGTAGTCAATTTAATTTATTATATTAAATAAATCATCAAGTATCAAATTTTATAAATAAGGATGTTTGACATAATAGTGGGATTTTGTGCTATAAGTTCTAAAGGATTTAGATATGGACCGAATGAGCGATTCCGGGTGTGGTAGTTGGGTAATACTACTAAATTATATTAGAGGTTTCCTTATATATTTACACATAATCATTTTTCCCATGATTAGTTAACTCCTTATATATGTACATATAAACCTTATTGAGAAGGTATAAAGAAGTGTATAATTATTAATAATCTGGAATGATTAAAGTGTTATCTAAGGGGACAACATGCTAAGATTATTAAGAATATGTGGGTAATGTTAGTTTGAGAATAACTCTAACTACAATATTTTGAAAAGGGTAGTTTGGGAAATAACTATGCCTAGGTATTTAAAGAATAATAAATTATGAAGCAAGTGTGATTTAAGTCCAAAGAGGATTTTATGAGACTTAATATTTATTTGGGAAATGGTCGTAGGATAACGACTTAAAATGAATTATGGAATAATAGAATAAATGTTAGAGTTAAAACAAGAAGGCTATAATTTATATGGATTGGTATATCCTTGGATTAAAGTAGTTATAAAGTAACAACTTATACATATTATATGCACATAATATGTATTATATTATGTTGGTGAGTGGACACACCAGTGGACTTTCCTCATCGGCTTGGGGGTTCGCGCGTTCGGTCTAGTGACCACACACCGACACAGGTGGGGTTCACATTGTGTAAGCATATCGGTAGTACGTAGAGGCTTCCAGCCTTGGGAGGTAGGTGTGGTGCTGACTGTTCCTGTATTACAGCTGGGTATGGGTTGTATACTAGTATTCTACGTAGGGACCGCCCCCAATTTATGTGTGATTTGTGTTGTCCGCTTAGGATGTCAGAATTCCTTCCGACTGTCCGATTTGGATGCTAGGATTCCTTCGGACTTGTCAAAAGAGAATGAATTAGAAACCAACGGTAGATGCCCTGTTGTGTCAATTATATGGAAGGACATATATTATTAATTACCCGGATGCTATTGAAATAAATTAGGTGTTTATGTCATATACTTGATAGGATGGAATTGGAATACAAATAAGTTGATAATTTAAATTGTAAGGATTTCATTGGAATTAATTGATTATTAATATAGTCATTTATATTTACTTATTTACACATTGCGGTATACCTTATGGGATAGGGGCCCTTTTTGTCTAAAGATGTATATACTCTTTAACTGATGATAAAATTGGGTAAATAAAATGATGTGGATAATTAAGGACGGAGATGAGTCATAATGAATAATGCCATAAAAAATTATTAATAAGAATAATAATTGGATAGTCTAAGGTAGTACACAAACATTAAATATAATGAGAAATGGTGTAACCAATTATTAAATGAGAATAATAATGTGGTAATCTAAGAAAATGAAACCTATAGTCTAACGGGGTAGACAACAAGAAATATGAATCATTAAATGATTCGAAGAACTAGACGAGGGTCGCATTTTATGAAATATAAGTAATTTCACTTAGTTTATGTATCCTTAGAATTCTATATTATGAAATCTATTCGGGGATAGGTGTGTCAGACACGAGGAACCACTTGTAGTTAGTGCATAATGGAAATGGTTTATTATTTACTTGGATGGTTAAATAATAGAAGTTTACAATTGATAATTCATTTTGGGAGATGAGTATGACTGCATCTAGATGAGAGGTGAGGTTCTCATTACACGTGAACGTCGATGGGGAGACGTGAGGTATGACATAGTAATAAATTTCATATTTATTGGTGAAGAATCCATGCACACCTCAGGCTCTGACCCAAATTATAAATGTTTCCCCCATGGTAATCTTAATGACAGGTAAAGCAGGACTGACGATGGATCAGGATTGCAGTTGCACTGGATGTCATGGACTCTACTCCATTGACTCTAGTATAATTTGTGCTTAAGTCTCTTTGTCATTTTATTTAGGAAAATTGTACGGGCATAAGCTTAAGTGTTTATTTATGTTAGTTGTATTTAGTTTTACATTATGGACATAGTATGGTGGCGCGATTTTATTATTCATGTAAAAGAAACTTTGTTTAGTGTTTTTATTCATTCTGGATTTTAATATAAAATGAAAGAAGTTTTTATTTCTTCAGTGCTGAGAATGGTATAAATTGTTGATAAGTCCCATCTTCGGTGTATCGAGCCTCGCCATCCTTTACATGAGAAACTGGGTGTTGTTATAGTCGGTATCTGGGAACGGTTCTAGTGTCCTTAGAATTTGTGTCTGAGCTTATCAAGTTCTGCATTGCATCCTTTGATGTAGAGCCCTATGATTATGAATCACTGTGTTCTTTGCGATTGGTTACTACCCATTCGGGCAAAGGGTTAGTTTTGGAGAGAGATCCATAGAGACCTTCGTGTGGGCCACTTGCTAGAATTGTGAGAATTTGGGAAATATGGTGCCTAGTAAATTAAAGGAAGACATTTGGAAAATTTGGGGGTATGGTAATGTCTAATAATGCATCAATAGAGGTTAGTTCATTTTGTACAGGACCCACAACAAGATGGGCATCCGATCATAGATAAAAAAAATTAATTGATAAAAGGAAACTAGTGATAGTACCCAAGGTAAATAAGGTGTTTTTCTACTTTGGAGTGTATGAGATATGTTTTGTTTGATGTTGCGACTTAATGTTCAATTGGGTCTTGTTAATTCCTTAGAAGGAATAGACTTTGAATTTGGGAAACTTATGTTATTTTAGGCGTATTTGATATATATGTCTAAGTATAATATTTTTAGGGAATTAATTTATAGTTACGAGTAATGTGTTAATACTATGTGGGCTACTATAATTTGTGGTTATGTCTAGAGGACAAAATTGATTAGAATTGGCCTTCACTGTAGCCGTGAGAATTATTGTGATAAATGTTTATTGGTGTGCCTAGTTTTGAAACAATGAATTTCAATGGGAAATTAGGTCGTGAAAATACCTTTAGGAAGTTGAGTGTGCTTAGGGAAGCAACATGTGAGTGTGATTCAAAATTTTGGATAACTCTTAAAACGGAATAAGTTGTTGGGTCGAAAAATAGCAAATATTGAAATTTGTATGAATAGCACAAATATTGATTTTTATTTTCCTTTACCTTGGGCCAATTGATCTCGATAACTGACTAAGCCGTACAGTAGTGTATCGTGAGGGTTCCTTGTTTGGATTTTGCTTGCGAGATGCCCCGCGCACGAAATTGGCAAAAGTCGGGAGTTAAGGGAAGTCGAATACTAGGTTGGTTATTTTATGTACATATGTCGTGGTATGCTTGTGGTACGGATATGATTGGTATTAATGGTACATATTAGATATATATGTGGTATTTATATTTGTTAATGGTACATGTGTGCATGTATATAATGTGACATATGGGCACCTCAGTGATGTTATGATAGGCATAGATGAGCCTTTTCATTTACCTCATAAGATATGAGTATGGACTAATTGGGTATAAGCATAATTTAATAGTGAAAATAATATATGACTTTATACTACCTTGAATTTTGAGGACGAAATTTCGCTGTAAGGGGGAAGAATGTAATACCCCGTATATTTTTGAAATAAAATAAAAAATTAATAAGGATTAAATTAATTCGGTGAAATTAATTAATCTGGGATTACGAGTAATTAAACTCAATATTATTTATAAAGTTTAGAATTTGAATTTAAGGATTCGGAATAAATAAAATGGGATTTATTTTTTTATAAAAAGTATTTGGTTGTGTCACGACACAATTAAATATATTTTTGAGATAAAATATTTGGGACACACTTTGAGAGGTATTAGAGGCTCGTTTAGGTATTTTAGACCCTTAAAAATGGTCTCGGGTATATATATATATATATATATATATATATATATATATATGAATTGGGTAGTTATCGGGCTAATTAAATTTGGTATTTAAAGCTCATTTGGGGGCCTAAAGTTGGGGCCTAATGCCAAAATCGTGATTAACACTAATTAGGTGTTTAAGTGGGGATAAACCACTCCCCCGCTATCATTAGAAGAAACCTAGGTTAACATCCATGGGAGAGAAAAAGGAGAAATTCCAAGAGAAGAGAAAAGGGGCAAGAACAAAAGTGAAAATCAACGGAGTTTTAAGAGGATTCCTTCTACACAACCCCAGGCAAGGATTCTCTTGCCATATTTATTCAATTTGTCCTATTTTCATATGAATGTTAACTCCATGTTTATATTTAAGGTTGAATCATGTTTTGAGATTTCTGGAATTTGATTATATTGGAATTGATGATATGTAGCTCATGTAGAGGGTTGTCTTATATGAAGAATTTGTTCCATAAATTAGGTATCAACAAATATGAATATTGCTGTTAAATTACAAAAGGTTTTATAGTTATTTGAGAAAAATTTACTGAGCAATGTATAGAAGGAAGTTGTTAATTAGAGGACTTAAACTTTGATGTAAATCTCCTAATGAGTGCTCCTTCTTGTGAATTAAATCTGATTGGGATTTATAGAATGTTAAAATAGTACAATTATCTAAATGGGTATTAATTGTTAGTGTTGGATATATATATATATATATATATATATATATATATATATATATATATTAGGTTTTAAATTTGGGATATTGCGTACTATTTGTGGGTTAAAAATGGGGTGTAGGAAACAAAGAATTTGAGGAAGGCGGAGGTTGGAAAAGAAGAAGGGTCGTTTGAATGACAGTACAATTCGTTCAAACGAGATTGTATGTCATTCGAACGAGATGGTTATCTCATTCAAACGGCCATGACTTTGGACATGGAGATGGGTCTTTTCGTTACGAACGCGTGGCCGCCAGTTTCGTATTTTTCTGATTATTTTTTAATTAGTTATGATTTTATTACTAAATGGTGTCTTAAACTGAAATCCTTTGTGATAAATCAAATCTGGATTACTTAGGGATGTCCGTAGGTGAGTGTAGGACTTTGAAAAATATTAAGGAACGTTATTCCTATCTTGTAATTTGATGGGAAGGAAATCGTGGTATGAATTTAGAGTGTCTAGGATGAATAGCACTTGAAAAGATATGAACGAATTCAAATGGAAATTTCGGATGAAATTGGAATATGGGTCCGAGGAGTGAGTTCGAGCCTTTTGATTGAGTGTCACGCTTTTAATAAATTAACTAAGGTATCATTAATTAAATTTTGAGTTGGGGAAATTGACACAATTATTAATGGCTAGTGCTACAGGAGTTAGGTACAAGGTAGTCGGTTTAATTTATTACATATAATAAATTATCTAGTTTTTAATTTTATAAAAAGGATGTTTGACATAATAGTGGGATTTTGTGCTATAAGTTCTTAAGGACTTAGGTATGGACCGAATGAGTGATTCTGGGTGTGGTAGTTGGGTAATACTACTAAATTATATTAGAGGTTTCCTTATATATTTACACATAATCATTTTTTCCATGATTAGTTAACTCCTTATATATGTAAATATAAACCTTATTGAGAAGGTATCAAGAAGTGTATAATTATTAATAATATGGAATGATTAAAGTGTTAGTCAAGGAGACAACATGCTAAAATTATTAAGAATATATGGGTAATGTTAGTTTGAGAATAACTATACCTATAATATTTGAAAAGGGTAGTTTGGGAAATAATGATGCCTAGGTATTTAAAGTATAATAAATTATGAAGTAAGTGCGAGTTAAGTCCAAAAAGGATTTTATGAGATTTAATATTTATTTGGGAAATGGTCGTAGGATAACGACTTAAAATTAATTATGGAATAATGGAATAAATCCTATGGTTAAGCCAAGAAGGCTATAATTTATATGTATTGGGATATCCTTGGATTAAAGTAGTTATAGAATAACTACTTCTACATATTATATAGGAATATTAATATGTATTATATTATATTGGTGTGTGGACATACCAGTGGCCACACGTCGGCTCAGGAGGGTTTAACATTGTGTAGGCATATAGGTACTATGTAGAGGCTTCCCCCTCGACAAGTAGGTGTGGCGCTCACTCTTCCTGTATTACCGCTAGGTATGGGCAGTATACAAGTATCCAGCGTAGGAACCGCCCCCAACTTATTTGTGATTTATGGTGTCCGCTTAGGTTGTAAGGATTCCTTCGGACTGTCCGACTTGGATGTTAGGATTCCTTCGAACATTCCGATAGAGCACATATTAGACACCAATGGTAGATGCCCTGCTGTGTCATTTATATGGAAGGACATATATTATTAATTACATAAATGCTATTGAAAAAAATTAAATTGCCCAAGGATGTGGACAATAAATATTATTGGGAATCTATAATGCATAATAGGTGTTTATGCCATATACTTGATACAGATGGAATTGGAATAAAAATAAGTTGATAATTTAAATTGTAAGGATTTTGTTTGAATTAATTGATTATTAATATAGTCATTTAAATTATCCAATTTACACATTGTGGTATACCTTATGGGATAGGGCCCCTTTTTTTTCTAAAGATGTAGATATTGTTTAATCGATGATAAAATTGGGTAAATAAAATGATGTGGATAATGAAGGACGAAGATGAGCCCTCATGAATAGTATCGCACACAATTATTAGTAAGAATAATAATTGGATAGTCTAAGGGAGTATACAAACATTAAATAGAATGAGAAATGGTGTAACCAATTATTAAATTAGAATAATAATTTGGTAATCTAAGATAATGAAACTTATAGTCTAACGGGGTAGACGATAGGAAATGTGAATTTAATCATTAAATGATTTGAATAACTAGACGAGGGTCAGTGGTTATGAAATGTGAGGAATTGCTCTTAGTTTATGTATCTTAAGAATTCTATATTATGAAATCTATTCGGGGATAGGGGTGTCAGACACGAGGAACCACATGTAGTTAGCTCATAATGGAAATGGTTTATTTTTTACTTGGTTGGTTAAATAATGGAAGTTTACAATTGATAATTAATTTTGGGAGACGAGTAGGACTGCTTTTAGATGAGAGGTGAGGTTCTCGTTACATGTGAGCGTCGATGGGGCGACGTGGGGTATGAGATAGTAATAAACTGCATATTTATTGGAGAATAATCCCTGCACACCTCGGGCTCTGACCCAAATAATTAATGTTTTTTCCCCTGGTATTCTTAATGACAGGTAAAGTAGGACCGATGATGGATCAGGCTTGCAGTTGCATTGGATGTAGTGGATTCCGCTCCATTGCATCTAGTATAGTTTGTGCTACAGTCTCTTTGTCATTTTATTTCATTCTGGAAAATTGTACAGGCACAAGCCCAAGTTTTTATTTATGTTAGTTGTATTTAGTTTTACATTATGGACATTATATGGTGACGCGATTTTATTATTCATGTAAAAGAAACTTTATTTAGTGTTTTTATTCATTGTGGATTTTAATATAAAATGAAAGAAGTTTTTATTTCTTCAGTGTTGAGAATGGTATAAATTATTAATAATCCCCATCTTCGGCGTATCGAGCCTGGATAGCCTTTGCGTGAGAAAATGGGGGTTGTTATAGTGACATGATTACCACTAGTTAAACAGGTAGAATTTTGAATAGATTTGGCGTCAGGTTCTAGACCCGTTGCGAGGGAACCATGTTGGACAACTTTGTTAGAAATGCAGGTGCTAAGTGATAAGGTTCAGTAGGTTTTTATCCAGTGGTTCATACGTAGGAGCACACCTCCGTAATGATCCAGTTTTATTTATAAAGAAGAACAGTTCACTCCGATTATGTGTGAACTATCGAGAGCTAAACAAGGTAATGACTCAAAGAAAGTATTTATTACCGCATATCGTTGACCTATTAAACCAGTTGACGACTGCATCATTCTTCTCCAATATTGAATTGTGCTCAGGGTATCACTAGTTACGTATTTGAGAGGACTATATTCCATAAATAGATTTTATGACACGATATGGATCATATAAGTTTTTGGTCATGCCGTTTGGGTTGACTAACACGCTAATAATGTTTATGGACATGATGAATTGGGTTTTTGACCATTCCTGGATCGGTTCATCATCGTACTTATTGACGACATTCTAGTGTATTATCGAATGAAGGAGGAGAATGTGGAGTAATTGCTATTAGGTGTGAAGACAGTACAAAAACATAAGTTGTACACTAAGTTCTCAAACTGTGAATTTTGGATTTGAGAGGTACATGTTTTGTACCATGTCATACCTAAGTCTAGGATTTAGGAGAATCCTGGTAAGTTATCTGCAATTATGAATTAGGAACAACCATCGACACCTATAGAGGGTAGGACTTCCTTGGGTTTAGGGGAGTAATACTGGAGGATCATTAAGGTATTCCACTAACGATCTGGAGTTGGAAATGGTGATCTTTGTCCTTAAATAAGATATTCTTCAGGCATGTGTCTTTAACCTCAAAAGAGTTGACAAGGTCGTCATGGACAACTATTACTCATGACCGCATCTCAATGACCTGTTGGAACATTTGAAGAGAGGTATATTATTGTGACGAGTTCATCGATGGTTTTAATGATGACATTTTAATGAAGCGAAAGAATTTATAGAAATTGTTACCGTTACATATGATTTCGTAGTTAAGGTGGTTCGAACTTAAGTGTGGAGCTTTAACAAGGGAAGGTATGGAGGTTGTGACTCTGAAGAGTACCTTTCTACATTAATGAATGTAGAAGAATAGATGTCTAAGAGAAATTATTTGTATAAGAAGGTCCCAATCAACGAAATATATTTTTGGACGAGGTGAATGCTTCGTGGGTTACTTGACATTCCAAAATCATGTGAATGGACAGTAATTTATGGAATTTGTAAGTTTAATGAAGTGAAGCATCTATGGGTATAGTTTGCGTTGAGAATGGGTTTCTACCAATTGAAAAAGGTCGATCACCGGAGACATTCAAAGAGTAATAGTGTTCTATATTCTAGTGTATAAGCGGGAGAGTGGAAGAATTGAGTTTTGTTAAGGTGCAGAGGGTCCAATGAGGACAAGTATTCAGTTGGGAACATTCGATCTAGGTTGACCAAGTGGATGAAAATTTAATAGTTAACGAGTTATTGTATGAGAAGGTACTCGATATAATTCGAAAGAAGTTACGTTCATGATAGTGTGTATGATTATTGTCAGAGTCGGCAGAAGAGATTTTGTGACAAATGAGAACATGGTTTGGGTTCACAATAGGTATGCCGGGAACTTTTGAAGTCCTCCTCGTGTAGGGAGATTGCGAAGTAGGATTCCAAAAGGATGTTGGCATTTCAATGTTTGGTTCCTTTTCCATACTAGTGGATATGATGCGGAGGATATCATTTGATATCACCTTATCACCATTAGTGGGGACAGAATGTTGCTATGGGTAGACAATGGAGGAAGTCTTGCCGAACAATTCGATATTTTTCAACGAGTGGGCTAGTTGGTTGAGTCTTAGCCGAACGTGATTTATGACGAGATACCTTAGTGTTTCATAATATGAGTCGATTCTGTATAGAGTATGAGGATGCTACGGACGAGATATTCTTTATTTTCAAGTAGAAATATAATAAATTCGAATTTCGAGGACGAATTTCCTTAATTAGGGGTAAGAATGTAATACCCTCTCATCTTAATGCTTTAACTAAATGGTGAAATTTATTATTTATGATTATATATGCCTGCAGTGACATGTGATGTCACTATTTTTCTTTCATATGTGTTGTGATTATAGGTATATTAGTCAAAATTAAAATTGGACTTAATACACGGTAATGAATTAATAATTATTCAATAAATACTTTAATTATTATTAATCTTAGACTTCTACCGGTTAAAATATTTGAGATAGTAGGTTGGTATATTGTGACACCCCTCTTATTCAAATACTGGTTGATCAGGCCTTTCTTAAAATTTGAATGGGAATTACATTTGATTTCATTCTTAGCATCACTATCACAACAAATAATATAAATATAAACCAACATAAACCTATACCATATGGAATGACATGATAATAGATAAGCATACATATAAATAACGTCAACCGAATAAACCATCGGTTACTGCAAGTAATCATCCAACGAAATAAATACTAATAAATAAATGAAATCTCTGATATGGATAAAATCCCATTCAACTACAGGCAACACGCCCAAAAGGAATACTTAAACAAAATCATATCTAGATAGAAATGAACAGAAGCGTCTACAATCAATCTCGCTGCATCCACAATTACGACTCGCAACGGCATGAAAGATCTAACCCTACTGTCCCTGTTGGTGCACACCTGAGGTTTTGAAAACAAAATAGATTTTCCAGTGGGTCAAAGATCGAAAGCGTTTGAAAATATTTTGCAAGTATTTAAATGATTTAAATATATACATGAAGTGTATTACATTCACAATGAACTTATCGGACGCACTTGCATGAGACTTATTCTCACCTCTCATTTACAGTGCGCACCTAACGCATTCATTTTATTATCCTAATCACACTACCTAGTCTAACTAGAAAAATAACCGCTATCATAGCCCATCCTGCTAATAATCACTATT
Organism: Sambucus nigra; assembly: GCA_949130495.1. Classification (NCBI taxonomy): domain Eukaryota; kingdom Viridiplantae; phylum Streptophyta; class Magnoliopsida; order Dipsacales; family Adoxaceae; genus Sambucus; species Sambucus nigra. The sequence goes on along the minus strand of OX422217.1, from coordinate 32,290,019 downwards.
AGCCAACTATATGTTACCCTCACTAGGTATACTTTCGTAAATACTAACATACCTACACACGTGCTATACCTAGATGTGCCCATGATATAATAACATAGCTACACTAGTTCTATAAATAGATATACATACTATCTCATAAATACAAACATATACATCACTCGTTATATACGTATAAACTGCATCCCCAGAGTCGAGACGTCGGGGATGCATCCCTCGTATGCTATCAGGCTCTAGGCATATCGTGCATCACACTGAGCCACTTGGTCGCAATATCACCACCGAACCCAAAAGTAAATACATACAGCGGAGGTGGTCATAAAGTTACCATACGTCTGGGGGTCGCAACCATACCATATTGCACCCAATCGGTCTCCAAGCCAATACATATCCTCACACATGGATAGTGGCCATACAACAGTACTACAACCTGGGGAATCAATCCGACAACTACTTGTCAACGCCAGAGTGGACTCCCACTACGCACAAACTCCTAACGATAGCACTACTGAGTAGGTATTTTCAACATAAATAAGGAACACACACACACACAGATATATATATATATATATATATATATATATATATATATATATATATATATATATATATATATATATATATATATATATATATGTCACCCTAACACGTATATATATAAAGTACTGACTACGTACATAAATCCCAAAGCGTACTAATCCACCAATCTCAAAGTTCGAACCGACTTCTCGATTATACATATATGTGTTCACTGATTTGGAATTCCAGTTTGTCTCACCTGAATCCATCTAATCGTTGGTCTAACATACGTACCAACCTCTGGAAATATTCCCCAGTAGTTCCAATCTACCCCAGAAGCCCATACACCCATTTATTAAACACTAATGGGTCAAAACAACGCGCAACAAAACATCCATGAAAGCCAGCAAACCAAATCGGTTTGCTTCGCAGACTAACCTGGTTCGCTAAATCGAACCGATTTGCTCCTGCATCGAATCGGTGCAGTTTGTTGGGCTTCCAAACGTGTTCTTTGTTGGGTTTTCACCTCTAAAGCCCTCTAATTGAGGTCCCAAGCCTACCCAAACCTCAAATAGATTTCCCACATCATTATATAACTATCCTAGATTCATTCTAATATCAAAATATGCCCTAATCCATAATCATAACACAAGAATTCCTATACATAATTCAATTTTAACAATTCATAATTAATCAACCATTCAACTTTCATTGATTTCAACACCCTATCAATATTCTCATGTTCATGAACATCAACCCAGAATTTAATCAAGTATTCATCATCAATCATTATCAATTATGATCATAACTTAAACATAACTTGAATGTCTTCAATTAATTCTCGAAGCTTTCATCTTTTAAATCTCAGATTTGTTCCTAATAAGTTATGAACGTAATTAACCAAATAAATTGCAATCTAAATCAAGTAATCACTTGCCTTTTGTATTTGAATCTGAAGTATCAACACGTAGCGATGAATCTGAATTACGGAGATGCTCTTCCTCTCTTCTCCAAGTTCTGTTCTCTCTTTTCTTCTTTTTTTCTCTTCTCTTAATCTCTCCCTTAATCCCAATTATGTAGAGACCAAAAGTGAGGATGTCTTCCACCTCCCTAAACCTTATATACTTCTTAATTACACCCTAATCCCATTTTTACGTTAAATCCTGGGTGTAAAAAATCACTATATCCCCATACGGGCCTTACTAAGTATAAAAAGCCCCCGGGTTCCAAGTATATGGCATGGGTACCTATCTGGACTATTTCGACCCATTATGGACCACCCGTGCACTCAAAAAGACCATCCAAGTCACCCAACTAAAATATATAGCATCATCTCTTTATCCGGGTCCGACATGTGCGTACAGTACTCATCGTTGATAAACATATAAATCTGCCGATGCATTTCTCTATCGACATAATATAATAAAGCGTCGCTTTTCACTCATAAATGACATGTAATAAATCACATCTATATTTACTTATCACACACAAGTACATAATAATAATAATAATAATAATAATAATAATAATAATAATAATAATAATAATAATAATAATAATAATAATAATAATAATAATAATAATAATAATAATAAATAAATAAATAAATAAATAAATAAATAAATAACATTAATCCTTAACTCGCTAATTAATATTTACCAAGACAAATTTAATTAATAATTAAATGCACACGTGGGAATTAAATACTCATAAAATTACAAGGTATTACATATATTAGTTGGGTATTTTGGAATGAAATTTGGGACATATAGAACGTTATATTAGGACTTAAAATAATGGATTTTAAGCCATATGGGTTAGTATATAACTTGGTCTTGGTTTTGGACTACATGGCTATGATTTTGGGCTTAATGAATCAAGACTGATAAGAACTCCAACTCTAATTTCGTGGATAGTAATATAAAAAAGTCGATTACAGTTAAGAGGATTCAATTTAACATCTTAGAATGAAAAACCCTAGAGCTAGATAAAGTAGGCTACATGGAGAAGAAGAAAGTTTAGATAATTGGACTTGGATAAGGAGGTAATTGGGAAAATGGGATTGAGACTTCATCTCTCAAATCAAGGAAAGTTTAGTTTGTATAAATATATAATTGATTTTGTGTTATTATATCCTTACTCATTGGACCCTAAACCTAAATTTAGTATTATTTGAGTTAGGTGTTAATTCTATAATTTTGGAATTGTTAAATTACAAAACATAAGTTAAACTCCATGTTTCTAGAAAAATTGATGAAATTCAATATGAAAATTGATTATACGGACAAATTAACATTTGATATATGTTAAATTTTCATAATTGAGGAAAAGCCCATTTTATATGTCCTAAAAATGTTAGGAACTTGGTAATTTAGGAATGAAATGGAATACTAGGGTTCCATTACTTAATATCTTATGTATAAATCTAGTTTCTATATATATAACAAAAGTTGATAAGGTTGGTAGACAATTAAATTTTGTAGAGTTGGCATGACAATTTTGGGTATATTGGAGGTAGTATGACTTTAGGACAGATCGAAAATGGAAGTTTTTCACATAGAAATTAGGACAGGGGCTTTAGGTTGAAGAAAAATAGAATTATGTAAGGTTGCACCTTTTAGTCATGAGAATGGCCAAAATTGCGGCCCGTGCACACGGAACATATGAACGAATAAGTTTTAGGGTCGTGCACATGTCCAAGGCTGAATTATAATCTTTGCTAAACTAGTGAAGATTGAATGTGGGATAGGCAATGGGACTTAGACTATGGTAAAATATTAATCTAAAACCTTTAATCATGTACGCTTAAATACTTAGAGAAGAGTTAAGTACGTCATTATATGGATGTAAGACTTATAATATCCTGAAATATGGATGGCTTGTTGTGTGTATTATATGCAACATGTCGGGTGTGTGTACTCGAGGGGGACATACTATAAGATATATCCTTATGGGGAATTGATGATGAGGATTACAAATGATTATGTGGTTACCCTAATGTGAAAGACTAGTCTTACCTTATTTATTTTAACCCGGACACTACGTGATAAAATTTCCATTGTGTCTTGCAGAGAATTACACGGGTTGATCCTTTCATATAATTTTTGGGTATGGGACTATATGATTGGTGTGAAGACATACTGATTATCCCTAGAAGATGCGGCGATGGTTATAGGTACATGAAAACCTATAACTAAACCTAGCATGCACGAGAAATCACTAAAGGTGGTTAGATAGGCCTTCGCTATGTGAGGGCTTGAGAGGGGCCCTTGTATGGGGTACGTATTTTGGACCGGGCATATTTTATGTGGATGTAGATATATAGAATACTTATATTGAGATATTATACCATTGAGATGTATAAGATGATCAAGTAGCAAATATTCTATTAAGATATTACATAATCGAGTTATATAAGATAATTAAGTAACGTATACTTCGATTGAGAGGGGCCCTTGTATGGGGTAGGTATTTTGGACCGGGCATATATTATGTGGATGTAGATATATAGAATACTTTTATAGAGATATTATACCATTGAGATGTATAAGATGATAAAGTAGCGAATATTCTATTAAGATATTACATAATCGAGTTATATAAGATAATTAAGTAACGAATACTTCGATTGAGATATTACATATTTGAGATATATAAGATGATTAAAATCAGAATAAGACCATTTAGATTTATAGGATTTAATCATTGGGAAATACGGGCTTGGGATTAGACGCATGCGACGTGTAGGATTATTTTTTATTAGGACCATTTAAAAGCAGATAAAACATGAGAAAAAGTTGTGCAATTTATCGTAACCCAAACTCAGTTATATTCTTATACATCGTAGACTTACTGTAAACGTTGTTGATTTACCATTTTTTAAGACAAAGGGCATCAGTGCAGCCTCATCCCTGATTCAAACTCGATTTAATCCCAATGGTTGTTGATATGGGATGTACATGTCGAGTTTGCATGATAAATCTATTTATTACTCTTTGTAGTTATTTAAGTTATATGTATATAGTAGACCATTTCAGTAGTTGTTTTATGTTGATATAGTTGTAGTTATGCGATGGTACTAGCAATTTTGGTTAGTTTGGTATCAGATTTATCTAGTTCACCTATTGTATTTTTTAGTTATTTATTTTATGCATTTAGTATTTATCTCATTCATTCTTAGAATGATATTCAATTGTTTGATTCCCGTGAGTTTGTATTAGGCCTAATCAATCTATTAATAAATTTTTTGGGGTGTGACATCATGTTAATAGTTGACCCGCCATTGAGATTCCATAATCGATTAGGTTCATTTAAGAAGAGCGGTTATCATTTGTCCATTTAATATCCATTAGATCACTATATTTCATTAACAAGTTCTATCATTTGTGAACCGTTAGATCACTAGGCAAGTTTATTTTCAAGCCTTTAGACTGATAAGGCTTTAAGCTTTAGTGATGAACTATAGATTTCATTACTAGATAGTTTTACAACCGTTTGTTACCGTTAGACCCATTAAGAAACATGTGGTTTTTAGTGTGTTATAGATGTACTCATCAAGTTGTATATCAATCATCATATCAAGTGAAATATTAAGAGTTATATCCTTGGTGCATTGGGTTTGGTTATTAATTTTACTCAGTTGGGTAAAGCCATTTAAGTATGTAGATAACCGTTAGATATATTTAAGGTTTCATTAAGCCATAACGTCCGTTATATGCATTCTATAAAACCTTACACTGTCGTTGTTTTTCATATATTATCTTTAGTAAGTTTTATTTATTGAATGGTTTTGGGGTCTCGGTATATATCAGCCTTGGTTTTGTATTTACACAGTATGTTCGGACGATCTTTTCTATTCATTAACTTGTTTTTAATTAAGAATCGCAACCCTTAGATAATTTAAATTTTGATAAAATAAATCTACACCCTTTATTCTCTTTGAGTTTGTAGACTCTTGCATTCGCACATATATAAACCATATTATACATTTTTCTAGGGTTGGCCAGCCCATTGTTAGATAGAGTCTCATACTCACACTTGAGATGAAAAAAATATGTGAGTGAGAGACAGAAGAGGGTGTAGATAGAGTGAGAGTGTTGCTTAAATTCAAAATAGAGATAGAGTGTGATTAATGGAGGTGTTGAATAGGGTTCGAGTGTATATTTTGCAAATTCAACTTCCTACTTATTTCTTCCAGAAATAGCAATCTTGAAATTAGATTATCTGGGCATTTAATCAACAAATGTTGAGAGAAACTTGATTTCATATATTTCTGACCTGCACATCACAAAATATAGTTTTATCTCTCTATAAAAATAAAACCAAAAACATGCTTTGTTTTAAATGTTCTATTGAATTACATGTTTGATTTTACTTGTGTATATTCTGATTTCAAATTTTAAAAATCTTGATTTTTTTATATTCGATTCAGGGAAACAGCCTCTCTGCACAAGCAGGGGTAATGCTGCGTACATCCAGCTCCCCTAGTACCCCGCAGTGACGGGAGACTCGTGCACTGGGTTTGACCTTTAGATCTGAGTTTTCTTACTCAATATCTTTTTAAATCTTTTTAAAACAATTTTAGATATGATTTTCGTGTATATATTTTCTAGATTTGAAAATAAAAGTCAAGATCTAAAAACTCTTATTGTGAAATCTGACCTAAAAATTATATGACAACATAAACTTTGTTTTTTAGGTGGTCGTATTTGATTCCTTATACTTGTTGAATTTTATTAGAATCGTGTTTATGTAAATTTTGTGTATATAAATTTTGTGATTCATTAGGAATTTGTCATAATAAGTTTATGTGAGTGTGCATTTAGATTTAAGTGCATTCTAGTCACGCACTTGTTCACACGAGAACACAACACAAAACTTTGCACATAAATCCACTTCTGCTGTTATTTCTGGAATTTATATTCTAGTCGACCCTGTGAAAAAAGTGCAAGGGTTTACAATAGAAGAATTGAGTAGGAAGCCTAGCTTGAGTTATTCTATCATATGTTGGAATATTTTCTATATTTTCTCAAAATTTTCTTCATTTTTTTTGTAACTTGTACTATCTTGGATTTAGGTGGATTTTTTGTGGCGTATAGGTCACCATGGATATTTCCCCTCCATATATGGGATTTAACCATGTAAAAAAACTCTCATGTTGCATTCCTAATTGTCTGATTATTTGCAACTGGATCGCTAGTTCAACCAGAGTCAAAAATTATAAATAACTATTTCAAGAATAAACATAACTTAGGTTATTTAGAAAGGAATCTTCGACATTCATTTTAATCAAGAGATACCTCACTACACACTACAAGAAAAACAATCATTTATGCCAGTTTTAAAATTAACGTTATTACAATTAAAGTTTAAATGACATAAATGTTTATATATATATATATATATATATATATATATATATATATATATATGGCAGTTCCAATTTAATGGTTAGTTTTTATCTTAGTTATAATAAGTTTGCTACAAAAAAAGAGTTATTTATGCCACATTTGTTTAGAACTGTGATTTACCTTTGTTTTAGTTATTTCCCTATCAAATCCAAAACTGAGATAAGTTTAAAAAAAAAAAAGAGGCGCGTTCCTTCCCGCTACACTGAAAAATTGAGTGGAAAAGTCACATACTGAAAGAAAAAAAGCAAGTTCTTCTTGTTGTCTTTCCTCAATTCCATTCACTCCACAACTCCCACGCTCAATATCCCATATCTGGTTCTCTATGTCCCCAACACCGGTAGTGTTATAGATCCATGCTCCAACATCGTTTTGTGTTTTCAATCAAGTACCAGTGGCGATGGAGGTTTGGGTTTATCCGTCCTCCTCCACTTAAGTCCCATTTCGCTTCAGTCTCCATAGAAGCATACACATGTAAGAAATCAACACTACACCAAATTTTTCGAATTGTCATGGTCATTGACCTTGACAAGTTGGACTTGTCAAGATCAATGACCGTGATAATTCTTGGGGTGACAAATTTTGTTGTCACGGACTTGTCACGGTCATTTACCATGATAAGTTCGTTAGACTTTTCACGGTCATGTCACGGTCCTTAACCTTGACATGTTTTGTCATGGTTAAGGACCGTGACAAACTCGTGACATTTAATAAAAAATTGTCACGGTCATTGACCGTGATAATTCTGGGCAGAATTGAAAAAAATCAGCTGGGCAAAATGACCACTGCCACTGGCCAGTAGTATATTTATACCTGTTACAGCAACGTTGTACTTGTTCAAACATTATATATCCAAATAAAATAAAGATAATGTAAATATACATTCAAAACAATATGTATCATGATATAATCTGAATAGAATTCAAATATAACAACTTAAAATAACAATTCAATTCAAATAATGTCACTAAATGTCTGGGGTAAGGTTAACTCTGAGGAGGTGAGTAGGCCACACAATATACTAATTGACACACCCACCAGTAGACATCGTGACGCATTGTTCACACAACCACAAGGGGGAGTTCTCCTTCCCGGGTATCACATGCATGATGAGCACCTTGGACTGGATGTCTTGAAGCAAACGTCCATGAAATGACATACCCTGGATGGTATTCGGGTCCCTCAACTCCCTCCCTATCCACTGTCCATCAAATATGTCCAGTATAAACACGCTCGTCCAACCAAGTGTCGACATCGGTCGGTTGAAGGGATCCAAATTGGGGAGTGGATCATCAAAGTCCGCACGTGTTAGAGATGAAGCAACGAGGTCCACATCCTCATCATCCTGCACGTCCTCCTCCACCACCTTCTCCTTCCCTTTCCCCTTACTTTTTTTGCCCAACGAACGCTTCATGAATGAGAACATATCTTGGACCGTCGCCACCAAACGGGATAGCTTTGTGTCGTGCGAGTCCACCGTTCGAGCCAACCCCGTGTCGCTCGTCTCCAATCCGATGATCCTAGATTTGTCCACCCGCGAGCTCACCCCTTGTCCTCCCCTTGCGATAAGTGCCAAGCACTTGGCTAAGTGCGTCTGTGGACAAAGATTCCTTGTCGGCATCAGAATGCGACTCATGCACTTCCTTAAGTTTTGCCTGAAACAACAAAAAGCACATGATTAGTAAAATAAGTAAATAAAAAAATTATAACATTATTAACAAAAAGTAAACTGTCGGATTACTTACAATCGTGGCCGCGATGCTTGGGGACAGCTCCTTATCCTTCCCCTTCTTCGTTCGAATAGACACATAAGTATCGAGCCTATGTGGCCTACCCCCAGGGCCACTCCCTGTCCCCTGAAATAAAATAAAGTAAAATTAGTATCAACCTCGCAAAGTAAAATAATGCAGAATAATATATTTCTGTAGTTATAGAAAAATTAAATCTTACCATCATCCTATGCTCCACCTCGGCGTAAGACGTCCGGACAGAGTAGTGCACGTCCGTCTTTTTTTCTCGATTTCCCTCCCCAATTGGCGAGATGCCAATTGTCGCTCCCTGATCAATAAACTGTTGCCATTTTGCCAATGAGATCGGCTCCTTCAACGGGATAGATTCACGTATTCGGATAATGGATTCTCGGGTCTTCCCAAAGTACTAGGCCCGTATATTCTTCTTCCACGTCTTGTGTTTCTCTCTCAACTGCTCCAAGACAAATTGTGTAGCTTTGGATCAAGGCTGAATTGTTCCTGTCCAACAAATACAATGTTTGTTGCTAATAAATATAAATATAAATATAAAAATAAAATGAAATCAAAATCGAAATCGAAATCGAAACTTAAATTGAAATTGAAATTGAAATATTCAGATAAATATAAATATAAATACATTACCTGTAGTTCCACCCAAACAACTAACTTGAGTTCATTTGGCACCTCTTTCCAACTAGTGTACCCCGGGCTGATGATCGTCTTTACCAGCTCGAGGGATCTCACTAATAGGCCAGGCTTGTTCTCAACGGCCATCCCTAATTTTCCATATCTGGGGAGCCTAGGGGCCGAGTAGCCCTTGTCACCTCTGCTACCACTGCCAGACGACATCATCATAACCAGCGTCATCATCCTCTCCTTAATACCTGAAGGGGACATTTGCTGTAAAAAAATGTTGTTATTAGTACAAATCAAAAATGAATTAGGAGAAGACATGCAAATATGTACAATTACTACAAACCCAAATGAATTGTTATTGTTTAACACCTTAATTCTAAATTCGAAAACAACAACATCTAGCTCATAATATGTACAATTACTACAAATCCGAAACATCCCCACCCACCCCTACTTCCCACACACACTCACACTACACAAGAGAGAAAATGATAAAGTGCAAATCAATTAAGATCATTAAAAATGGATTGATAAAGTACAAATTGGAATATTTATTACAAATTGAAAAATTGTTACAAATTCGGGTTATCATAAAAAATGGATTGATATTCGATAGGAACAACAAAGTCATCCACACTACTAATTAGATGCTTTGGCGCGTGTAGGACAATTGACCATGGCAAGTTGTTTATATACTATGAGGAAAACACTTGGTTAACCTTTTGAAATGCACAAATAAACAACTCATCGCTCTCGTGGTCGCTTCTCTTCAACTTGGAAAAGTCAACCATGATCAAATTGGTGACATGATCAACTTTACAAGCATTTTTATCCTCAACTCTTACCCAGTCACAGTAAAATACAACCTCTTTGAAGCTTATATAATCCAATTCAAATATATTTCAGATTACACCATAGTAAGTCATTTCAGATTCAACGAGGTTTTTATCTTTTGCGCTCGCTCGAAAGAAAGTAAGAGCCTTGTATGAAATGCCTGAGTTCTTTACATTTGTACTTTCCTCGTACACTTTAGCGCAAAAAACGTAACCATTCAATCGATACTTTTTATACTCTTGTGCCACGAATAAGGGTCCAGTGGCTAGACGAGCAAGCCTTGATGTCGCATCACCCGTCTTAAATAGCTGAGAATATATAAATTAATTATATTAGTTATAAAATTTGAGTGTATTTTAACGTTATAAAATGACCATTTTCATTATAATTACCTCTTGTGTCAACCACAACCTAAATTCGCTGTTTGATTGTACCATTGTTTTTCGTCTTTTATTGTTCTCACGGGCTTCATATTTTCTGCATATTACAAAATTAATCATGTATAAAATAATCTAAAATGATGTTAAACATTATAATAATTGAAACTTACTTGAAACATTATAAAATAATGTTGATATAGCCAAACAAATGTTGCGTTGTTCTCGAGCAAAATTGGGATACTCATAATTCATCCTCCTTCAGGCTGTAGAATTAATAGGATGACGCATGAGATTACCCCCTACTTCTGCCCTAGCATGCCAAGTCATTGCCTCGACTATCCATGGTACTGTGAAAAAACTCTTTAATCAAGGCCCAATGGGAAAATATTTCAACACTTTTTGAGGCACTTTTGAGCTTGTTCCTTCCCGACTAGTAGATTGGACATATCTAGCTTCATCGCATACCGGACAATGATCGAGATTTTCATACTCCTTTCTGTATCGTATGCATTCATACACACAAGCATGAATCTATTTATACTTCATTCCCAAACCTTTCAAATTGTTCTTCATAACAGGATAGCTATTTGGAAGCATAATGTCATTGGGTAGTAACCCCTTCACCCATTTCAGAATTCCTGTCTCGTTTCTTCCAGAAAAGCCATATTGTGTCTTCAAACTGTGCAGACCAACCATGGCATGTAAAGTTGTTTGATCTTTCTCTCAACCAAAGTATAACAGTTGGGACACCTTAAATTTTAAACTTTGGCAGTCATCGTCAAGGTTTATCGTGATATCTTCACGAGCACTTGAACCTTGTACATCATCAGTAACCTCATTCTCCTCTGCTTCATAAAATCCGTACGCATCATCAACTAAATCCTCTAATATATTATGATCTACGTCGCGCCCTTCTACATCTATCCTACTTGTTGAATGTTATTCGGGGACAAAATGAACTTTTAATTCACCGTGAAAACTCCAAAATCGATAACTATCTTTCATACCCAATCTTAACAAATGTAGTTCAACTGTTTTCCACTCAAACACCTTACCGTTCTTACACCTAGCACACGGACACGAAAACTCGTCATCATTATGACATCTCTTTGCGTATTTCACAAACTCATTAGCACCTATGCGAAACACATCCCCCATTCTATTTGTCTCACCCATCCACTCTTTGTATTTCGGATCTCCCATCACAGCTACCACAACTAATCACCTATTAAAGGCAAGAAGCGTATATTCATGGATTAGTATAAACAAAACTTAGATTTATGGTATGTTTTATTTAATTATGTCTTCGATTCTTAAATTTCAAATTTAAATTCAATTTATAATAGAAATTCCTATTTCCTCCATCTCCTCTAAAGGGTGAGTGGTCCTATCCCATTCAAGACCGCATATTTCTGTAATATACTTAACAACTCATGCACATTGTTACGATTTGAGAAAAATTCGGCAGCATATCCTAGTAGTTCTCCAAGTGCACGATGTAAATTGGCAAGTGTGAGTGCTATTTCCATTGATCAATTGAAATAACATTCACACTTGTCAATCTAGTTTGTACCCAGAGAACATTAGGATACGACTGCAGAATTTCCTCCAAAAGTAACAACTTTAAGCCACTAAGAATATTATTATACAGAAATTATGCAGTCCGAAACTATCCAAATGGGACAAATCGAGAGATCTCATTACAGGGGTAATGACTCTCGAACGGGTCTAAGGGCTATTGAATGCGCACGCATAAGAACTAGAAGGCTAGTAACTATGCACACTATATGTAATTTCAAGTATATATATATTGTTCGTTATATAAAGTAATTTTCAACAAAAATTGGAAAATCCCATTCCCATAGGTACAATAATCCAGTGATCATACCACTTTTAAAATTAACCAACCCAACAACGATCCAATATAATCCAACCACAATGTCAACAACAAATGTGTATCCCGTACTCCATCTAATTCATCTACTCAATAAATTATTTTCATCAATTAAACTAACAATTAAAGTATACAATTATTAATTTACTAATTTATAACGAGGGGCAATCCTACTTTCATATATGAATTTACTAAAAAAATTAACAATCAATCAATTCGTTTACAAGGTACACTACTTGCATATGAGGGAAAATGTCTAAAATTTTTAAAAAAAGTTAACAAGCCCCACCCCGAACCATTTCCTTTGATCTTTCTCACAGCCAAAGTATAACAGTTCGGTCACCTTAAATTTTAAAGTTTGGCAGTCATCGTCAAGGTTTATCGTGATATCTTTACGAGCACTTGAAACTTGTACATCATCAGTAACCTCATTCTCCTCTGCTTCATAAAATCCGTACGCATCATCAACTAAATCCTCTAATATATTATGATCTATGTCGCTCCCTTCTACATCTATCCTACTTGTTGAAGGTTGTTCGGGGACAAAATGAACTTTTAATTCATCATGAAAACTCTAAAATCGATAACTATCTTTCATACCCGATCTTAACAAATGTAGTTCAACTGCTTTCCACTCAAACACCTTACCGTTCTTACACCTAGCACACGGACACGAAAACTCATCATCATTATGACATCTCTTTGCGTATTTCACAAATTCATTAGCACCTATGCGAAACACATCCCCCATTCTATTTTTCTCACCCATCCATTCTTTGTATTTCGGATATCCTATCACAGCTACCACAACTAATCACCTATTAAAGGCAAGAAGCGTATATTCATGGATTAGTATGAATAAAACTTAGATTTATAGTATGTTTTATTTAATTATGTCTTCGATTCTTAAATTTCAAATTTAAATTGAATTTATAATAGAAAATCCTATTTCCTCCATCTCCTCTAAAGGGTGAGTGGTCCTATCCCATTCAAGACCGCATATTTCGGTAATATACTTAACAACTTATGCACATAGTTATGATTTGAGAAAAATTCAGCAGCATATCCCCGTAGTTCTCCAAGTACATGATGTAAATTGGCAAGTGTGAGTGTTATTTCCATTGATCAATTGAAATAACTGTCACACTTGTCAATCTAGTTTGTACCCAGAGAACATTAGGATACGACTGCAGAATTTCCTCCAAAAGTAACAACTTTAAGCCACTAAGAATATTATTATACAGAAATTATGCAGTCCAAAACTATCCAACTGGGACAATTCGAGAGATCTCATTACCGGGGTAATGACTCTCGAACGGGTCTAAGGGCCATTGAATGCGCACGCATAAGAACTAAAAGGCTAGTATCTATGCGCACTATATGTAATTTCAAGTATATATATATATATATATATATTGTTCGTTATATAAAGTAATTTTCAACAAAAATTGAAAAATCCCACTCCCATATGGACAATAATCCAGTGATCATGCCACTTTTAAAATTAACCAACCCAACACAGATCCACTATAATCCAACCGCAATGTCAACAACAAATGTGTATCCCGTACTCCTTATAATTCATGTACTCAATTAATTATTTTCATCAATTAAACTAACAATTAAAGTATACAATTATTAATTTACTAATTTACAATGAGGGACAATCCTACTTTCATATATTAATTTACTAAAAAAATTAATAATCAATCAATTCGTTTACAAGGGACACTACTTGCATATGAGGGAAAATGTCTAAAATTTTTAAAAAAAGTTAACAAGCCCCACCCCGCCCCATTTCCTTTGATCTTTCTCACAGCCAAAGTATAACAGTTGGGTCACCTTAAATTTTAAACTTTGGTTGTCATTGTCTAGGTTTATCGTGATATCTTCATGAGCACTTGAACCTTGTACATCATCAGTAACCTCATTCTCCTTTGCTTCATAAAATTCGTACGCATCATCAACTAAATCCTCTAATATATTATGATCTATGTCGCTCCCTTCTACATCTATCCTACTTGTTGAAGGTTATTCGGGGACAAAATGAACTTTTAATTCACCGTGAAAACTCCAAAATCGATAACTATCTTGCATACCCGATCTTAACAAATGTAGTTCAACTGTTTTCCACTCAAACACCTTACCGTTCTTACACCTAGTACATGGACACGAAAACTCGTCATCATTATGACATCTCTTTGCGTATTTCACAAACTCATTAGCACCTATGCTAAACACATCCCCCATTCTATTTGTCTCACCCATCCACTCTTTGTATTTCTGATATCCCATCACAGCTACCACAACTAATCACCAATTAAAGGCAAGAAGCGTATATTCATGGATTAGTATAAACAAAACTTAGATTTATAGTATGTTTTATTTAATTATGTCTTCGATTCTTAAATTTCAAATTTAAAGTGAATTTATAATAGAAATTCCTATTTCCTCCATCTCCTCTAAAGGGTGAGTGGTCCTATCCCATTCAAGACCGCATATTTCTGTAATATACTTAACAACTCATGCACATTGTTACGATTTGAGAAAAATTCGGCAGCATATCCCCGTAGTTCTCCAAGTACACGATGTAAATTGGCAAGTGTGAGTGTTATTTCCATTGATCAATTGAAATAACATTCACACTTGTCAATCTAGTTTGTACCCAGAGAACATTAGGATACGACTGCAGAATTTCCTCCAAAAGTAACAACTTTAAGCCACTAAGAATATTATTATACAGAAATTATGCAGTCCGAAACTATCCAAATGGGACAATTAGAGAGATCTCATTACAGGGGTAATGACTCTCGAACGGGTCTAAGGGCTATTGAATGCGCACGCATAAGAACTAGAAGGCTAGTATCTATGCGCACTATATGTAATTTCAAGTATATATATATTGATCGTTATATAAAGTAATCTTCAACAAAAATTGAAAAATCCCACTCCCATATGGACAATAATCCAGTGATCATGCCACTTTTAAAATTAACCTACCCAACATCGATCCACTATAATCTAACCGCAATGTCAACAACAAATGTGTATCCCGTACTCCTTCTAATTCATCTACTCAATTAATTATTTTCATCAACTAAACTAACAATTAAAGTATACAATTATTAATTTACTAATTTACAATGAGGGGCAATCCTACTTTCATATATGAATTTACTAAAAAAATTAATAATCAATCAATTCGTTTACAAGGGACACTACTTGCATATGAGGGAAAATGTCTAAAATTTTTAATAAAAGTTAACAAGCCCCACCCCACCCCGCTCCATTTCCCCTTGCCCCACCCCCACCCCCATCCCCCCACACACGCACGCAGCCCCCCCCCCCCCCCCATCCCCCCTTCCCCCACCACACACACACACAACCCCAACCCCTCCCCATTCACAACCACACACATACACACACACCCACATACACCCCCTCCCCTCCCCAGCCCCCCCCCACCACACGCACATGCACACGCACACACATATATATATATAAATGGAAGAGAGAGAGAGAGAGAGAGAAACCAACCTGAAAGTAGAGAGAGAAAGTGGAGGGAAACAAAGAAGTGGGAAGAAAGGAGGAGAAAGGTTTCTTTGCTGCTAAACTTGTCACGAACAAGTCACGGTCTTTAACCGTGACAATACCTTGTCACGGACTTATCACGGTCATTGACCGTGATAAAAAACTGGTATTTTTTTGTCACGATCAATGACCGTGACAAGTCTGGCCAGCTAAAGAGAACCAATTTGGCCTTTTTGGTGTAGTGCAAACAACCTATGGTTCATTCTATAACTTTACTAGGGTTTCTATCTGTGAATTTCCTCTAATTGAACTTTACTAGGGTTTTTCGGAAAATCAGATTGTCCAGGTATATCCTAAAATACATCAGCAAACTCCCTAACAACTGGAATCGAATCGAGTGGTATCACCACTTCCTTAGAGGTCTCTTCCTCTATATAGTACAAGTGAGTGGACGATCCTCCCTCAAGGCGAGGCATCGCCACTAAAAATATCTCCTGCCCGGGAATGGAAAATATAATACTCCTACTAAAACAATCAATCATAGCTCGGTACGCAACTAGCCAATCCATACCAATAATCGCATCATACTCGGTCATTTCTAATATTAACATATCAGCGGGTAAAGTAAACCTCCCGATCTCTATACCCACACCTCTACAAATAAGGGAAGTTACAGAACCCCTACTCAACGGTGAATCTACACAAGTAATCGTGCTCTCGGCAGTGTCTAATGACCTAATAGTGCGTGCAAATGTCGTGGCAATGAAACAGTGTGTGGCCCCCATATCAAATAAAATACGCCCCAAAGTCCCCTGAATAGAGAACATACCCTCAATAGAAAGGTGGATACTACGGGACTTCGACATGCTGGAGCTGATACACTCTCCCATACTGAAGTTGTCCCTACTGGACTGGGACCGCTGGAATGGGTGGTAATACTGCCATCTGTGGTGGTGCTGGGAAGGTGGTGGGAATCATAGGACTCTGTGGCTCGTGTCGAACACCCTCCTGCTACTGTTGTGGGGCCCTGCCCCTATCAGGACAATCCTGGCGTTTGTGGACAGTCTTGCCACAAACGAACCACTTCCTAGGGAAGTTTCCCCCTCGCTGTCCCTGCTGCCCACGGCCCTGATGGATGTTGCCATTTCTACCCTGAACAAGCTGGCCCTGCTGAAACTGCTGTTGCTGACCATTCTGGCCCTGTTGGCCCTGATGGCCGTTCTGACCCTGATGGCCATGACGAAAACCTCCCTGTCCATTTCTAAAACCTCCAGATCTGAACCTCTTAGAATCCCCCTGCTGGGAACCCTGATCTCCCTGCCTATGCTGACCTTGAGCAGATTGCGTGGCTGGCACCATTTCCTCCTGTCCTGCCCTGATGGATGGACTCTCCTGATCTCTTACTCTCAAACATGTGAAAGCGGTGATCCCACCAGTGAAGCAGTGTTGCGTTAACCATATCAGAATAAGTGGCTAACGAGAGGTTTCCCACCAAGTGCTGTCGGATCCTCCAAGTCAATCCGTCCATAAACTTCTAAATCTTCTTCTTCTCAGCCGAAATCTCATCGGGACCAATGTTTAAGAAATTAGTGACTTCGGCCTCATACTCGGCCACGGTCTTTCCCTCCTGCTTGAGGTTCATTAACTTTCTCCTTATCTCAGTGTGAATAGCTGACGAAAAATATTTACGGTCGAACCGCACCCAGAACTCCTGAATAGAAAGGGCGTCCCTCTCCTCCGCGGTGGTAATGAACTCCCACCACTGCGAAGCTGATCCTACTAGATTAAAAGTAGCTAGTATCTGCTTATGAACATCCATGCACTCGTACATCCTTAAGTGCCTCTGAATGCCCTTCCTCTACTGACTGGACACAACAACGTCGGAGCTACCTGCAAATTCCAGAGGGTGTGCTTTCTGAAAAGCATCACGAAAGCATTCCCAAGCAGACGAGAATGCATGAGCGTGAACTGGCACGACTACCGGCGCCTGGGGTGGTGCATGTTGTACAATGGCTAGGGAGGCATTTACCGCTTGGGCTATAATAGCTGCAACCTCTGCGGCATTCATGGTGCTCGGAACTGGTGCAGGCTGTGGTTCGAGATGAGCATCCCTAAGAACTCGCTGTGCGCATCGTGGAGGCATCTGAAATGAGAGTAAATTCTTATAAGTTCGCAGTTATTATCTCAAAATAGCTAAAGAACAAAACATACACAAAAGAATACAACAGTCCTAAAATATAGGGCTCTACATCAAAGAAAGCTCAGCGGAAACATAACAAGCCATACAGATCCTAAGGACACTAGAACCTGATGCTCTGATACCACCTGTGACACCCCGACTAATTAAATACTAGGTAGCTACTCCTTTATTAAATTAATACAAAATGCCAAGTTGGTTCAGTTCATTGCATCACTCTCGAAAAATGTTTTAACAATTACTAGGCACCTAATATTTAAAAAGTGAGTTGCCAATTTTAATTAAATCTGATTAACATGAAATAAGTAGATTATGAAATGCTAACATAATCACCACAACTTAACGAAAATAGAATAACCATACAATAGTAATGAGTCTGGAGGAATACTCCTCACAACTATCCGAATACTAAAATAAACAAATACCAAGTCTGCATCACTAAATTAATTACAACCCAAAATCTGAAATAACTGAATAGATAAAGTATCTAAGAGAAATGGGGCGACATGCCCTACAATTGAGAAAATCTGATAATATAGAGTCAAGATAGAAAGTGGATGCGTCTACTGTCAAGGTCCTGTAACTTCTACAGTAGCTACCAGTACGTCACCTGAATGGAACTCCTATGCTTGGTGTCCTTGTGGCTGGGCACCTAAAAGGTTTTCACAAGAAAATATATTTGAAAGAAAACGGGTCAGAGCCCGATTGTGGAAAACAGTTTAAAATATAGCAAGTGTTTAATGACATTAAAACAATTAATGCAAAATACATGTTAGGACGTGCTCTCACATAAATACTCATCTCTCAATTATTTGTGCACTCCTAACGTATCCGCAATCAAATCTAGTTATGCTCATATCTAACTAGTCCAATATAAACTCTAACGTTATTATACGAATCACGATTTAATTCCCGACATCTTATTTTAAACAGAGTGTTTTACTCTTCTTCTCAGTTCCCCATATCAGTACTACTAATTACTAGAGATCTTCCATTTTATCTTTACAAAACGTTGTTATTTGTTTATACTCACATATACACATGACAGTTCATTTCAATTAACAATATTATTTTCATCATAAATATACAATACTAGCACCCCGAGGCTAAGCTGCGGTGCACACATACTCTGCTATCCAATCCCGGTACATCACGTACATAAGGACCACGTATTCTGAATCTCTCTGGAATCGTTTTCAATAAACATCAATCACAAACAATGGAGGCGAACATAGTTCACATCACATGGGTCATGCACATACTTACGCTCCCACGATCAGCAGACTTTTTGACTTCTCAATCAGTCCTTCTCTGACCTATGTCCTTGAGGTACCAATCTAAATCCCCCCGTAGTCACACAAAGATTAGATGGCCCTAATCGAACGCAGACCTCCCATGATAGCAAGTATGGTAGGTATGTTATACACATAAAACCACATATACTAAACATTAACACTTCTTAGATATTTCAGTATATTAATAGAGGTATACTTCTTGTTCTTATCCCATCATTTACTGTTATAAGTTTATAAGTTTCCAGTTTTAAATGCACTAGAGTTATCAACTCTTCTCACGTCGTATTTAGGTACTCGTTTCCAAATCCACAATTGTCATATGATTTACTATAAGATTCTAAGTTCTACTCCTCAAAGTACCCCAATTCTCACAATTATACCCAATAGTAAATTAGGGAAGGTTAATTCTTCGTTGATTAAATGTACGGGACAATTGAAATAAAATCAGGCTTAAAAGGCCATTCTGTCAACTCGTTAGAAGTCTCGTTCGAACGAGGTCGTTCGAACGAGTGTCGTTCAAATGAAAGGCTTCGAATGAACTACCAACTCGTTAGAAGGGGTACTGTCATCTCTTTAGAAGTTTGTTCGAACGAGGTCCTTCGAACGACCTGGGCAGGTCTTCTAACAAGATGGCAGTTTACGCCCAGAAATCCCAAAATCCGTTTTTCTTCCTTTTTCTCCTTTCTAAATCCATTCTATGATCATCCAAACTAAGTTTTAATGCGTTTAAACTACACTAAGTCCTCCTAGGTCACTTCTTAACATATATATGGTGTCAATGCTTCCTAAATTAACATGTAATCATCATAATTTCCAAACCTTGTCCCAAACCCTATAAATATCACCCAGAATTTTAATGTCTACAATTACTCCTTATAAATCCATTTTTAAATCATCAAAAGATATATTTTAGATTTGGAATTCCTTCATAACCATTATATATGCAATCCCTATATAAGATTATGAGGTCTATCTCCAATTTCATGGGTTTTTCATCAAACTTTCAATACAAGACATATATTCAATCCTAAGCATGGAGGAAACATTCGCTTGAAATTATGTAATTAAACCACTTTCCTTAGATGTTCTGATTTTATGTTGAAGGATGAAGGTTGATTCTCCTCTTTCTCTCTACATATTTCTCCCAAAGATGGTGATAGTGGCTAGGGGTTTCTTTTGGAACCTCTTAAGGCTCTCCCTATAACTCCCGTAGCCCACTACTTGTTAAATGCTGATATTGGACTTAATGGGTTTATTTATAATATAAAATTAACCTCTAAAATTCGTGGGTTTTAATTCCCCTATTTTTAAAATTACCAAACTACCCTTCTGGGTTGATGGTATGGCCCAAAAATACCCCGGGACCCAAACTAAACCCCCGGCTAGTGTTTTCTGACTATTTCGACCCTTCCGAACACGTTGGCGCACTCAAAATGACCATTTGATTGATAAAAATATAACTCACTTTTTTATTCAAATAATTACATTCCTGACGCGATTGACACGCGCCCCAACTAAGTTTTCCAAATTGGTGTATTTCAGTCTCGCGATAATTTTAATATTTTCAATATTCATATATTACCGTACATACACATCATAATCAAATACCAACTCACATCTCGCTAGTATTTATATCCTAATTAATTGTCAATTAAATCTCATTTAATTCAATTAATCCCTTAAATAAAAAAATTACGGCGTATTACGCCAATGTGCTTCAAAATTGTTGAATAATTGCCTCCCAAGATATAACGGATTTTCCAAATGGCACAACAATAATTAATTCCAACGAACACAAGTTTGTGTTTTATACTCAACTGAAACAGTAATATGATATGCAGAAATGAAGAAAATAATTTCCTGGATGAAGGAAATAATGAAGTAGCATTTTCGGAATTTTCTAGAGGGGAACTTTTTTCAGCTATTAAAACTGGAGGGAATTATGTTTATTTATAGCATTGGTTTTGACTGTTGGGAATAGTCAAAACTGTTAAACCATTTCTAACTGTCAACAAATAGTTAATTTCGATTTAATTAATTACTGACTGTTATGTTAATTAAATTCAGCCCAAAAAATTAAGAGATTTTTATAAGCCCAAGCCCGAATCGAGTCGGCCGACCGACCGGATGACACGTGCGTGTGGGATTTTGGCCTAAGCCCAACACATGCATAGTGTAGGCCATCTCCCTTTCAAGGAGTTAGGATACCCCAAGGCATCCAAGCCTTAGTCCACCATTGCGGTTTTATTAACTCATCGTTTTTCCACTACTCTTCCAATGTGGGACAAGAGTGAAAACATATCCAATTCATTAACATTCATAACTTAATGAGTCACTTTTGGGACATATTTTTCATTCATAAGATAATGAAATTGGACATATGAATATACTACATTTATCTCCTTGCGAAGGAGAACGCGTTCGTATATGGTCCCAAAATTATCGTGGTGTGGGTCCATCTAAATTTGAGCTCAAAATTGCTCAAAATTCTTTCCAGCAAATTCTGAAATGCATTATGTTCAATGTTTTCCAACACATTTAACCCCTCAACTCGAGACCACATGGAGAAACCCCAGCTTCGGATAACACTAGATCCCCTGCCCAACTGACCTTACCAAACCGCTACTGACCTTGACCCCTACCAACTCTCGTGACCCCACTCTGATTCATCCATAGGAAAACTACTACTTAACCTTTCTCTTACGACCCTACTCTAACACGAACCCAGACTCGACCAACCTTATACCCCCCACCACATCTTCCTTCGGCTATCATCTCAACCCACATGCTCTAATCCGAACCCAAACCCCTCCAACCTTATACCACCAGTCCTAACCCAAGTCTCTAAACCATCCCAAGCTCAAAGACATCAACAGTAGTACCTGCAACCCCGAATAAGCCTAAAATCCATTACTCCTTTTCTTATTTTTTTTCCACATCCTCCTCACAAGACCCGCATCACCCAAAAATACCCATCAACTTCCCTCACACTACCATTACCTCACAACACACATGCACATGTGTGTAGTTTCAAAATTTCCCTCACCTTAATTCCATTCCTCACCCCATCCTTTTCATGCACCTTTACCCTTCCAAATATACCCTTAACCCCATGTAACTACTTAAAAGGGAAGACTCTGGCATCATTTCAAGGGAGCTAAATTTTGGGGAAAAAAGTATAAGGAGAGAAAGTCGAATTTTTAAAATTGTTAGGTTATTATTAGGTTTAGTAGATAAATAATTTGAGTGTTGTAATTCAATGGATATTGGGATGATTTTATAAGAAGTGGACTTTTAATATTAATCCAAAAGTTGGTTTGATCATTTCTATTCCCTCTGCACATTTATTTAGTTTACATATGACTTTAATTGTTTACCGCATACTTTGGATGTTTATTATGGTAGTCTAATCATCCCATTCAAGGGATGAAATGAAGCCTTCATGGATTTAATTAATTTAGTTTTATATTTTCCTTTTAGTTAACTTCCTTTTATTAGTAATTTTTAATTCCTACACTTGTTTATGCATTGAGAAACGGTAAACAATATTTGAGAAAAATATTGAAGGCTAGTTTTAATATTTTGTCCTAAGATTGAAACTACACATAGGCTTATCTTTTGATTAAAATTGTATTCTAACTTTGTTCTACTCTTGTTATGTTTTTTGATGTACTATAATTAGTTACTTGAATTTTCCCTAGTGGGTGGTTCATTTGATTAATTATAGTCTATTTGGAGTAGAGTTTATAGGAATTAAAATTCCTTTTCCTAAAATAATATTTGTGAAAATTAATTAGTTTGATGAGAATCAACTTGTAACAACCCCCATTTTCTCACGTAAAGGTTGGCCATGCACGATATGGTGAAGATGGTGTAGATCAATTAATATCATTCTTAGCACCAACGTAAAATAATTTTTTTATTGAAAGCCCATCATTGGATTTTAAATCAACATTTCTAGAATAAATATATAAAAACAAACCAACATAAAGTGCATGATAAGTATGACATAAAGGTAAGTATCACAACCCAACATAATGTAAATAAATAAATCTCGGGCTTATGCCCTTACAAGTGTATCAAATGAATAACTTTGACTGGAAAAGCACATAAGCTAGAGTCAATAATCTGAAAAGCTGATAAGCAGGAGAGATCGCAAGACCGGTAGAACAACAATCCCGCTATCCCTATCTAGAAGCACCCTGGGGGGTGGGGGACATTTAAATTTGGGTTTGAGCCCTAGGTGAGAAAGAATTAACTTATTTAATTTAAGATGCAGTAACACAGTCGATGCAAAAATTAATATTCCCCCTCGTCACTCACATGCGTTTAACACCTCACCCCTCATCTAAGTGTGATATTATTCGCATACCAATAAGTCCCAAATAAGAATTATGACACTATGTCAATTTAACAATAATGGATTTGTCGATAATTAAAAGATTAATTGTACCGACGACATTTAATTACCAATGCCCATAATATCCCAATCTCCTAAGTTTCACATCAATGGCATAAACATCTATTATGCATTATAGAATGAAAGTTGTAGTTTATGTCCCCGTTCTTAGACATTTCAAATTATCTCATATAAAGTCTTGATAATTATATTTATGTCCTTCATGTATTTGACACACAAAGGAATCAATCATTGGTGTCTAGTTCGAACTCTATCGGCAAGTTCGTAGGAATCTCTTATCCTAAGCAAACATCACAAAACACACATAAGTTGGGGTTGTCCCTACGCTGGATACCTGTTCATGACCCATACCCAGCGGTGACACAGATTGGGTTAGCGTCAACACCTACCTCTCGTAGATGGAGCCTCCACATACTACCTATATGACTTACACAATCACCAAGCCCACCTAGTTCGAATGCACGAGATCCCAACCCGATAAGACAGTCTACGAACATCGGTATGTCCACACATATACGTATAAGTACATATTATTATATCATATAATATATTGGTAACTACTCCATCATTACCATATAAAGCCCACCTAAAGTCCACAACATTTTCATTTATTAATAATTTACCATCTACTGAATTATTAATTTCATTCCATAGAATAAGTTCTTAGTCATATAGTTAAGTGTAAATTTTTCTCAAATTAAATGTGGGCATGTTTGTAATTTTAATAAATTCTCGGTTAACTCATACACGGTCCCATTAATTTGCATGGTGTCCTAATTATATCCCTAACTAAAACCCCAACCCAAATTACAAAAGAAACGAATTGCCAAACACCCTTTAATGTCGCTCAAACGACATCTAGGGTCGTTCGCGCGACATCTCATGTCGCTCAAACGAGGGCCAATGTTGCTCTAGCGACCTCTTTGTCTTCTCCATGTTGTTTCACCATCTATGTTCTTCCCAGAATCAAACTCAAAAGTGTATACTCCAAACCCAGAAACCGAACCCATAAAACATTATGCTGAAACCCAAAATTTATATATGTTAAGGATTTTAACGATTTCAAAACTCAATCCCAGAAACAATATATTCTAACCCAAACATAATATTTGTTAAGGATTTTAACGATTGAAAAATTCTCAAAGTTCGAACCCTATTTAATTCACAGTAAAAGACATATGTCATGGAATCTACATTAAATATTGAGTTCGTGAATCAATAGTGATATCCTCTGCATCAAATAGTTAAAATATCCCCAATTACTATCAAAACCCTAAGGGATCTACCCTAAATTTCCCAGATTTCGATACCTAAATTTCAGAGACTAATTCTACATTAAACACATTCCTCTACATGCATGTAATATTTAATCATCATCAATTTATTCATATCCAACCTAAATCCCAGAAATTTTAAGGTGTTATCATCATGCATCAAGAAAATACATTGCAAACTTAAATTAAGTAAGAAAATTCCTGCCTTAGAAATTTGTGGAAGAAAGCCCCTTTGATTCCTCCTTGAGTCCTTACCCCTTTTCCCTCTTTTGGTTCTTCTTTTTTCCTCTCCCGTTCACAATTGTGTCTATGTCTTTTTTGAATAGTAGTGGGGAACTGATTTACCCCCACTTAAACATGAATTAAACCCAATCCCGAGTTGGGCTTAAAACGCAACTTTTGGACCCCTAAATGGACCCGAATCCATATCTCAGCTAGCCCAAAAGTTCCCCAATCTATATACTACTGACCCGGGACCATTTCTAAAGATTTAAAATACCATAACGAATCTCTAGCGCTTTCCAAAATGCGTACCAATTATTTCTATTTTACTTAGCTATTTTTATTATGTTTAAACGACACGCACCCGTAAATTTATTTATGTGTGATTTATTTTTCACTAGTAAGCCCATTATGTCCAATGGAGTCTTATATTTATATAATCATGAATAATTATTTATTAAAAATTTAAATTTTTGCTCATTTAATTTAAATTATCCCAATTTAATTTATTCACAAAATAAATCCGAAATTCTTAAATTTATTTATGTCGTAATATTTATTTTGAAATTACGGGGTATTACATTGTTCCCCCCTTTATAACAGAATTTCGACCTTGCAATTCGCTAATGCTCAACCTTATGTTTTAATTAGCATTATTAACCCAAGTTTTACACTCAATTAGTCCATACATATATCCCATGAGATAAAAGAAAAGGCTCACGCATGCCTATCATAACATCACTGGGTTGTTCATATATTCCACATTATATGTACACACATGTAACATTAACCAAGGTGAATGACACATATACATGAAATTTTCACCATTCATACCAAGAATAACCATATATCAAGTATACCACCACATATGTACATGAAAAAGAAAATAATGATATTAGTATGCGACATCCTTCAACTTCCTACTTTTACTGATTTTGTTAGTAGGGCGTCTCACAAGCAAAATCCGAACAAGGAACCCTTCCGATACACTACTGTATGGCTTAGTCAGTTGTTGAGATCTATCGGCCCAAGATGAAAAGAAAATGGAAATAACAATAAATGTGTGCAATAATCCTATAAATCCAACTTTAGCCCATTGCCAACTAAAGTATCATATCGCCAAAGGAATACACTAAATCCCAATAAATTAACCCATTTAATTATACTAAGAACAATAATCCAAAATTTCCTAGGGTCTAGCATTGTCAGTCGCTAAGATTCGTCAGTCCAGGAACCACGTTTATAATGTGCTCAATTAAATTATAAGGCTCACCAGGCCCTATAGTCTCCCCTTTACCCATATTTAGACTCAATATGTCACAATTCATTTAGTATTTTCCGCCGTGAAAATAAACATTAATGTCAACTAGTCACACTACATTAGACAATTTATTTTCATGAGAATTAACGCAAACCCTATGGTTTAAGTATTCCTGAGGTAAATTACCATACTCTTACACATAAGGCATTATAGGCACATGTCCCTCAACTCACGGGTGAAACAATGTAACGCGCTTAGATAAAATGGAGTCTACCATCCCTTATGTGCAAATGGGATACCATTTACTATGGAGTAATGTTCACTAGTAGTAAACTATGTCCTACAAAATAAAGGAATTTGGGATCATACCATCGTTGTCTATGCTAGCGATGGTCCCTCTCCTGATGTGAGGTGATATACAAGTCCGTACTGCATCTATCGCTGAGGTGGAGACGGTAGTACTGGTGCGACTGGCACTACCACCACTGGTTGTACCCGTAGTGGTTGGCACTCCCCATGGGGTGACCGGTGGACTCGTTGTCCCCCTTACTCTTGTGCCACTCGATTTCCCCGAGGGAACCTTTTGGCGAAGTGGCCCTTCTCTCCACAAACAGAGCAATTGCCCTGGAACTAATGCTTATCTGGATGTAGCCCGTGTTGGCCCTAATTTTGATGCTCTTGGCCTTAGTGGCCTCTACACTGTTGGCTCTGTCCATGTCTTCCTTGTCTATTACCATTATCAAAAGCCCTAGATCTCTTATTCTGCTCAGAAGGTTGAGGACCCCAAGATTGTTGGGCCTCCTCGTCGTTACTCCCATTTGCCCTACCTTGATGGTTGGACGTCTTGGAGTGGTGTCTCTTCTCCCCCTATCTTTATGGAATGCCCTATGATCCTGGCAATGCATTAAGGCAGCATTCACTTCCTGGTTATATGTGGTGAAAGTCGGATTCCCCAATAATGACTGTCTGATGTGCCAGGCCGTCCCTGACATAAAATTGTCTATCTTCCTCTGCTATGTACTCACATCCTCCTTAGCAAAATAGGAAAAAATTAATATTATCTTCCTCGTATTCTTCCACAGTAAGACTCCCCTGCTTGAGATCGATGAACTTCTTTTGCATTTCGGATTTCATCGCCTGAGGAAAGTACTTCTCCTCAAATCTATCCCGGACATCTATCAATAGTGAAACTGTCCCTCTCGATAATCATCATAATCACCTCCCACCATTGAAGTGTGTACCCCACTAGTCGGAATGATGATAACATCTTCTTCTGCAATGGTGTGCACTCTACTATATGTAAATGTGGCTGAATATCTCTCTTTCACCTACTTGCCACCATAATATTCAGACTGCTAGCAAACTCCGACTGTTGGACTTTAGTGAAGGCCTCCCCAGCTCTATCCAAAATCAATCCAGGTGCCTGGACTAGTAGCACCACCTGTTGTGGGTGTGATGGTTGCTGCCGAGGCTATATTGGTAAAAAATGCCTTAACATAGCTTCCATGGTGGTGGACACCGTATGAGTCGTGATAATGGCAATCCATATCGGTCCTACCACTTGTGGGACTGGCAATGGTTGCTGTTGTAGCTCCCGCTAGGCCACCTTCTCTGTAGCTAGTACGGCGGCACGCCTCGGTCTACCTCTCCTTCCATTTGCCATCTGAAAGAAAATGAGGTTGTATTAGTAAGTGATTGTAAAGAATACAACGATTCCTTAACATATGTCTCTATACGATAACTAACGTAACCTAGAACATAACGAGCTCAAACAAAGATCCTAAGGACACTAAAACTGTGCTCTAATAACAATTGTAACAACTCTCATTTTCTCACATAAAGGCTAGCCAGGCCCGATACGCCAGAGATGGGGCTTGTCGATCAATTAATACCATTCTCAGCACCAACGTAAAAAAAATTGTATATTAATGGTCCATCATTGGATTTTAAATCAACATTTCTAAAATATGTATATAAAAACAAACCAACATTGAGTGCATGATAAGTTTGACATAAAGGTAAGTATCACAACCCAACATAAGGTAAACATATAAATCGCGGTCTTATGCCCTTACATGTGTCTCAAATGAATAACTATGACTGGAAAAGCACCTAAGCTAGATTCAATAATCTGAAAAGCTAATATGCACGAGAGATCGCAAGACCGGTACAACAACAGTCCTAATATCCTTTTCAGGCCAACTCAAATCATTGTTGTGCTTGATTTCTTCCAAAACATGATGTATATCCACCATTAAGGGAGTGTAATTTGTATATTTTCTGAGCCGATCTAGGCTTTCTTTTTCTTTCGAATTATTACGCTTATTATGACTCTTGTGCTCCTTCTTATATGACTTCCCTTCAGACTTCATTTTTGCCTTTGCATCTGAATTTTTTTTAGCTGCCATAGCTTCCTCGACGTTCATAATCTTTGCTACTTTGGCCATAAATTCTGTCATCATCTTTGGGGGATCTTTTGCCAAAGTATAATATAGTTTGTCGGGGAGAAAACCACTCATGAGGGTAGCGATTGCAGTCTTCTCCTCGTAATCAATAACTTCTAATTTCTCGTTGTTGAAATGAGTGATGTAATCCTTGGTACTTTTTCCCACCTTTTGTCTCACACTAAGCAAATGAGCTACTCACTTAACTGGTTTGGCTCCAAAGTAAAAATTACCAATGAAGAGCTCGGCGAGTTATTAGATGCAATAAATCTTTCCCCGAGGAAGACTATTATACCAGATTTGAGCAGATCCAGTGATTGTTCCTACACCTCATCTCGTTAGGGACAACATAGATATCAATCTCTACTTGGTATTATTCTATATGAAGAACTGGACCAGTCTTCCCATCATACTTGGGAGTAACCACTAGAGCTTTAAACTTGGTGGGTGTAGGGAAATCTATAATGGTTTACACAATGGGATACCCCTTAATAAAACTTATCTGAAGAGGATTCTTGGCATTGGCCATTTCTCTCGGTCTATCTTTCAAATGCTTAATGGACCCCTTCCAAGCATTACTGCCAGCACCAGATTTGTTGATGGCGGCTCTTTCATTTCGACTAACTGATTGTGTTGAGCTTTCCTCTTATGAACCTTCTCTTTGATTGGACTGAGGAGTTCTTTGGGCGTTCAATCTGGACTGGTCTGAACCTTCCCTCAAGTCTCTTGGTCATCGAGTATTTCCCAACGCAACCCGAAGGGAACCCCTGGGTCCCAAACGATTGAAAGGAGATGCTCTACTTAGCCTTTCTAAGGCACTCAATATTTTTAGAATAAGGGATTGTCCATCATAGGAATTAGGAATCCTGATAGAAGAAGTTGCTCCAAGACAATACGAATGATCCCTTGAAGTTATGGAATCGCTATGCCCAACACTCCTTATCGGCGGTGGATGCATATTCCTTTGATTAGATTGTGCAGGAACTCCGGCTTGAAGAGTTTGGGCTAATTATCTTATCGTATCCTGCATAGCCTCTTGACCTTTGGCCAGGCTAACCAAAATTCTAATTAAATCGTGGTTACTTGGAGGGGTAGAGGGATTAGGCAGAATTTCCTCATTTTTATTACTTATTTCAGTGATATCAACCATGTATGATGAATTAGTGAAAACATTTAGTAATACGTTCCCACAGACGGCACCAATCTGTTGATGCAAAAAACTAGACTATGACTAATAAATTGATCACAAATAAACAAGTAAAACAAATAAGACAAATGGGATTTTTAAAGTGGTTCGGCTCAATGGAAAATCCTACGTCCATTGTTATGTATTGCTTGACCGTCTTGATTTGTTTTTTGATCCCCCTGTAATGAGGGTGTTAAAATATATTTATAGCCCAAGAGGGGTGTCTAGAGTTGTCATGTCAAAGGATGGAATGCCTTCATTTCTTAGGCATTTACATCAATACATAATAAGAAGTAAACATAAGAATGTTGGAGATTCATTAGTCATACTGGTTGGACTCCATATTATTGGTCGGTATTCCATGTTGGTCGGTCTCCCCTGTTGGTTTGTCTTCTCTCTTGGTCGGGGATTTGTATCATGCTGACTTTAACTTATTCCAGATTGGATGATACGAGTTGGCTTGTAATTTGTTCACATAAGGTGGTGAATTTTGGTATCAAATAGATGCATTGTCAACTTGTAAAATGATGGAGAACGTACTTTAGAGCATCAGTTGAAGCTTCAACGGTCCATGTAGGGTACTAGTTGGTAGGATGAAGTGAGGTAGAACTAGTGGTGGTGGTTTGTCTTGTGGTGGTCAATAAGATGGCTTGAGTTCCAAAAACAAACAAGTCTCCTTTAGAGTTAATACAACCACTACTATCCTCTTCTTTGTTAGTTGCCTTTTATGTATGATATTTAAAAGCTACATTCTTTTGCCATGCTTCATATATATTGCATTAGGAGTACATATACGATTCTACACTAGCAAAAAAAACATAAATACATCAGTTTCTTGTGTGATTGTTATACGAATGTACTTTGACAAACCTAACACGAGGATGTCGCTGATGGGTCCCATCGAAAAAACAATGGTGAATGGTAACACGAATACATTTGTCACCATCATGAGAGGGGTATGCCCCAATGATCACTATCTGGTCATATTGTGAAGACTGATGTAACACCCCGTATTTCCGAGTATTTAAAATTTAATTAATTAAGTTATTTTAAATTACACGTGTGACGTAATTTAATTGAATTAAATATTATGTCTTTATTAAAATATTAATCGAGAGAGATAATAATTAATATTTATGAAATAAAGTTACCAAGTGAGTAGTAAATAATTATTGTACGTCGTAGTGAGTGATATCGACGTGACTGTGTTATATCTCAATCGGGGGTCGCGTGTAGACTATATGAGGTCGAGATAGGAAATTTATGTGTAGAGTGACTCGGGTGGCAATTTCGAGGTCACGGTTGATTACGAATGGGTCGAGATAGTTGAAAAAGAGTACCCGGGGTAGTAATTGTGTCTCGGGGACTTTTTATACATAATTGGGCCCCTACGGGAGTATTTGCATCATTTAGACGTGGCCCATTAGCCTAATTTCGGGATTGGAGATAAAAAAACGTATGTCTAAGAGTTTGAGGCAACCGTAACTCATATTCTAAATCCTAAGAAATTGAAAGAAGGGAGAAGGAAGAAAGAGGAGAGCTTTAGGAGCCAAATTCAAAGGGGAATTAGGTGTGCTATCGTCAATTCATCTTCTACGATGCTATGAACCTAGAAAGGCAAGTGATTAACTTGCTTTCAATTTAATTTGTAGAAATTCATGTTCATATCATGGTAGGTGTAGAACCCAAATTAATTTGGTGATGGTTCTCACGTGAAAAAAGGGATTTTGGGTGAAACTAATCTTTTGTATTTAATTGGATGAATATTTTATGTTGCAGGAAAATTATAATTACTGAGAGATGAATCTTGTAGAGATATATGGGTTGGTTATACTTAATTTGGATCGGAGAATTAAATCTGGGGTTATGTTGGGAGATTTTGATAGAAACCCATTTGATTGATTAAATTGCTGATTTTTAGTCCAATATTTGATGTCATGAAAATTTATCAATGTTAGAATCATCATAGTTACATCCCATTAAGTTCTATACATCATGATGAAGGTTTATTATCATCTAGAAGGACATAGGATCAGATTTGGGATTTAAAAGTCTGATTTGGGTTTGCTATATCAGGGTAGTGAACCGATTCGCTATAGAATCGAACTCATTCCAATTTCTGGGCATGCGACTCGGTTCGATACAACAGCTAAATCGATTCGGCTTTTTGACACTCGCGAATTTGGTTTATTTTGATAGTTTGGGTGATTTTCAGGTGGTTCAAGAGAATTCAAAAACCTAAAATAATTAGGGAATATTATTAGGGCAATTTAAAAGTGGTTAAATTACCTAGGGATGATAGGGTCATTAAAAGTTGGAAGAATTATAGTGAGATATATAATTGATGAGTAATTGTGAATTATGAACTGAGTGAGATGAGTTCAGAAATAGTTGATGAATAGGGTAGGTGGATAACCTCGAATACTCTAGCAGGGTGATAATAGGATGATTATTTAATTACTGAGAGTTTAAATAAATTAAGAGTCGGGGGATAGACTCGGGGACTATGGGCTAGTGTTATGGGTGTTAGGCACGGTTTATCCGAATTTGTTTTAATTATACATACATATATATATATATATATATATATATGTGTGTGTGTGTGTGTGTGTGTGTGTGTGTGTGTGTGTGTGTGTGTGTGTGTGTGTGTGTGTGTGTGTGTGTGCGCGCGCTTTATAAATATCGGTGTGTATGATATTTATGTGAAAATATACCCCTCTAGTGCTATCATAGGAGGTTGCGCAATGTGGGTGAATCCCTTGGCTAGTGAATGCAGGGAGAGTATAGTCACAAGGTCATGTCGCCTGGTATTTTATTATTTGATTTATTTTCGAGGTGAGAAACTTTAGGTATGATTCGGTCTCACTCTCAAGGGAATATGACCGTCTCCACTACATTTGCGATTTTATTTACCTATTTCGGTGTGAGTTAACCGACTTGTGGTAACCGGGTTAGAGTGAGATACCTGGGATATGATAGCATTGTAGAAATAAGCATCGAGTGAGTTATTACTCGCTAGGATGGTTATTACACGTGACATATGTGTGATTGTTCTAGTATAATTATACGTATATAATAGAGTAGATAATTATATACGGGTGAAATATATAAGCGTGAATGCATTTCTTATATAACCAGTGTGAATGTTATATAACTAATTAAAAAACAATTGACTAAGTAAGTTAATAAGTAAAATAACTTGTGAATCAAAGGGAGGAAGTACTCGGGGTAGAGTAGGGTGATAGAAAGGTTTGTAACAGGTCTAGTTAAGTGGGGTAGTATAACTAGATGGGTTAGGAGGTAAGTGTTAGGTGAGTAATATCTCTAAAGAGTGCGACATCCGCTTAAATATGAAAAGTATTGATGCATAATTAATTGTTGCATCTTAGTTACTTGCTAAATATTTTTCAAAAGGCTTTGGGATATGATCCATGTCAAAAATATTTTCCAAAACATTTTAGGTGTGCATCCACGGGGAAGCCAGATTGAGGACTCATTACAGGGATGTGTAGCTGCAACATTTGTAGAGGCTTGCAGGATTTTGTGTAGACGCTTCAGTTATTCATTCCTAGATTAGGATTTTGATTCAGTATTTCATTTCGGCATGTTTCCCCTTCAGTTGATACACTTTTAGTTTTATTTATCACACGATGTACTTGGATTCAGTTTTATTTCTCTAGACTTATGGTTTGGATTTTATTTTGGAACCGATGGTTTATTTGGTGTTCATTATTTATATATTTATTGTGTGATGATTCAGACCCTTATATTTATTGTGTATGAGTTATTATATTTCTATTTTTACACATGTGGTTACGTTAATGAAATATAAAATGAACACCGACTTAATTTAACATAGGTGGTTAGTAATTTAAAAAGGTTTTCGACAATAATGCTAAGAATGAACAAATTGGGATTCTTGTTTATTGTGATAAAGGACTGATCACCCGTCATTAAAATAGGCAGGGTGTCACAGATTGTATCAGATCATCAAGTTCTAAATCCCTTAGGATATGTGCGGACTTACTATATTTTTAGTGTTTCTTTTCTTTGATATAGATCCCTTTGCTTAGGCCTATTGATTCATAATGCGACTTACGTTCTCCTACTATTGAGTATAGTTGATGTGAATCATATATGAGTTCGGTTGAGCTTCGTACAAATAATAATATACGACGACCAACGAGGGCCGTTAAGTGGATTGCAGGAGGAGAGGCTGAGCCAAAGCAACATAGGATTATGGGAACAATAACCGCGGTAGAAGTCACCACTATTATAGTTCAGGCCGCTGACTATGGGATAATCTCTATGGCGCAGTAGTTTTCCCCAAGTACCATCATAGCAAACAGTGGCATAAATTCAGACTCACCCAGTATAGTCGGTAAGGGATAGAGCCAAAGAGGTTTTTTCTAAAAGGCCATCCGCAAGAGTTCGAGAAAGTATGGAAATGTGATTGGCCAATGGAAGGAGATCATCCAAAAAAAATTATGTATGGTGGAGTGCATTGACATTTATGATTAAACTTTTAGACAAAATATTTAGCTCATAGGAGCAGTATTGTAGTGATGGGAGTCTATCACCACATTCGAGGATAAATACCATGAATAGCGAGGAATTTGGGAATGAGGTTTGACCGTAAATTCCCTCATCAGTTGTTTAAGCAAAGAGGCAAAGGAAATTTTAGTGCTAGTTGCAGGAGGGTCGGACAATGGCCGAACAGGAGGGAGAATTTTCTTGTTTAGAAAACTTCATACCCGACGAGGGGGTCTTTGAGTTGATGATGGACTCAGGGGTAGAATACACCAGCATTGAAGGAAAATCCGGGTGGGATGACTGGCAATGATGTCGTCAATGTCATACTTTTGCAAGGGCAATATAAATGCTTCCATATGAAGGGAGCTACGAGATTAGAGACTCTAGTCAGCGAAACAAGAATTAATGTAATTGGTGATAGTGAGTCACCACAGAAGGATACCCAACAGGGAACCATTTAAATGATTCAGATCAAAGGAATTTCTACCAAGTGACGGTAGATTTAGTCAGTATTATGGGGGACATTAGTGTGTTCCATAGGGCTAGCAGAGCCAAAGTAACAACGGGGGCATCAATCGGGGCCAAGACTCCCAGCTCCGAGAGGAGGACAACCCCGACATAGCCAGTGGGGTCAAAGACAGGGGGATGACATAGAGAGATGTCCTATATGGGGAGAGTAGGCCCACCTATATTGAACTTGTCCATAGCGAGTTAGGGGACATGAGCAGGATGCCCCACAGGGGAAAAAATTATAGAAGTTTTTGGTACGGTTTGGATGAGAGTGTTATGTCCACGAACAATTTGAACCGCCAGTGCTATTGGAAATTTAAAGTATGAGTTTTATCCTAGGGTATATAGGGTATATTCTGTGTGACACGAGAGAGTCACAATAGTTAGTTCTCACTAGATTCGCGCATGAAATGGGTTTACTAGAGGTATCATTAATAGTACTATAGTTTGTATATAGTTACCTTTGAGTAGCGGGGCTCTCTTTGGTTCCATCTGTAGGGGTGGGTGTGGACACTGAGAGTATATATTATAGTGGGTTAGCTAGATTTGAGAGATGATATTCGAGTGTGATGTTATCCTGGGTATGGACTAGTTAGCGATGGTTTGAGAGATGGTGGGCGGTTACAACAAGGCTATCCTGTTCGCTGTTCCAGGGAAGGATGTGATGTTTTAGGATGTCTCAGTTGGAAGAGGGTCGATCTCGCGTCTATGTCCTATTGTGGAGGAGACTTAAGAGAATATAGTAGTCTTGTTATATTTGATCCCAGTTTATAGGGACCTTACTGATGTGATTCACGATATATCGAGTTTTATATCGAGTGGAGCGGTTTTGCTCATTATGGATTTAGGGTTGGGGACTTAGTGATGGTGTGAACGTAGTGTTATATGACCTCTTTAAAGATGTGGGAGTTTATGATTAGACTTATATGAAAGGGGACATGATTTTTAGAGTCACGATTATATGCTTTGGACCTACAGAACTTGATGGCTGATAATTCTAGATGATAGTACATCGAGGGGAGTTTCTTCATTTGCGGGACGTTCTACGCATGAACCATTATAAACATCAAGAGTGGGAAGACGTTGTTAGATGCTAGGGCATCATTTTTTAAGGTAAATAATTGAACATGTAGAGAAAACAATTTGAGATGAGAGCTCTTATACTATATACGGCCAGTGGAGTCGATATTTGTCGTGTAGAAAGCACTAGGAAAATTTTTCACCACTAGTTAATGCATGGGGCAATCTCGAGGAGAAGTAAGTCATTTTTAGTAGGGTAACTAAGTATAACCTTACGGTATATCCATGCCGAGAATGCGAGGCTGAGCTTGAGATAATTATATTACATCTGTGACATTAGTGATGATTGTGTAGATTTGCACGGGATATAGGGTGTATGGGCATCCTGGTTAGCTTGTCATCCAATATCGTCCGAGATAAGGGGATGTGGCTATAAGTGTTTCAAAAATATGTTGGTGGGGCAGTTAGAAACATAAGTGGAATGGTATGATGGACTAAACTTCGTTTGAGAAAAAGAGATAGTCCGACTATGTGTATGTCAAGGAGTACTATCACAACCGAGGTGAGTTGAAAGACGGTAGAGACACATGTAAAAAGATATCCCTTGACAAGGGAGAACCCCAAAATTTTGGAAAGTAGGGTGGAGTCTCACTTAGTCAAATGCCTAGAGTGGCTTGCGCATAGATAAGATGTTGATTTCTACTAGATGAAAAAGTGCCTAGGAAGTGCACGATTTTGGAGCAAACGCAAGGGCCATGATTTTTAGTATATCCCAAAAAAGGGGAGTAATATGTGCCACTTGATGTGAAATGTTGATCATGTGGATTGGTGTTGAGCGATACATAGTGAATATGTCTCCAGGTGCACCAAACGTAGATGGGAAAGGTTGGTCTGATATGATCAACCAGAAGTTTGTAATAGATTGATAATTATAGTGACGAAATGGATAAGTGGACTGATAAAGTTCATTATTGGGTTATTAAAATCGCGAAGAGGTCAGGATTTCCTTCGAGTTTGTGGAATGAATGAACCAAAACAGAATAATTGTTATTCTTTTTGGATGAGTTATACTATCGAGAAGTATGCCCAACATCTAATTTGAGAGAAGAAGTGAACCGGAACAAGGTGCCGCTCAATTTTTAGTAAATTAGGATGAGACCCTTCAATCCCATCTCTGATAGGAAGTGACAGGAGGCGATGGGGACATAGTTACATTTTAATCTATACGTGTCACCCGTAGGCCGATGGGTAGACGTGAGGCGACTAGGATGTTAGAGAGATTGAGAAATGCGTATTCTGGATTTTTGGGTAATTAGGGGTATAAATTACAACTGGAAGAGCTACATGTGATGACTCATAGGAGAATGTTATGTACAAGCCTTCTGAGGCTTCATACGAAGATCTTATCGTCCATCCTTTGGTTGGTTAAGAGTGGGTAATCACAAGTTTCTCAGACCCGAAATGATTCATGGTCTGTCGGTAAGGATTGAGTTAATCAAAGTCATTTTCGTGAAGTTTAGGAACGTAGTGAGAGTTACATCACCGTGAATTGAAGTTTTAAAGTCTTACATGAGTGGTCAGGGATTATTGCGGGTATCTACCACAAAGGGAGCCACATATTTGGCAACAAAGAAATTGACACCTATGGATGTGGGACCTTTATCAACATAAAGATAATAGATCCAATGGAGTGTAGGCTCATCTTTTGAAGAATTATTAGTGGATTCACGATAGTTTTATGTGTTATTATATAAGCGAGACCTGAAGCATAAGGGAATATATTGGTTTG
Organism: Sambucus nigra; assembly: GCA_949130495.1. NCBI lineage: Eukaryota > Viridiplantae > Streptophyta > Magnoliopsida > Dipsacales > Adoxaceae > Sambucus > Sambucus nigra. The sequence goes on along the minus strand of OX422217.1, from coordinate 32,251,919 downwards.
TAAGAGTTTGAATGGATTGGGTGGTAGTGAGTAGACCCCGATCATAATGGTACCGTTGACGTGTATATAGTGGAAACACCAAAATAATATATCGAGTTAACTTTGAATACACTCGGATGCTTTGAGTGTAAGGATCCGAAGTTTTTATACTAGGAATTTCTGAATTTCAAGGACGAAATTCCTTTATAAGGGGGGAAGTATGTAACACCCCGTATTTCTGAGTATTTAAAATTTAATTATTTCGGTTATTTTAAATTACACTCGTGACGTAATTTAATTGAATTAAATATTATGTGTTTATTAAAATATTAATCAATAGAGATAATGATTAATATTTGCAGAATAAAGTTACTAAGTGAGTAATAAATAGTTAGTGTACGTCGTACGGACGGATATCGACGTGACTGTTTTATATCTCAATCAGGGGGCACGTGTAGACTATATGAGCTCAAGATAGGAAATTTATGTATAAAGTGACTTGGATGGAGATTATGAGGTCACGGTTGATTCTAAATGGATCGATATATTTGAAATAGAGTACCCAAGGTAGTAAATGGGTCTCGGGGCCTTTTTAGACATAACCGGACCCATACGGGGGTATTTGGTCATTTAGACTTGGCCCGTTAACCAAATTTAGGGATTGGAGATTAAAAACCTAAGGCTAAGAGTTTGAGGCAGCCGTACCTCATATTCTAACCCTAAGATATTGAAAGAAGAGAGATGGAAGAATGACGAGAGCTTTAGGAGCCAAATTCAATGAGGATTAGGTGTGATATCGTCAATTCATCGTCTACAACGCGTAATCAGACACTACGAACCTAGAAAGGCAAGTAATTAACTTTCTTTCAATTTAATTTGCATAAATTCATGTTCATATCATGGTAGATGTGGAACCAAAATTGATTTGGGGAGGGTTCTCACATGAAAAAAGGGATTTTGGGTGAAACTCATATTCTGTATTTAATTGGATGAAAATTTGATGTTATAGGAAAATTATAATTACTGAAAATCGAATCTTGTAGATATATATGGGCTGGTTATACTTAATTTGGATCGGGGAATTAAATCTAGGGTTATATTGGGAGATTTTGATATAAACCCATTCGATTGACTAAATTGGTGATTTTTAGTTCAATTTTTTATGTTAGAATGATTTATGAATGTTAGAATCATCATAGTTACATCCCATTAAGTTCTATACATCTTGATGAAGGTTTATTATCATCTAGAAGGAGACATGATTGGATTTGGGATTTAAAAGTCCAATTTGGGTTTGTTGTATCGGGGAAACGAATCGGTTCACTACAGAATCGAACCAGTTTGGATTTATGGGCACGTGAACCGGTTCGATACAGGAGCCAAACCGGTTCAGTTTTCTGGTAGTCGCAAATTTGGGTTACTTTGATGGTTTGGGTGATTTTCGGGAGGTTCAAAAGAATTCAGAAACCTAAAAGAATTAGGCAATATTATTAGGGCAATTTAAAAGAGGTTAAATTACCTAGGGATGATAGGGTCATTAAAAGTTAAACGAATTATAGTGATATATATAATTGATGGTTAATTGTGAATTGTGAACTGAGTGAGATGAATTCATAAATAGTTGATGAACATGCTGGGTGGATAAGCTCGAATAATCTAGCAGGGTGACGCTAGATTGATTATTTAATTAATAAAAGTTTAATTAAATTAAGAGTCAGGGGATATACTCAGGGATTATGGGCTAGTGCTATGGGTGTTAGGCCCGATTTAGCCGAATTTATTTCAATTACATATATATATACGTGTGTGTGTGTGTACTTTATAAATATATGTGTGTATGAGATTTGTGTGAAAACATACCCCTCTAGTGCTATCATAGAAGGTTGCGCTGTAAGGCCCTAAAACATGATTAGGAAGGTTAATTACATGATTAATTATAACTTAGTAGTTATAAGTTATAAATTGGTTATATGTGTTAAACATGTTAATTATCATGTTTAGGGGATGCATGCTCATGTGATATATGTGTTGTTTACATTAGGTGCTAATTGAGCTTATGATCGGGGATACCATGTTTAGAGAATATGATTAGTTATGTGGTTAAATGCATCATAAATTATATTTTTAATGCATGATTATGTTTATAAAAGTAAATAAGGGTGTTGATACGAAATTGGCAATGTTTGGTCGCCAAATGTGAAAGTTTTGAGATTTTCGATAAATTTCTACTTTCCTGTTCGAAGCCTAAATTAGGCGTATTAGTTTATGATTTTGGGAAAACATAATATATAAAAGTTGTAGATATATGAATTAATATTATAACACAACAAACGGTGGGTTAAACGGAAGCTCGTACAAGAAGTTATAGCGAAAGTGCGAAACAAGGGCAAATATGTCCATTCCTTAAGTGACAATTGTCTTATTAGCACACCATGTGCTATTTTTTGATTGGTTAAAGGGTGGGTGATGGTTTGGCCAACTTAAACTTCATAAAACATCCCCTTTGTTCATCAAATGTAGCCATGAACAAGAGTTTTGCCTAAAGAGAGAGAAAGAGAAGAAAGTTAAGGAAGAAATCTTTGAAATTTTTTCTATAAATCATGGAATCCTCGTAAGGTAATTACATCTTTATCAAAGTTGGTCACATGGATGAGTTCTATACTTATCATGTTTTTATTTTTTATTTGGATATATATTTTAATGATACCCATATTGCTGAATTGTGTTGGAACAAGGATGGGTTAAGAACATAAGTTAGAACTGGAGCTAGGATCGTAAATGCATACTTTAAAGTCCTAAATTTACATCATCTTTTCGTAAATCATTTTGATTGAAGAATTCATGATTATGATGTATATTTCTGCTAAAACATGTTTATTATATGTTTCCATGAATTATACTCAAGGTCAAGGTTATGTATGCTTAAAAATGTTAAGTTATGCCTTAATGATGTATTTTGACCTAGTTATGCTAAAAATGGTATAAATCATGGAATACTTATTGGAATTGAGTGATTCAAGTTGGAGAGTAAAATATACTCATACATGTATAACATATCCGAAAATTATATAAAAATACCAAGGAATCAACCCTTGGTGATAGTTTGAAGTCTTGGTTTAAAATCTACCCTAAAGGAGCAAGAATGCATACCAGGTGTTTGACGTTTTGCTCAACATAGAAAATGAGCCCTAAAAATTATGAAACATTAAATTTGTATTATTCAATGTGTTTACTGATATTGGGTGGAATATCATGGAAAGTTATGTTGTACAAAAATTATGAGAATTCCATGAAGTTCAAGTTGTGTTGTTGTTTTTCTTGAGAAATGATTTGGAAAAGGCTGTAATAAAATGGGCATAACTTTGTCTAGCAAATTCGTAATTAAATTATGTAAACTTTGTTAGAACCCTAATTAACTTTGTGTTATAGAAATGTGAAGTGTCATATTTAATTCCTCCTCAGTTATTTCTGATTGACCAAATGATGTGATGTATTACCGGGTTTGATGTTAATCGGTGTATTCAAATACTAACGACGTTGACTTGTTAGGTGGGGAAGCACCTAATACTAACATACCAAAGAAGTAGTTGGTATTAATCTTAGCACTAAATCCAAGGTGAGTGACCTTCCTTATGAAATATAAATGCTTATAATTTCATACGGAAATGTGTAGTTAAACACATGTGTTAAAATGTTTATGGGAGTGATGTTCTATTTATGAAACATATGCATATGATTAAAAGTGTTAAGCGATGTTATATGATGATATGGACTAGTGAGTCCTTTATCTAATGTAAAGGACTGTGGTGGGTCCTACGGGATGTGGTGGTCCTGTTAATCCAACTTAAAGGTTTGTGTACTCGGGCCTAATAAAGGGATGTGGTGGGTTAATTGGACTGTGGCGGGTCCAGGCTTGCGAGAGTTTCACAATTCCTGTTGGGTTATAGCATTAGAACAAAATAAAAATGGTTATTCGAATTGGTTATATGTGTGGTATGTGGTCATTCACTAAGCCTTTATAGCTTACACTCCTATAATGTTTTGTTTCAGGTATGCTTATAAATTGGAGTTCACTGCCAAGTTAGGACCTTAAAACGGGGGAGTGACAGATATTTAGTATGGTTTGAATATCAAGATTTCTTTTGTGTAATTATTAAACTAAGGATCTTGGTTATATAAAGTTATGTAGTACTTATAAGTTATAAGTAAAGGAAGTTATGTTCTCATCTACACATACCTTTGGAAAAAACAATTATGCTATTTTTCCGTAGAGATTTAAATTAAAGCATTGTTTAAGGCAATTTATCTCTAATAAAAAGGATGAGTTTAACAAAATTAAGTCGGGGCGCGACATGCGCAATGTGGGTGAATTCGATAGCTAGTGACTGCAGGGAGAGTATAGTCCCCTGGTCATATCGCCCGATATTTTATTGTGTGATTTGTTTTTGAGGTGAGACGCTTTGGGTATGATTCGGTATCACTCTCGGGAGAATATGACCACCTCCACTACGTTTACGATTTTATTTACCTATTTCGGTGTGAGTTAACCGACTTATAGTAATCGGGTTAGAGTGAGTATATGTGGGATATGATAGCATTGCAGAGACAAGCATCCCCTGAGTAATATTACTCCGGAGGATGGTTATTATATGCGACACATGTATGATTGTTATAGTATAAATATACTTTTTTTGTATATAATATAGTAGATAATTATAAACGGGTGAAATATATAAAGTGTGAATGCATTTCTTATATAACCGGTGTGATTGTTATACAACCAATTAAAGTAGAATTGACTAAGTAAATTGATGAGTAAAATAACTTATGAATCAAAGGATGGAAGTACTCGGGGTAGAGTATGCTGATAGAAATGTTTGTAACAAGTCTAGTTAAATGGGGTAGTGAAACTAGATGGGTTAGGAGGTAGGCATTAGGTGTGCACAATAGTTGTGGGGTGAGTAATATCTCAAGAGAGTGCGACACCTGCTTAAATATTAATAGTTTTAAAGCATATTTAATTGTTACATCTTAGTTACTTGCTAAATATTTTTCAAAAGATTTTTGGTTCTGACCCGTGTCAAAATATTTTCCCAAATATTTTAAGTTTCCAACCACAGGGACGCCAAGCTTGAGGACTCATTCCAGGAATGCATAGCTGAAATATTTATGGAGGCTTGCAAGATTTTGTGTAGACGCTTCAGTTATTCATTCCTAGATTAGGATTAGGATTCAATACTTCATTTTGGCATATTGCCCCTTCAGTTGATACACTTTTAGTTTTATTTATTAGACGATGTACTTGGATTCAATTTTATTTCTTTAGACTTATGGCTTGGATTCTATTTTAGAACCGATGGTTTATTCGGTATTCATTATTTATCTATTTGATGTGTGATGATTCAGACTCTTATATTTATTGTGGATAAGTTATAATATTTCTATTTTTTGCATGTGGTTTCATTAATGAAAGATAAAATTGACACCAGCTTAATTTAACATAGGTGGTTAGTAATTTAAAAAGGTTTTCGACAATAATGCTAAGTATGAACCAAATGAGATTCCTGTTAATTTTGATAAAAGACTTATCACACGAGATTAAAATAGGCGGGGTGTCACAACTGACATCGAGAAATAGTAATATTAGTGCTCTCTCGAGTGATATCAATTAGACCATCGTCATATCACTCAAATTGAAACCATCGAATCATATGTACTTTAAATTGGGTTTAATTTGAATGCCATCCACATATGGTCCTTTATCCCCTTCAAACTCTAGATTGCATATAACTACATGTTCACGTGCTTTCATACTCAAGCCCTTCCCATTGAGTTTAATCCTTTGCCCCTTCCCATCAATGGTCTTATAAGATGACACATTCAAATAAGACGAGAGTTCAATGGTACCCGGAATATCAAAGATAATACATAGAGGTTATTTTTTATGAAATCCATCACAAAGTGATCCAGGTGATGGTCTGATAGAGTGCTGACATGATAGAGGGGACAACGAAAGCCACGAAGGGAAAAGCGGACAACCATTGGGTTGGCTAGCGAGAGCTAGTAAGGTAGAGTCCACGTGAGCATAAGGAAGATACAGCCCCATGGTGATAATCTATACTCAAATTGTGGAAATTAATTTATATGTTGATTAGATTTAAAGAATGATTATTTTTAACTAGTAAAATTATTGGAGGATGCATATGAATCCCATAGTCAAACAACACAAGATATGGGGTGTGATTTTGGGCTATGGTTTTGTTTTTTATCGGGTAAACTAGGTTGTGGGCTCGATTTAGTGATTATGCCAGGTTTGGCGGTTATGCAAGGATTATTATGTTAGGGCGATGATGAGAATTTTCCTATTGTTCCTTTGTAAGTATGTTTCTTACTTTTGGGCAATGAATGGTTCAGATGATAATTGACATGAAAGTATAACGAGAGTCCATACCGTCTCGGGAGAAGTGAGGCGGGGATTTTATGTGATCTCGGTATTTGTGTGGAGTCATTATGAGTACATAAGATTGATTATTGTTAGGTTGTGATCTTAGCATGAGTCTCATAATGCATACACTTGATTATGTGCTAACACAATTATGTTTAGTGCACTTGAAGTATATATACGAGCCATTGAGTTTCCTGCTCACCCCCCCCCCCCCAAGTTTCATATTTATTTTAGGTTTACACACATTTTGAATTCATTAACGATATTTGAATTATATGAGATGCATGGGACGTTGTAGAAGCTCTGTGTACTTTATTTTTATTAAAAAGAAAAATTTGTATGGATGTCATTTATTCTAAAAATAGATAGTTGTATATTTTATTTTCATTCAAAGTTTGTAAAAAGAGACTTTGATTATTAATGAGAAACTAATCTTTGTATTTTACAACAATTGCAAATTGGTTATTTATTTATAAATGTCATTTTATGCTTTCGCGAGTTAAATGGTTTATTACAAATGGTGTTTCTTTTAAAAATGTTCAATATGGAACTCATTTTAAGTATTTTTATTTTTTAAAATTCACAAGTACTACAATGATCTTGGTAGAGAGAAGATCCTCTATAAAAAATCATCAAAAAATTTATCATCAAAGTGGGTGAAACGAAAATCGAGTGTACATGTACATTTTTTATCATTTAAACTTTTGATAATCATCTCACCCACTTCAATGATGACTTTTTTTGTAGGTCATCTCCTCACCGTGGATATCATCTATACCAATTTCGAATAAATAATTTAATTTTTTAATATTAAAAATATTGATATGTATTTGAGATATGTTTAAAGAAATATGTTGCAGAGCTTGTCTATCTGGGGCGGAACCAAAGAGGGGGCTAGGATGGGAACTAGCCCATCTCTGATTAAAAAAAAAAAAAAAACAGTGTTAAGTTTTCTAAATTCTAAAGTCAGGCCATCCCAAATTTTTTTGACCTTTGTGTAATACTTCAAAACATTCCATCCCTAAAATCAATTTTTTAAAAGACAACAACAACCTAATTTCTAATCTCATCCCTAAAATCAAGTCAGTCGTTCCCGTTCTTTTTCTCATCTCATCTCCTCTTCCTCTCCTTTTTACCTATTTCTCTCTCTCTATCACAATTGTCGACCTGCTAGCTAGTAGCATCGCCCCTCTCTCCGGCCGTCGTGGATCGCTGCTCCTCCTAGCCGAACCCCTCCTCTTCTTCTCCTCCTCTTGCCCGCCGACCGGACGCCTCCAGGCTCCTCCTCTCCATTTGATTGGTAATTTGCTGCTTTTTTTTATATGTGCCGAATTTGAAGAATATTTGCTGAATAGTTTGTTGAATATTTGAAGAATATTTGTTGAATGCTGAAATATTTGTTGAATTTTTAGATGTGGCCAATGTTGAATTTTTTATTTACTGAATGCAGTTTTTTTTTTAATTTGCTGAATGTTGATTTTTTTTTAATTTTCGAATGCTGATTTTGTTTATTTGTTGAATGCTGAATTTATTTTTATATTGCTGAAATTTTATAGGTTTTAATGTCGTCAAGAAAGACTTTGTTATCATTTTTCAAACCTCCCAACTCCTTTAATTAGGGCTTTGGTGAATATTTGGTGAATACTAAAAAATATTGAATTGTATCTAAATAATTATTTAGTAAATACTAAAAAATAGCCCCAAAAAAATTCGGGTAAGAGGCTCCTACCCCCAAACCTCCAAAAATCATCGTTAAGATACCCGCGCCCGACGTGAAATCCTGATTCCGCCACTGTGACTATATATATCCATACATATGGAAGGTAACACGGTTGAAAGTGTGAAAATCTATGAAAAAGATGAAATAGTAGAATTATGTTTCATAAATCTGAAAAGACTGGACATGGGTAAATAAATAAATGATGTTGATAAGAAAGAGAAAATAACAACTTGTAAACAGGGAAACTGTTGATGACTTTCCAAAGGAATAGGAGTTGATATCACATGTGATAAATATATGTTGAAGACTTTTCCAGATGAGTTCAACCATGGGCTGTTAATTATCCTTCAAGGGATTATAATGTGATTGAATTTTTTATATAATATTTTGAAATAAATTGAGGTGACAGGTTTTTATTGATTGATTTTATGTTTCACTGGCGTAGATCACAAAAATCAATCAATAATAAACCGTCATGTTAATTAAAATTGAAAATCAATCAATAACAAACTGTCACGTCTGTTTACTCTAAAAAATTATGTCAAAAATTCGATAACAGTAGAATTTGTGTTATCCTTAATAGAAAGAAGTCTTTCAATGTCTTATTTCTTTTCTTCCATGACATGTGAGCATTTTTTTGCTTGCTTTGTTTTTTAAATTGATAACAACTGAAAAATATCTGATGACTTTAATTCCATATCCTACTCTAACTTCTATGTGATAGAAGATGAAGAGGATTTTAAAAGGGTTAGTATTATCTTTAGGGAATATTTAAACTTTTAAAATTTACACAAATTATACAAGATTTGTTGACAGAGTAGGACAATGAGAATAAAACACCCCAAGTACAAATTGTCTTGGACTCTAAATATTATGGTTGCTCTGGGTAGCACATGGCTGCTTTTTATTAAAAAAAAATCTAATGTGTAAGAATTAAAGAAAAGATTCAATAAAAGTCGAGGTTTCAAAATATTAATAACAACGGGTCATGTTAACGGCTAGATTTAAAAATATATATATAACCGGTCAAATTTTGAAATTCAAAAGAAAATAAACATAATAAGTGTTGGAAATAATATATGCAGAATATACGAAAAAACCCAAATACAAAATAGATAAAATTGGAAGAACTTATCGATCGAGGTTTGTGTTTGACACAAAGTTCTAAAGGTGAAATTGTTCGCTGATATTGATGCAGTCAGCCTCTTGAACAAACACCTCCCAAGATTCAACGATCAGATTCCGTCACCAGCAACTATGCAGAATCTTTAACTCTCAGGATGCTCCAGTATCAAAAAACAATTAAAGAAAAATAGTCTAATAGAGAGATAATTGATTTTTGTTTTTATGTAATGGCAGATAGAGAGAAAGACATTTTTAAGGATATCACTTTGCAAAGAAGAGGACTCTATTTTATAAGAATAATCAAAAACGTTTTTTGCTCACTAACCCATTTCTTTCTCCGCTAACGGGTAGTTAAGTTAGAATTAAAGACTAAGTCAAAATTAAAAACGGATTAATTAAAAAATTAAAACGAATTTGAAAATATTAAAATTTTAAGGCCCATTAGAAATCGCCAAGATTCCGAGGCACTAAGGCCCAATGCCCAATCTATGACCCTTAATAATTATTGTGCCTCTTAGGGATTGAACCCGGGACCTCAAGCACACACACCGATAAACTTACCACTAGGCTACTTGCTCCAACTTATTTAGTTCTTTTTTTTTTCAAGAAAATAAATATTATTAATAATCAAATAGGAGAAAAATCCTCTCATAGTGGCTCTTACAAGCGCTAAAGGAAAACTAACACTAAAATTTACGAGATTTTGAACGAGAAAAAGAAGATCTTAAATTATATTTAAGCGCCGATTTCTCCTCACGAGTTAAGGATGGAAACTCCACTTGATAATTCTTGTCTCTTCGCTTTTGACAATTGTCATCCACCGAATCATCTTCAAAGTTGCCCAGGATATCAAATGAATTGCTTATTTGAGTTTGAAAACGTATGTTTCCACCTTTTTTAATAATCGGATCTTCAATAAAAGCTCTAGCTTTTCGCTGAATTAGGACTCATTCCTAAATCAAATTTCGAGAGCTCGACATATAAATTCATTTCAAGACTTATTAAAGTTGGAATGTCCTCGAAGGGGGACATTTCATCTTCAAAATTTGAGTCATGAGTCTTAGCATTGGTCTTATCACAATAATCCACTCCTTCAGAGTCCAAAATAATTGGAGATACTCCGTCCACTATATGACCTGGTATAATTGATCTCACTGATTTAAAGGTCTTAGATAGACTTTTTTCAAAAAGCTCCTGTTGAGGATTTCTGTTGACTGATATAATAGGTCCACAAATTTCGGCTATGATATCAACCTCTTTACAGTTTATGCCATGAGCATTAGTTCAGTTAATTAGTTCATTCAAAATTAATATTTATAGTATATTATACGGAAAAATAAGTAGTTTGGGAGTCAAATAGGCCCTTAAATAAAGGGCAAAATAGACAAAACGGTGCATTAATTGTGGTGACTAAGTCTCAAAAGGTTGAATTAACGGCTCAATTAAAAATGGGGGTTTAACTGAATATTGAAACCTATAATATTTCAGCCCGAGAAAGTCTCAATGCCCGAGAAAGTCATTTAGTGGGGTTTAACTGAATATTGAAAATAAAATGGGGGTCAAAACTAAAATGATGCTATATATTTCATACTATATTTTTGTACATAGGGTTAATAAATAAATTAATGTTTGCTAACAAAATACAGTTACTCCTCGCGCACGCTGTCCCCGGTTTGAAACACCGGTGAATAAAAACCTTGATCAACATATACATGTTTGTATATATATCGTGCATTTCTATATCATTAAAACATACAACTATTTATCTAGATTTATTTAAAATAAAATAAGGAATTTATAAAGTGGATAATTTTTTATGGAATATTAAAAAACAACAATTTCTACCAAGAAGAGCTCATCATGTGCCTATGAGATAAGTAGATAAAAGTATATATGTGGGGAAGATATAAAAAATTGAAAAATTATAACATGTGCCTCTAGTCTATATTTTTTAAGCCATAAAATAATAAATATAATTTTTTTAATAAATATATGTGTCATAAATATGATATATCAAGATCTTGTTATTATTATTAATACTTTTTCAATATGTATCCTTACAACACCGTTTATCAAGCTTCAAAGAACTTTATGGTTACAAAGAAGCTGTCCGTGCCAATTTTTTTAAGGTAGAAATGTCGCATTGGCACGGACAAAAAAAAAACTATTTTTTTAAGGTAGAAATGGCCCTGATTTGGACACAAAAACGTTACTGGAATTGGTTATCTTGCGATCCTGGGGAATTCTTTACAAATAACTGTGAAACAATTATATTATTTTATTTGAAAAAAAATTACAGTATTTTATGAATTAATAACATAAAAGATACATATTGATGCAAAGCTATTTTCATAATATTTCATATCACAATCAATCTTGGAATCCGTTTGACTTTTTATCTTTTTGTCCTAAATAAATATTTTCCTTGTTTTTCTTCATAAGGTTTCCATATATTTTCACAATCTATACTATTTTAATATAATTATCTTATAATGTCTCTCTCTTGTTTTACAAGAGGATGGACTATACACAAATCGGCGGCAAGAAAATATTTTTTCATTTTCAGACAATCTCCTATGCAGGGAGGAAAATAATATCATGTTTTTTTCTCACATTTACGATTTTGACTCTCCAAATAATAGAGCAAATTAATAATTTTAATATGGGGAGCAATATGTAACTGAATTTTCTTATTAAACAAGAGCAAATGTTTGTTCGTGCCTGATAAACTGTCGGGGGAGAGTCATGCGCAACAGTTGGAATACCGTTTCAAATTTCTGTATTACAACATAATAGACCCCTCCTTTCCGTATACTATATTACCTTTTTAATAATTTTTTTAGAACCATTTTTAATAAAAATAAATTATTATTTTGGTTGATTCAAGCTTCTTGATCTAGTGGTATAAAGTTATCTCTGGGACGGACTTGGAGTCAACCGAGTTTGCTCCCTAGTTCGATTCTCGCCACTGTCATAATAATGTTTGGTCAGCGAAACTCATGAATTGCAAACGAAGATTAGCCGAGATACGAGCAAACTTCCACGGACACCTCATAATATAATATAAAAAAAATATATGTCAATATATTATTTAAATTAAATTAATGAGCAGCTATAGGCGCTCCCTTAAATCTGGAAACACTCCAAATCCCACTTTAAATGACCATATTACCCTTTTTCATATATATCCTCTTATATCTTTTTTTTAATCTTTACTTTAATTATTTAAACATAGCCTAAGTAAATAATAAATAGTAGAATTTACACTTTAAACCTACTCATTTATTTGTGTTAACTTTTTAAATCAACGTCAAGAACACGGCTTGATTACAACAAGACACGGTACAGAACGATACAAAATCTTATTTTTTTTATTCAATTTGAAAACAACTCAAATAAAAATGACATGACATGGCATGATATAAAATATATATTTTTAACTAAAAGCAAAAAAAAAAGTCATACGACGGTACGACAAGACGTGATATATTTTTTCAACCTATCACAAACATGAACCAATTAAAAACGACACAACAAAAAATGTTATTTTGTAAACCAAAAATGAACCTGACCAAAATAAAATGACACGACGTGACACGACCAAAGTAAAAACAACACAACACAAAATGTTATTTTTTAAATAAAAAACGAACTCAATCAAAATAAAAATGGCACGACACGAAATATTTTTTTTAAATATTTACTTGAAAAATCCGTGGGACAAAACTTAGTAAGAGGAAAAAGTGTATAACATAACATGACATTTTTTTCAACATATCTCGAACACGACCGAATTAAAAGCGGCATAACACAAAATATATTTTTTTAAACCAAAAATGAACTCAGCCAAAATAAAAATGAGACGACACGACACAACATAAAATATTTGGTTACTTATCACGAACACGACCCAAGTTAAAGCGGCACAACACAAAATATTTTTTTAAACATAGTTTATTTATAAAAGTAAAAACATAAAATGTTTTACAAAAAATACATTTTGTGTCGTGTCGTGCCATTTTTATTTTGGCTGAGTTCATTTTTTGTTTAGAAAAATAATATTTTGTGTTATGCCGCTTTTAATTCGGTCGTGTTCGAGATAGGTTGAAAAAAATGTCGTGTTATGTTATACTCTTTTTCATGTGACTAAGTTTTGTCCCACTGGAATTTTCAAGTAAACATTTAAAAAAAAATAATCCGTGAAGTGCTTTAATTTAAAAAATAACATTTTGTATTGTGTTGTTTTTACTTTGATCGTATTCGTAATAAGTAAAAAAATATTTCATGTTTGGTCGTGTCGTGTCACATCGTGTCATTTTATTTTAGTCGGGTTCATTTTTTGTTTACAAAATAACATTTTTTATTGTGTCGCTTTTAATTGGTTCGTGTTCGTGATAGGTTGAACAAAATATATCACGTCACGTCGTATCGTCATGTCACTTTTATTTTCGTTTTTGGTTAAAAAAATTTATTTTATATCATGTCATGTCGTGTCGTTTTTATTTGGGTTGTTTTCAAGTCAAGTAAAAAAAATAAGATTTTTTATCGTTCTGTGTCGTGTCTTATTATAATTAAGCCGTGTTCTTGATGTTAATTTAAAAAGTTAACACAAATAAATGAGTAATTTTAAAGTGTAAATTCTATTATTTATTATTTACTTAGGCTATATTTAAATAATTAAAGTAAAGATTAAAAAAAAGGTATAAAAGGGTATATATAGAAAAGGGTGATGTTGTCATTTAAAGTGTGATTTATAGTGTTTCTAGATTTAAGGGAGCGCTGATAGCTCCCAAATTAAAATCCTAAAAGAACTATACCATTATGATCAACTTAATGCCTGTCTTATCATTAGGCAACCATAACAGACCCCATCACAAAATGATTGAACCTAAATGTCTGAGACACTGTCTCCCCCAGCTCAATAATTATAGTGGGACAAACAACTCTGTGTCGTGTCTTAGTGGACGTTTGTTTGAAAGATTGAAAATCAGAATCACAATAAAATAGGAAATAAGAGTCTTTATATATTACGTGCGACGTGCCGATGTATCATATTCATACTTGTTATATTTAAGTTTAATTATAATGAACTTTGGACACAAATCAATATATGTGTGATATGTTATTGTATCACAATTTCGAATAGCACTTGAATTATTAAAAAAACAATAAAAATTTATTGTTTGTAATGTTGAATGTTTCATCACATTACAGTGAATTACATGATATTATGTTCCTTAAATTTACTCTTTTTTCTTAAATTTACTTTAAATTAAGGGGTTTTTGAGAAAAGCTCCTCATAATTCTCAAAGTGTATAAAAATAGGATACTCACATAATTTTTATAAATTTAGTCCCTATACTAAAAATATGACTAAAACACCATGAAAAATAGTGCAGCTGACGCCGACAAAAAAAATGAACCCCTAACTCTAAAGGGACCATACAAATAAATGAAGCATTATCCAAATATAAAAAGGAACATGACATTTACCTTAATTCTCTATTAAATTAAACAGTTACAATGAAAGGTGAAGATTTTATACAAAAGGTAAAAGAAGAAAGAAAACTCAATCAATTGTAAAGTTATCATTGACATCGCCTCTAGCTGGTTTAACAAACTAGGTTTAAAAATCAGATTACAAAATAAAGTGTCCATATGATTTGTGCCCTACAAAAATATTCTGTAATGTGAAAATAAATATTAAGATTGTGACATGTGGCCTAAGGGCACACAATTAGAACAAAAAAATTATAGGGATAAAGTTCGGATATACATTTAATATGGCACAATTACTCATGTGGAGTTATCATACTTACTATTTTGAAACTCAAATCATGTGCTCTTAGGACACATGTTAACATTTTTCTTAAATGAAAATAAATATTAAGATTGTGACATGTGCTCTAAGGGCACACAATTAGAACAAAAAAATTATAAGTACAAAATTTTGACATACATTTAATAAAATACAAATATTTATATGGACTTATTATACTTATTATTTTAAAATTCAAAATATATAATATTAGAACACATATTAACAGTTTTCATAAATAAAAAGGATGTTGCAAATTCAAACTCTTTACGTTAATATAGTATACTGCATAGTCTATACATAAAACTTTTTTTTTTCCAAAACTATACATTAAACTCTACTCCATATAAAACAATCAAAAGGTTTCTAGAGACTTGACAACTACCACGTGAAAACCAAAACAAAGGCCAGTGGCGCTGTCATTAACTTCTTTGTTTTCTTCCCCATAAGTTCTCAAAAATCAATTATCTGACTTCTTAAAATATTGAACAAATACATACAGCCCCAAAAGTCAGTATCCCTTTTATTCCATGTTGGGCACCTGAGCCAATCTACCACAAGCTTATAATTAATTTATAGTCGATGCTCTTATAAAGTTGTTGTTCTTGCTCGGATTCTTTAACACGCATAATTTTAAGAGTTATTTTTTATAGACTTACAAGCGCCAAATATTTGATGTGATGTATTTGCATATTATATTGGTATCGATTTATATTTGAATTTGACAGTAATTAAATTTAAATATAATTAAATATGGGTGGAACACGTCAGTGTATCACACCATTATGTATCGCATATCTGAGTCGATTTAGAATTATTATAATTTTAAATACCGCCATATAGACCATTAACATTTTGGGATAAATGGATTAAAAAAAATTATTATTTTTTATAGGGTTATTTATAGATAAGTCCCATAAGAATAAAGTTTCTCTAAGTCCTATTGACTTTTGAACCATTAAATATATCCTATTCTTGATTTCTTTTTTTTAAATTTACAATTTTATCCTTTTAAAACCAACCATCCGTAACTTCTTGTGGGAAGTCACATAAGTGATTGGACTTTTTTTTCCATCCTATTTTTAATCTTCAAATGATCATAACTTTTGATTGACAAATCCGTTTTTCGCAAAATTAATATTTTTTAAATCTGCTCGCCGAGATCTATCAAACAAGATCCATGAACCCTATAAAATTTAACAGAAAAAAATTACACATACATTAAACTTTATTGTATGAACCAGAAAATGAAATAGTTTTATATCTGTGATATTTTCGCAAACAGTAACATTTACTGTGTTAATATTACACAAATAGTAAAATTTATTTTGTTCACAAGAAAATGAAATCAATATATTTATCAAACAAGATCCAGGGAGTCGACAATATTTTAATGGACAAAACTATACAGACGGTAATATTTACTGTGTAAACCTTTAAAAATAGAACTTAATTAATGCTTGAATAGTCAATAGGACTTCATTAAAAAAATCTCAAAATAGGAATTACATATACTTATACAAATGAACTGGGTTGTCACGTTCATTGTTAGGATTAATTGATAATACAAACAAATTGGTTAAATAAATGAGTCGATTAATGTATAAACTCATATATATATATATATATATTGTAAAATTTATTGTATGCATCAGAAAATGAAATAGTTTATATCTGTGACATTTTCACAAACAGTAACATTTATTGTATTAATATTACAAAGACATTAACATTTACCGTGTTAACTGGACAATGAAATTCATATATTTATCAAACAAGATCCATGGAGCCCATAATATTTTTATGAAAAAAATTACACAGACAGTAAAATTTATTTATGCACCTTTAAAAATAGAACTTAAATAATGGTTGAATAGTCAATAGGACTTAATTAAAAAAATCTCAAATAAGAATTACATATTAACTGGGTTGTCACATTAGTTGTTAGGATTAAATAATAATATAAACAAATTAGTTAAATAAATGGATCAATTAATGTATAAACCCCCACACACAAATATATAGTGTAAAAAGACACATATTTCTAGTTTAACCCATTTAGTCACTCAAACACCCATTAATCTAGTATTTTCTTGTTTTTGAAAGTCAGCGTCAGCGGCACCCCATGTCACCCCAAATCGGAACTCCGGTGGATCCGACTCTCAAACACTCATTTACTAAATATTCTCATATTCTTAAATGTCCGCGCTAGCGGCACCCAATCCCCACCCCCACCAATCCACATTGTTGGAGCTCCAGCAACCTTTATCAGAGCTCCGGTTTGGGGTGTGTAAGGGTGACATGGGGTGCCACCGATGCGGAGCTTTAAAAATAAGAAAATATTGTATAAATGAGGTTTGGATCCATCGGACCTCGGTTTGGAATGAGTAGGGGTGGTATGGGGCGCCGATGGCGCAACCTTTTAAAAATAAGAGAATATTGGATAAATGGGTGTTTGAGCGACTAGATGTGCTAAGCTAAAAATAGGTGTTTTTTAAACAATATATATATATGGGTTTATACATTAACTGACTCATTTATTTAACCAATTTGTTTGTATCAAGGTTCTAAAAAATGCGAGACGTGACCGAGGCTTGGAGGCCAAACCTTAAGCCTTAGAAGCTTAGGCGGACCTTAGGCGTAAAAAGGCGTTTAGGCATTTTTTAAATATATTTTAACATTTTTAACTATAACAGGGTATTAAAAATACTAAAATGGTATATACTTTAAAAATATGTCTGAATATATGCAAAACTAAAACACTATTTTTTTAAATACTAAGGAAAAACAAAAAGAAAAAAGAAAAAACGCCCGTTTTTTGGACGAGAGGCAGAGAGATTTGAGATACCATTTGCCTTAAGGCGAAGTGTTTCTCCCAAGCCTCAAACTTAGGTGTGCCTAGGTGGAACTTCTAGAACACAGGTTTGTACTATTGTTTAATCCTAACAACTAATGTGACAACCCAGTTAATATGTATTATTATATGTAATTCCTATTTTGAGATTTTTTTTAATTAAGTCATATTGACTATTCAACCATTAATTAAGTTCTATTTTTAAAGGTGTAGACAATTAGTATTACTGTCTCTGTAATTTTTTTCATTGAAATATTATCGACTTCCTGGATCTTGTTTGATAAATATATGGATTTTATTTTCTTGTCAACACAGTAAATTTTACTGTCTGTGTAATATTAATACAGTAAATGTTCCTGTTTGCGCAAATGTTACAGATATAAAATTATTTCATTTTCTGGTTCACACTGTAAAGTTTACTATATGTGTAATTTTTTTCTTTGAATTTTTATAGGTTTCATGGATCTTGTTTGATAGATCTCGGCGAACAAATTTCAAAAATAGTAATTTTACGAAAAACGGATTTGTAAATCAAAAGTTATGATCATTTAAAGAATAAAAATATGATGAAAAAAAAGTTCAACTACTTATGTAACTTCCCATAAGAAGTTACGAATGACTGGTTTAAAAAGGTAAAATTGTGAAAAAAAAGTTCCAAAAATTACGAATATGACCTATTTAATGGTTGAAAAGTAAATAGAACATATTTAGGAAAAAATTATTCTTATGGGACATATATATAAATAACAATTTTTTATATATATTCTGCACATTATAATGATCGTTTTCACCAAATATATATTAAGACTCCTACATATCTGGCGAGTAATGACAAGCTGAATCACTCCCAATAGTATACTCCTACCTATTCGGAAGACAATAACGAGCTCCTCCTATTAACTCTGCAACTGAATGTGGCTAATGAAGATATGCCATTGAAAAAGTCAGCCGCAAATATCTCAACGTTCTCATCAGTTAGCTAGTTTATTGGTTTACCATTTCATAGCTTGTACTCCTATAAATGTAGCTCCATGCGTGTAATTTCAAATCAATGAGAACAGTTATAATATTTGTTCTACATCACCTCTTTTTTAACAGATATATTCCATTATTTATATGTGAGTTCAAAACTCTTTAAAGTCTAAATTTCTATATGGTATCAAAGCGATAAAATTCTCACGAGTAATCCCGATCCTTGTAGTTCGTTTATCCGGCGATGGTAGCCAACATTCACTGCTACCATCCGCCGGGTAAAAACAATGGATAACTCGACTTCTATATTCTGTATATGACCTTGCTGATGCTAGGGAAAAGTATTCATCAAGGAACCTTTCTTCACCAATCAAGGCACAACTGCATTTCTCTCTTAGTGGAAGTGGAATCGTTTCTTTGTATTTAGCAGCTTATGTTATGGAAATATGTGAATGGGTTGAAGTTCCCAAAAACGAATATGACAATGGAGATACACAAGAGGCTGCATCCAAGTTAAGTGTATTTCTTATAAATCCGAGTTTTGGCGAGGGTCCAAAAAAAATAATAATAATAAAAAATAGACCTGAATTGAAGAGTGAAATACCTTTGATTTTGTACACAAGTTTCAAATTATTTCACTAATCTGTAGATACCCTTGGGTGAAAAATATTTTGATTAATTGGTCTTTGACTTTTATGAGGAGTGCTCAGTGTCGGTTAAAAAAAAGTTTTAATTTTTTGAATGCTCGTATGAGCAGTGCTCAGTGCCGGTTGATTAGTAAAAAAAATTGCGAGTCTCTAGATGGAACTTTCTTCCTACAGTCATTTTCATGCCTTGAAAAAAGAAGAAGAGATTAGTGGGAACTTAGCCCACTTTGAAAACAATTTTAACTCAAGGTCGTTTATGCTCTAGTAGCAAAATCTTTTTATTTAAAAAAAAAAGAATTATTGGGCCCTTGAATCCTACGTGATTAAGCCCAAAAACCAAAAAGCCTCTGAATCCATTGTGATCAAGCTCATTTTAGCCCAAGAGGCCCATTACAGGTGACGGTCCAGCCAAAACCGAAAATTAAGCCTCCGAATCAATTTTTTGATCAAGCTCATTTTGGTCAAAAAGTCCCATTACAGGTGTCGGTCCAGCCAAAACCGATAATTTAGCCTCTGAATCAATTTTTGATCAAGCTCATTTTGACCCAAGAGGTCCATTATAGGTGTCGGTCCAGCCAAACCGATAATTGAGCCTCCGAATAGATTTTGATCAAGTTCGTTATGGTTTAAGGAACCTAATTATTTTTTAAATGAAGCTGATGAGGTGGAGATCTTGTCACTCGATTCAATCGCACTCATAATCAAACCTGTCTACTCATCATTTTCAATCTCTATGATCCAAGTTCGGTGTGTGCGTCGCACCCCACCTTCACTTGCAGGGGAATATTAAGATATCACCTTTGTCAACTCAGCAATTTCAATTTCTTCGTGACAAGCTTAGTGCGAGCATTGCACCGCACCTTCGCTTGCGGGGGAGTATTAAGACTCCTACATATCTGGCGAGTAATGACAAGCTGACTCACTCCCAATAGTATACTCCTACCTATTCGGAAGACAGTAACG
The DNA here is from genome assembly GCA_949130495.1 of Sambucus nigra. Lineage (NCBI taxonomy): Eukaryota > Viridiplantae > Streptophyta > Magnoliopsida > Dipsacales > Adoxaceae > Sambucus > Sambucus nigra. The sequence goes on along the minus strand of OX422217.1, from coordinate 32,231,396 downwards.
AGCTCCTCCTATTAACTGTGCAACTGAATGTGGCTAATGAATATATACCATTGAAAAAGTCAGCCGCAAATATCTCAACATTCTCATCAGTTAGCTAGTTTATTGGTTTACCATTTCAT